>CAWUFW010007443.1:600000-1008734 GCA_963921515.1 Calotriton arnoldi | reverse complement strand
TAACTGCAGGGGTAGTACATAACTAGTGCCTAGGTGATGCCATGACTACAGGGGTAATATCTGGAGAATTACTGGAATACATAGCAAGTGAGTGGGTGATTTCATAAGTTCAAGAGTACTACCTGGGTGATTACAGAAGTACTAAGATACTGCCTGAGTGATTACAGGAGTGCAAAGGTAGTGACTGGGTGATTTTAAAAGTGCATATGTACTGGCTGAGTGATTACATAAGTACAAGAGTAGTGCCTGCATGATTGAAAGAGTGGAAAGATAGTGGCAGGCTGATTGAAGCATTGTATACCTAATGCATTCGTGATTGCATGAGTACAGGGGTAACGTCTATAAGTGTATGAGCAAGTAGACACATATCTCAGTCACAACACCATGCACAGCTCAAAACTTCACAGAGTACACTTCAATTTTCAAACAGACACTGAAAAGTATGCGGTTTATGTGAAATATAACTTTCTTCACATCATACAAATTACTCTAATAAATAACATCTCTACAAACACCTCAAACCTCACTTTCAGGCTACTGCTTACCCATTCTACAACTACTTATAATATCACACCTACCCAAATACAAAGTAGGAACCCTCCACAAATCTTTAGTAAAACTCTCACCATATTACTAAAACCATACATGAATATGTCTGTACCATAACACTATCCAAACCTTAAAAATTCACAGAACAAACTTCCAATTTCAAGCAAACATCAAAAATTATGCAGCATACTTCAACTGTACCTCTCTAGAAATTTAAAAAAAGAAGCCTAATTAATAACACCTTATGTCAGCATCTTTTACACCACACTTTTGTGCTGCATCTTCACCATTCTACTAGTACTCACAGTCTTCAGCCTACCACATAAAAAGCAACAATACCTCTTTGTTATACATAATGCACCTTCAAATGTATAAGACTTATGAAAATACATATACAAGTAGAAACATACTTGGGACAGAAGTCCGTGCACACCTTAAAACAACTTGACAGACTCCACCTCCAAATTTAAAGCAACAACTAAAATTATGCGGTATACTGCAAATGTACATATCTACACACTAAAAGAAACTCCCATAATCACTAATCCATATTCCAATATACACATAATACTATACAGAATCTATTTCAAACAACATTTAACTACTATAAAACATACTACAATAAACATCTCTACATTTAATAATATATATATATAATTATATTTATATATATATCAAACATCAAATTTCTCGATTAATTATTTAACTTGAAAAATAAAGCTAACACATAATACACCTCACAAATTTATAACTCACCTTCCAAATTGATTTGTAGAATATGAAATATCAGAAACTCGGAAATGATTTTCTTATACACACAATAAATGTAATGCACTGCTCTCAGCAAAGCAAAACCAGTAATGGCAAAGTTTCCCTCTCTTTCTCCACACAAATAAATGTAAGTAACAAATCACATTGCTTCCTACATTATTTCAAATTGTAAAACACATTTCTATTGGTTAGACATATTAACCCTTACCAACTGACTTTTAAAAGTACCCAAACTGCTTCTGGAATTTTTTGGAATCGCGTCTCCACCGTGCACCAAAGCGTTGGAGCCGCGAATCCATACGGGAGTTCAAAAATATATTACAAATAAAAATACCACTATTTTTTAAGAACACACCACTTCTAAAGATACTACTGACTTGGGAAATCTTACTTTAATAAGATTTCACTTATATATAAATTACAATTTCACATTTTAAGTCCACAGTTAAGTTTCAACCCTTCCCCCATTCTGCTTAATGCCAGTTTCCATAGTAACAGTTCATGGAACATTCAAATGAACTGACAGGTCACAAGTTCACCATATTTTCAAGTTCACCACACAATGTTACAAATGCAAACAGCAGGTGTGGTTGACATTTCCAAAATATGAGCTTATCCTATCTACTGTACCTTTTAAACATTTTTTACTAACCAATAAAAACATACTTATTAAAGAAAGTAACATGCACCCTATTTTTTAATGTACAATGTTCTTAAACAGCCAATCAATTTTCTACTTTTTAAAAAACTGCATCTTGTCCACCATTTTACATACCTCTCATTCTACCAACTGACTACCTCAGCTACAGACATCTTTTCATTACTTCCAGACATCCCTTCAAGATGCTTAAAGAGTGGATTGTTGGACACAGCTATGTTTTCTGGTGCAAAAGGTACGCTGAACGCAGAGGTATTGACAAAGACCTAGCTTTGCAAAATGTGGAGATCAAATGGATTGCACAGAGAGGATTTAAATGGCACCAATTGATGCCTTTGGTTAAAACCTTTTGCATCTCCAACCCCTGACCTCATGATTGTGCACTGTGGTGGCAATGACCTAGGCACATTGACTGGGGTAGGTCTGGAAATGCTAATGAAGGACACCTTTGCACAATTGATGTTGCTTTTACCTCAAACTGTCTTTGTATACTCTAACATATGCCAAAGACAGAAATGGAAGTGGTCAAATCAATTCTGTCCACAGATTGAGAAAGCTAGAAAGAATGTCAATAAAGCTGTTTCTGCTTACCTCAGAGACCATAGGATGGGCTCCATATATAACAACAATCTACATTTTGATATGGATGATATCTACAGAAGTGATGGAGTACAATTCACAGATCAAGGAAACAGAGTCTTTCTCAACAACCTAAAGCTCTGCATCCGCACTTACATGTAGCTACATCAAACTCACGATGAAAACAAGGGCTCTTTTTAAAGCCAACCTATAACATAATGCTAATTGTATTTTTTTTTACACATACATATTTTTTTTTTTTTTTGTGGATTCGCGCACCCGACGCGACTCCACAAAACAAAAGCATAAATTCAATGTACTACACCACAACACACTTTTCAAGTTTAACTATTCATTTTTAATTTTATATATTTTTAACAACTATCAGGCACATGCATCATCCGAAAATCGGGTCGCAAACGGGCAGATTCGCAGAATCTGCCCCTTTGCGACCTGTATTTTTGCATTTGGGATGCATCATCCCAAATACAAAAATCGCAATTTAAGGAATCGCACAATTGCGATTACTTAAGTGCGATTGCATTTAAGGAATCACAAATTGAGATTCCTTAAATGCAATGCAACAAAGTTAAAAATTAACGATTTCAGCTACTAGGGCGCAATTTACCATGAAGTTGAACTTCATGGTAAATTGCAAAAACTTTAAAAAATGCACTAAAATCCATTTTTTAAAGTTTTAGGTTACACACACACATGCCCTTGGGGCATGTGTGTGCGCAACATGGGTGCACATCATAATTTCAGGGGTGCAACAGGGTGTCATTTTGACACCCTTGCACCTTGAAATTGCATGAGCAATTTGCGAGTACCTACTGGTACTCGCAAATTGCTCATGCTATCTCCAATTCATTCCTATGGGCCTGTAGGCCCATAGGAATGAATGGGACGGCATTCTTAATTGCGACTCGCAATTTGCGAGTCGCAATTAAGGAATGTTTAGGAATCGCTATTTTTATAGCGATTCCTACATGCATAGGCTTTTGCGATTCCTTAATTGCGATTCCTTAATAATCGCAATTAAGGAATCGCAAAAGCCTACCTTGATGCATGTGCCAGTATATCAATTGTAATCTTGTCATTAACTTCAATCACAGTACCTCTTTAAAACAAATTCACAAATACAACACTACCTTCTGAATTATATACTACTTAATTATTTATTTATTTATTTAAGGTGAATTTGCGAATCCAGCGCGACGTTACACGGGTGGGGCCGAGCTGAGAGCCGCGCTGGAGTCGCGACTCCAAACTCGAAAGAAAAAAAAAACGATCCACTTCCATTATTTCGTTTTCGCCACGGGGACCCCATCCCCTGGGGCCTGCCACCATTTTTTTTTTTTAATTTAAAAAAAAAAAAAGAAGGGTGACCTTGTGGCCCCCTTCCTCAGGCCAATAGTGGCCCCGGGGACCCCATCCCCCGGGGCCTGACCTCTTTTTTTTTTTTTAATTCAATTAGGGGAGGGGGGCCGCGTGGGCCCCCCTCCCGGGCCAATTCTGGCCCCGGGGACCCCATCCCCCGGGACCTGGCCATACGTTGGGGACTGTGGGGGGAGCCCCAATGCCCCCACGGTCCCTGCCGGCTCCCCACCTCCTGCGGGAGCCGGCATTGCTTTTGGGCAAGGAGAGCTGCTGACATGCAGCTCCCTTTGCCCAAAAGCAATTCTGCTTTGCTTCGTTGAAACGAGAGCATGATTCTGCTCTCGCTTCAACGAAGAAAAGCAGCGTTTGCTATGACAGGGCGGGAGCCGTGCTCCCGCCCTGTCATAGCAAACGGCAATGTCCCGGGGGTGGGCACCCCAGGACATTGCAGGAGCTGGCCCTGGGGGGTGGCGGTCCCCAGGGCCATGAAGGGCTCCAGGAGGGGGCCGCGCGGCCCCCCTCCCAACGTTTGTAAAGCCCCGGGGAGGTGGTGGTCCCCGGGGGCCCGCAACGGACCCCCGCATACCAATAACTATATGCCCCGGGGAGGTGGCGGTCCCGGGCGTGTGGGGGGCTCGAGCCCCCACACACATTTTCTTTATAAAAAAACACAGGTGGCGGTCCCTACATAATTTGACATTGACCCCGGGACCTGGCCCACCCGGGGGCTTAAGTACAACAAAGCGCTTTTTTTTTTTCTCGCCCGGATTCGCGCACCTGGCGCAAATTTGGTCGATTTTTTTATTTTTTTTAAATGCTTCGTTTGTCCCTAAGCAGGCCTAGGGGTTCAGGGTGTTTGTACCCTGCCCCCTTTTCTTATTTTTCATCTTCTTTTTTCTGATTTCTTGTGACTCGGTTACCGAGTCACAAGATGGCTGCCAACACTTCCTGGTTTGGAGTGTTGGCAGCCAATCAGAAGTCAGCTTGTGCTCGGGAGGAGTCGCGACTCCTCCTCGGTGCTCAGATATATATATTTATTGAATTTCTCTGTAACTACTGAATGGATTTACACCATTTAAAAAAAGGTCGCTTTCTGAACCAAGAGCTACCTTTTTGCCAAATTTGGTGTAATTCCGTTCAGCAGTTCGGGCTGTAGCCTGTTCCAAAATTTCCTATGGAAATTAACATGGGGAAAACGCATTTTGGGACCCCCCTTTTTTCTCGGCCCCCGCTTGACGAATCACCCCGAAACTTTCAAGACAGGAGCTGACCGGAGCGCCCCATTAGTTTTGAAAATTTCGCGAAGATTCGCCAACCGGCGCTAAAGATATTGGCAAAAGAAAAAACGCTTTTTGAATAGAAACAAGGTCCTAACTATAACTACCTACTGGCGACCGCCAGTAGGATAGATATAGATATAGATATATATATACATACATATATATATATACTGGTATCCCGTGTTTCCCTCGTCTTCACTCCAACATTTAGCCAGGGGACACAAAGGCAGCACTCCACAAAGTGAGACCACGTCAGGTCGTAGCTCCTCGGAAATCTTTATTTACTTGTTTTTATATTTTCTCCAGTATAAAGTGCAAAGTGCAATCAGTGCATCAGAGAAAAGACGACCTACGCGTTTCGGCCTGACATATATATTTGCACGCGCCAATAGGTAGTTATACTTAGGACCTAGTTTCCATAGGAAAAGCGTTTTTTTGTTTTGCTAATAACTTTGATGCAGTTTTACGAATCTTCATGAAATTTACAAAACAAGTTTGCCACTCACTTCAGCTGCTGTTTGGAAAGGATGGGGTTGATTTGTCAAACAGGGGCCGAGAAAAAAGGGGGGCCCCAAAACACGTTTTTCCCATGCAATTTCCCATAGGGATTGTAGACACTACTACAGGCCGAATCGCTGAATGGAATTACACCAAATTCAGCAGAAAGCTAGCTCTTGGTCCAGTAAGAGCCCTTTTTAGGTCTCGCCTAGCGTTGCTGCGCACATGCGCAGCTCGCTCGGCGAGATTTATTGTTGATGAGTAGTTTTAGAAAAGGGCTTTAAGCCCCGCCCCTTATTTCCATTGGCTGGCGTCACCGTTTATGGTAAACGGTGGCCTGCCATTGGGAATTAGGGTTTTTGGTGGACGCCCTTTGGCCTCCGAGCCGGACTCGGTGGCCTGCTTTGCGTCTGTCGCAAAGCAGTTTCTTATCTTTATGGGGCCATGTGTTAGAAACACATGGCCCCATAAAGACAAGAGATCGATGCTTGTTGGGACTGGCAGCGGCAGGTCGGAAACTGAGCTCCACGCCACGAGTCCAGAGCCAGGAGGGAGATCAGTCTATGGGCCCGGGCCACCACTGCACGGGCGTGCACATGGGTGGATCTCATTGTGAGCCCTACATTGTGAAGGTTTGTTACACGAGGCAGTAGGCACCGTGGGCTTTGTGACCATGCCTTACTTCCATGGCTGTGTCGTCAGCAGCAGCAGGCATTGTTCTTCTCGTCTCCACCTCGCACATCACCTCTTCCCCTCGGCACCACGTTGGTGCGACACGTGTATCTCTGGAATGCAATGTATACCATAACTAAGCAAACTTTACACATTGAACCGAGGTGTTAGGTGGGATGGGGTCAAAGCCTCCTCTAGTGTGGGCGAGTTGGGCCTTCGCCCAGGGCGCCAGCCTTCGGAGGGGCGCACACAACTGTCTGCGTTAAGATAATTCAGATGTTTTACACCCCACCAGCCCTCTTCCTTCCCCCCGTTTAGTTACCTTCTATTTCACGCGCCAACAACCCCCCTCCCTCTCCAGGTTGGCATCGGCGAGGGGGGTGCAAACCATGAGTGATTCAGGTGAGTTGGGGAAGGAGCGGATGTTTGTGTTCAGAGGCCAGAGACTGGCCTGTGAACACACAAGGGCCGCTCCGCTGTCGAATTTATTCACCAGTAGCAGTGAGGGGCAACATTTCTTACCGCCCAGGGCGCTATCCCAGCAAACTCCGGCCCTGGGTGGGGCTGATAGGGATGTTTAGAGTCCTGGGATGAGCGGACACAGTACACACGAGCCGTCCTCTAAAGACGCTGCATTTCTCTGGTGTCACCTGATCGGACCTCAAGTGCCTGCGCTGCGCCCTGCTCCCAGGTTCACCAGAGGAAGTGTCCAGAGCTGTAAGAGCATCAGTTATAAAACCACCTCTTCTGGAGGCCCAACCCTAAAGCACATTACTTGCGTCCCATAAATAAGCAGCTGGGAGCGTGGTGCGCACGAGTTACAGAAAAGTCGTATTATTTGCACACGCGTGTGAAAAGGAAGAAGTCGTGTATACAGAAGGTAGCGTCGGTCGTCCGGGCAGTGCAGTTTCCAGGCTCAGGTCTTTACTTTGCACTGATTCTAGGCAGGTACAGGCAGAGCTGGAACAACAAACAAGATATTGTGACTTCTGAACTGCTGTCAGGAGCACGGTGTCCGCTTCTGGGGATTTCACCAGCGCCGTGCCCTGTATCAGGAGCATGGTGTCCGCCTCTGGGGGTTTCACCAGCGCCTGTATCAGGAGGACGGTGTTCCCTTCTGGGGGTTTCACCAGCGCCGTGCCCTGTAGGACGCCCTCTCCGCCCCCTCGGAGTCTGGTTTGTCTCTGCGCCGGTTTCCGTCTCCAGGGCCCCACCCCGCAGCCCAGCTGCCTGCAGTGTTGTGGGAACTCTGCCAAGTAGGTGAGAGGTAAAGGGCAGGCTGGCGCTGCTCTCTCTAGGCAGCGAGGGCACTGGGGAGCGGCGGTGAGCCGGCCGAGGGAGCCTGTCTGAGAGGGGACGTGCGCTGTGGGGCTGTGCTCACCGCACTGAGGAGAGCTGTGGGGCTGTGCTCACCGCACTGAGGAGAGCTGTGGGGCTGTGCTCACCGCACTGCAGGGAGCTGTGGGGCTGTGCTCACCGCACTGCAGGGAGCTGAGGGGCTGTGCTCACCGCACTGAGGAGAGCTGAGGGGCTGTGCTCACCGCACTAAGGGGAGCTGTGGGGCTGTGCTCACCGCACTAAGGGGAGCTGTGGGGCTGTGCTCACCGCACTGCAGGGAGCTGTGGTGCTGTGCTCACCGCACTGAGGGGAGCTGTGGGGCTGTGCTCACCGCACTGAGGGGAGCTGTGGGGCTGTGCTCACCGCACTGAGGGGAGCTGTGGGGTTGTGCTCACCGCACTGAGCAGAGCTGTGGGGCTGTGCTCACCGCACTGAGGGGAGCTGTGGGGTTGTGCTCACCGCACTGAGCAGAGCTGTGGGGCTGTGCTCACCGCACTGAGGAGAGCTACGGGGCTGGGCTCACCGCACTGAGGAGAGCTGTGGAGCTGTGCTCACCGCACTGAGGGGAGCTGTGGGGCTGTGCTCACCGCACTGCATGGAGCTGTGGGGCTGTGCTCACCGCTCTGCAGGGAGCTGTGGGGCTGTGCTCACCGCACTGCAGAGAGCTGTGGGGCTGTGCTCACCGCACTGAGGAGAGCTGTGGGGCTGTGCTCACGGCACTGAGGGGAGCTGTGGGGCTGTGCTCACCGCACTGAGGAGAGCTGTGGGGCTGTGCTCACCGCACTGAGGGGAGCTGTGGGGCTGTGCTCACCGCACTGAGGGGAGCTGTGGGGCTGTGCTCACCGCACTGCGGGGAGCTGTGGGGCTGTGCTCACCGCACTGAGGGGAGCTGTCGTGATCCGGCTGAGGGAGCATGAGTGTCTAAGAGGGGAGGGGGCGCTGTGGCCTCACTGAGGGGAGCTGTGGTGATCCGGCTGAGGGAGCATGTGTGAGAGGGGAGGGGGCGCTGTGGCCTCACCGAGGGGAGCTGTGCTCGCCACACTGAAGGGGGCCTGTGCTCGCCCCACTATGGGGAGCTGTGCTCACCGCACTATGGGGAGCTGTGTGGCTGTGCTCACCGCACTGAGGGGAGCTGTGGTGATCCGGCTGAGGGAGCATGAGTGTCTAAGAGGGGAGGGGGCGCTGTGGCCTCACTGAGGGGAGCTGTGGTGATCCGGCTGAGGGAGCATGTGTCTGAGAGGGGAGGGGGCGCTGTGGCCTCACCGAGGGGAGCTGTGCTCGCCGCACTGAAGGGGGCTATGCTCGCCCCACTATGGGGAGCTGTGCTCACCGCACTATGGGGAGCTGTGGGGCTGTGCTCACCGCACTGAGTGGAGCTGTGGTGAGCCGGCAGGGGCGCTGTGATCTCACGGGGGGAGGGAGGGGACTGTGGGGTTGTGATCCCACAGGGAGGAGAGCTGTGGTGAGCCGGCTAAGGGAGCCCGAGTGTCTGTGCGGGGAGGGAGCACTTGTGATCTCACTGAGAGGGGAGCTGTGAGGACCACCGCGCTGAACATAGAAAGCAAAGCTGTGGAGAGGTGGCGGCACAGTGAGGATGGCGGCTTCTACCTCTGGTAGTTTCACCACGGTAGCTGGAGCACGTGGTGGTAAGCTCACTAATACACGCTCTGGTGAGCTCATATGGGGAGTTGGATTCATGGATGGAAGCTGTGCTGGGCTCAAGGAGGGAGTCATGAGAAGACATAATACAAAGGGACCTCCAGAGCTGCAGCTCACTGAGGCCCGTGAACAGTGCGCCTGCCTCCCACACTTCTGTCTCCCTCACACTGCGAAGCGCCGTGTCCCGGAGTACGATGACCGCACCTCCGTTGTCATTACGTGCGACATAGAAACACTTGACACGGCAGATCACAACCGGACACGCCCTTCCAACCACACCCTTCATAGCGCAGCTTGCTGCCCATGTAGGCAAGCGCTTCAGCGACTCGTCTAGGGATAGTAAGCACTATACAAAGGTTGCAGTATAATACAGCACATCACACGTTGTGAAGCTGCTCTGGCTGAGGGTGTGCTCCTGCGTGTGTGGGGGGGGCGTGTGACTGCTGAGCTCACCGAGAGAGGCTGCTAGGCGCTGTTGAGGTCACAAGGCGTGGGACTGCTCTGGGCTGGCTCCCTTTTCTTTTTCCTCGCTTCTCCTCGCTCCCACACTATCAGCCTCTCTCACCTCCTGTCTCTCTCTCCTAGATCTCTGTCACCCCCTCTCGCTCCCTATTCTATTTTTGCTTTTTTAATCTCCGCTCTGTCTTCTACTGCTCTCACTTGCTTTTTCCTCTCCATCCTTCTCTCTCTCTTGCCAGCCTCTCACTCTTACCCTCTCTCCCTTTCTTTTTCGCATTCATACTCTTGAACTCTTTATCGTTTTCTTGTTATCTTTTTCTCTCTCGCTCTCTTCTTCCTTTTACATCTTCTCTCCCTTCTCACCGTCTTTCTCTCTGGCTCCATCCCCCTCTTAATCTCTCTCCCTCTCTCTATTAATCTATGGCTTTAGCTATCTTTTCTCGCCGTGGTTCCTCACTTAACACCACCTCTCTCTCTCCTCTTATTTGCCCTATTCAGCCTCTCTCTCACCTCTCTCTCCCTCTGTCTCCCTGGGATATCCTGTCTCCCACTCTCCTCTCACCTCCTCACTCTTCCTCCTATATTCCTGTGTCTGCCATTTCTCTCTCGCTCTCACTTTCTCGTGCAGCCCGTCTCTCTCTGCCTCCAGCGCTCTCTGCAGCCTGTCTCTCCCTCTCTTTACCTCCTCTCTCCCCCGGGTTCCCCATCCGACCCACCCAGCCCGGCAGTCGCCTCAGCAGGACCCACAGGTTGTTTTCCTCGTGGTCACTGCAGCTTCTCTAAACGCCTTCTGAGAATCCCCCCCCCCCGACTCCGCATTTAATTACAGATGATCAGGAAAGCTTGAAAAGTGCGGCTCTGCTAATCTGTCTCACTAAAAGCAATGCGCAAAATATCGGCGCCCGCGAAGTTCCACTTTTAATAACAAACTGGCCGTCTTCTGCTTTCTGGGACCTGCGATCTATGCTGAAAGCGTAAATAATAATAACAGCCTGGCTGCCTGCTGCTTCTTGGGGCGTGAGCTCTACGCTGAAAGCGTAAATATTAATAACACCCCAGCAGCATGCTGCTTTTTGAGACAGGAGTTCTACGCGGAAAGCATAAATAATAATAACGACCCGACTGTCGCGTGAGCTCTACGCTAACAGCGTAAATAACAAGCATTAAAAATGCAATAGGTCTCGCCTTTCATTAAGTTAAAGCCATTTGCTTTGCTATACAATACCATTAGCAAAGCAAATGGCTTTAACTTAATCAAAGGCGAGACCTATTGCATTTTCAATGCTTGTTGTAATTTGGTGTAAATCCATTCAGTAGTTTTGGAATTCTAAAATAAAAAATATTTCTGTATATCTAGGGACGTGGACCCTCCGTGGATCCAACATATCTCATGGTGAGATTCCGATTGGCTGCCACCACTTCAACAAGGAAGTGGCTCTCCCCAGGCCACTTTCGGCCCGGGGACCTCATCCCCCGGAGACCTGCCAAATAGACAAGGGGGGGGGCTACGTGCCCCCTTACCCCATAAATCCAGTGGGGGGCCCCAAGGGATAGGGTCCCTGGGGCCAAAAACAGCCCTGGGAGGGAGGGGCACATACACCCTCCCCTAAAAAAATGTGGCGGGACCCGGGCGATGGAGTCCCGGGGCCTAAATTGGCCTAAGGAGTAGGGCTGCGTGCCCCCCTTCTGGGTTGGCTGTCTTAAGGGGTTGGCTGCATGTGGGGGGTTAAGAGCAGGCCCTAGCCGCAGGCCGAAGGCCCTACGCAGCATGGGGCTGGCTGCTTGCGGACGATTGGTCGCAGACTGAAGGCTGTGCGTGGTGGAAGTTGGATTAATGTATGGTAATTAAATATCACTTTATGTTAAAAAAAATCTAGAAATTCACTGAATAAACCAAAGTTTACAGGGACGTTATAGTTAGGAAATACAATTAAAAACCATAGAAATTCACTGAAAAAAACAAAGGTTTCCGGGACGTTATAGTTAGGAAATAGAATTAAAAAAATACTTAAAAATTCACTAAAAAAGGCAAAGGTTTCAGGGATGTTATAGTTAGGTTCAGAGTTTACACACACAAAACCATAGTTATCTCAAGTAACAATAACTCGTGCCCTAAGGTAACTATAGCTTGCGCGCTCACCATGCACTGCTAATTACCCCACACGTTACATCAGTCATGACTTTTTTCTATAATGGTTTGTAGACCTTGATCGTTCATTGAGTTCCACTCCTTCCGATTATTCATTTGGTACTAAATAAGTAACTTTGAAAAGGGTTTTTAATGTTATTATTATGACTTTTTTCTATGACATTATTGATAATATGACTGCAACATTTGCAGTGAATTAACTGATGAGAAAACTGTGCATACTGGGGGTGCGAGTTATAGTTATCTTAGGACATGTGCTAATAGTTACTTGAATAACTATAACTGCTGAATTTATATGGTTTTGTGTGTGTAAAATCTGAAGCAAACTATAACGTCCCCGTAACATATATATATATATATATATATATATGTTGGAAAGATTGGTAAACTTGCAGATTACCAAGCATACCGAAAATAATGATATCCACCCTCCGTCTCAATCAGGCTTTCACTCAGGTTTCACTACAGAATCAGCTCTTTTAGAGGTTACTGCATTTATTAGAAGTAATCTTGATCTAGGCAAAAAGTAAGTGGTCCTCCTTTTCAATCTTTTGGATGCATTTGATACGGTGTCTTGTGATATCATTCTACAAAGACTGGACAAGGATGGTATAGTGGACAAAGCCTGGCATTGGTTGAAATCATTTCTTGCCAACAAAAATCAAGCTGTCCTCTTCCCACCATGCATCTCATGTTTCAGGGAAATGAGATGCTGGGTTCCCCAGGGGTCAGCGCTTAGCCCCACCTTGTTCAATATTTATATGGCCTGACTGGCCCTGGAAGTGGAGCCCCAGGATTTAAATATTGGTCCTATGCGGATGACACACCACTGATTCTAGCTTTTCAACAATTGGATGACACCATGGTAAGTAATTTCCAGGGATGTCTCTCGACCATGGCTAATCGGATGCCTAGCAGGTGTTTGAAGCTGAATTCTGACAATGGGAAATTTTGGTTTTTGGTGACTCCTCTCTTGGATCTAAGAAGATTATGTCCAACCGAGCAGGGGGAACTCCCTGCCATAGCACATGTAGCTAGAAACCTGGGGGTGAAATGATATACGGACTTATCATTCAAACCACATGTGCAGTCCATTGCAGCTATCTGCTTTTCCCTCCTTAAATCTTTAAAAAAGGTCTTGGTTGTCACATGGAAAGACATTTTGCATGCTCTTATCACGTCCAGATTGGATTACGCCAACGTCTTGCATCTGGGGGAACCTGCTGGCATTGGCTGCCTATCAAGGAAAGAGTAAAGTTTAAAGCGCTAATGATCGCTCATTGGGCTGCACACAAAAAGGTCCCTGTTATATACAGGATAAGGTTAAAAATATACACCATTGCACTGCGGCTACAGGAGAAAGTCCCTTCACCTGAGCCAAAAGGGTAGAGAGGTATTCCTAGAGGGGATACGTCCTCCCAATTCAAATACTGATCCACAAAAGTATCCCACCTAGTATAGAGACGGTCGGTCACTGTTCTCAACTCCCGGGGCACTAACCGCTCATGCGCGGGGAAGGAAGCAATTCCTTTTTGTTAAATAACCCTCACACACTCTAGTAGTGTCATGCTTCATCATCGGGTTCACCCTGACTCCTAAAGGTCAGGGTGGGCTCGACCGTATTTCAGGGAGCACTTAAGAGAAACAGACCAGGGGGTTTAAAGATTAAAACTCCTCCTCCGACTCCAGGTATCCCTTTATAAGCAGAGTCGTAGGGGAAATTAAAAATAGAAAAGGGGAGGTCGTAAGGAGGTGATGGTCCTATGACCCTAATGCCAATATGTTTCTGCCCAATTAAGTGGCCCAAAAGGGTCCCGGGCTTTCTTCAGGGCAAATGGATTTCCCTCCCTGGTTTAACTAAGGACTTTCCCTATATTTCAATATAGAGTGCAGAAAGCTGCACTCATATGGACCGGTAGATAGAATACTTATCTCTCATCCGGTACCAAGTGGTTTCATGTCCTCCTGTAAAAGAAACAATGATTGTATAATCACATGTGTCCAACTCGCGCTGCGCCTATGTCACCCAAAAATTCATTTGGGATGGGTGGTATAGTGTGCTTACATCCAAAATGCTTTCTGTGGTTGTGATCACACACGAGCTACCTGGGGTGCTGGCCCAGGTAATTACAAATATCGGGTGGTGATGCCATTCACATCTCACCGCCCTTAATGTGGAGCCAGGTAAAAAAGGTTTAGGTTATAAATCTAACATCACATTCATCCTGCACCTTTTACACACATATCTATACTTCCGTGTTAGATGTTGCCCGTGTTTTTACTCTTCACTCGATAATATTTGTTGCATTTAAATATCTTACCTTCTTGCGGAGGATCTAGAATGTCTCAAGGGACTGCGGATAAAGGGGGGTAGCGTTGTAGTCAGACTCTGTACATGTACGGAGGATAAATAAATAAATGAGGGGACACAAAAGAGACACTTGCTTCATTAGTAAAATGCGGCCAAAGAACTTACACATGCATCTCTCGGTTGTTCACAACGCATTCTCACTCCTCCTCGCCTTTTACTTAATCAAAGGAACTGCCCCATAGCCTCACCTACTTAGGTCCGCATCTCTCGGCATTTGCGAGTGTCAAAGCCGGGACCGCGTCTTATACCCGGTTCTTGCTTGAACATTTCCGGATCGCCCAGTGGTGGAGCTCCGCCTCTGGCGCTTTCCGATGACGTCATTCCACAGGTCCCGAATCGGGCCTACGGAATGGAACTGATTTATGGGAACTGTCGAAAGTGAAACCTATGATGTCGGTCAGAAAGCCTACGACCACAGGTCGGAGGCTTTACGAACTACATCATAATAGGGCCCATAGTGTTTGTGTGCATTACAGTTGATAAATTCTAATAATTATCTTTATTTTACTTTTATTTAGGTGTGGTGTTTGTTTGGTAGTAGTGTGGGAAGGGGAAGTGTTTATAAATATATTGTTATCAAAGTTGACATTTATTTATTAAGTATTATTTGGTGAAATTGCTTATTTTTGTAAATTATGTGTTTAAATATTTCATATAGGGTTTATACAATTCTGTTTATTTGGTTAAAATTGTAGTTTTCATTTTTAATTATTATGCTTAATTTTATGTTTTTATAGGTATTTATGTTTTATTTATTTCTTTTAAAGTATTTTTAATTGAAACTTATTTTAATTATATTTGTTATGTTATCAATTGAAATTGTAATTGCTATTAATATTAACTAATATATTTAATAATATCTTTAACTAATAATATCTTTAATTTCATCAATATATTTGGTTTGATATGATTTTAGTGGCATTTTTATTTTTTTTTATATTAGTTTGATTCATTTTATTTTTTACTCTTTCTTAGGAATGACATTTGTACATTAATTTGTATTAAAGTCCTAAAGATTTTGTACCGCTGGCCAGGTTGGAGTGGGAATAGTTACTATAACCCCTTCATAGTACAACACTATACCTACTGTTGTTACGTTTGGAGTGGGAATAGTATATATGACTCCTCCAAAGTTCAACACTTTGCATTCTGTTGCTTAGTTTGGAGGGGGAATAGTAACCCTGACCTCTTCAACTTCTAATACTTTCTTTACTATTGCTCATGATAGAATAGTACACGGATCCCTACAAAGTCCAACACTTTCCTTACTGTTGCTCAGTTTGGAGTGGGGATACTATATTTCTACCCCACAAAGTCCAACAGTGTCCCTTTTGTTGCTCAGGTTGAGTGGTAATAGTAAATACGACCCCTCCGAAGTCCAACATTTTCCCCAATTGTCTTAAGTTTGCAGTGGGAATAGTATATCTGACCTCTCCCAAGTCCAACACCTCCCCTACTGTTGCCCAGTTTAAAGTGGGGATAGTAAATCTGATGCCTCCAAAGTCCAACACTTTCTTTACTGTTGCTCACATTGGAGCAGGAATAGTACAACTGGCAGCTCCTAAGTCCAACACTTTCCCTACCTCTCTACTGTTGCACAAGTTGGAGTGCGAATATTAAATCTGATTTTCTTTGAAGTATGTCTTTTTTATCAAATTAAATCTGATTTTCTTTGAAGTATGTCTTTTTTTTATCAATCACTGTCAGAATGGAGTTATAATGGTTTGTTTCTTTTTATATGTATTTTATAAGGTTTATAAGATTGGATTTAAAATTGTGAATATTTATCCGTATATTTTAAGTTGTATCTATTTATATTAAAGTTTGTCGTATTTAATTTATAGTAGTATTTGTATATATTTATAATTGTTGTTTTTAATTTTGGTCATTCTTTTGTATTTGTTTTAGTATTTAGATATATTTTTATATTTTAATTTTAAAGTTTATATTTATTTGATTTTTATGTTACATATTTACTTTTTGTGCTATTTCTTTAAAGTAGTTTAAGTAATATATTTAATTTCAATTATTGAAAAATTATATTTGACACTTTAAATTTTTTATAATGTATTAATTATAAATAGTGTGCTTTTTATTACGTAAATTATTTATATTTTAATTTCATGGTTACATTTTTGTATAATATATTTATGTATGTATATATTAATTTTAGTATAGTTTAAATTTTATGTTTACATTTATTTCAGTAGCTACTTTTTAATATTTCCAAGTTATTACATTTATCTTAACATGTTCATTATCATATTTATATATATATATTAGTTTTTATAGTTAATTTATCTTTTCTATAGCTATCATAACGTTACCTTTTAAATAAATATACTTATTAATGTAAAGTCAAAATTTTTGTCGTCTATTTTTCCAACATATTTTTTTATCACAATATTTTTGACCTTCATATTATATCATAGAAGCGTTTAAGAGTACTATTCTGGCTGAGATCACCACTTGCAGATGCCAACCCTGGAGCTCAGAAGCCCGTCTCCCGTGGCCACCATTTATTGAGCTCATTTCCTTTGGCTGCCTCCTGCCACCGAACCCGTTTTTGTGCCCGCGAGGGAGTAGGAGGGAAAACTACATTTCCCAAGCTGCTAAGCGGCGCGCCTGTCGCCAAACGTCATTGCCCGCGCCAGGAGGCGCTTAAGTAGCAGCCAGGGCCCCCGCAGCGCGGGAGCTCATTTCCTTTGGCTGCCTGTTGCCTGCTGCCACCGCACCCGTTTTTGTGCCCGCGAGGGAGAGAGTTGGAGAGAAAACTACATTTCCCAAGTTGTTAAGCGGCGCGCCTGCCGCCAAATGCCATTGACCGCGCCAGGAGGCGATTAAGTAGCGGCCAGGGCCCCCGCAGCGCAAGATGCGACCGGGCAAAGCCCGGGCCAAGGGCAGGCCTGTCTGCGCCCGTCCGAGACCGGAGGAGGCCGGGCCATATCCCTTGGTCCTGTGATTTGAAGACCTGACAACCGGTAAGGGCACTGTTATTCTATCTGAAAACTACCTATTGGAGTGTATTTAAGAAAAATGGGCAAGAGAAAATTGATATCAAGTAATGGGAAGCCTGTGGGCAAAAATGCACCAATTACTAATTACTTGAAAAGTGCCATGGGCCTCATTAATAATGAGATAGTACAAGTGGAGGAGCAATTGGCGGCTACAAAGACGGCACTAAATGCGGCCCAAAAGGAGGCAAAGTCAGTTCTGGAAGATCATGCCCGTGAAACTGAATCTGAGGTTGGAGTACAGGGCACAAGTAAAAGTAAAAGTAAGAAGGATAATAGTCCCAACATCACTAATCTAGACTGCCACACTAAATTGGGCCCCTGTGTATCAGTGCTCCCGCTTGAAATATCTACGGTATCGGACACTTCCGAACTGATTTCTCCACCAGCGAAAAAGAGTAAACAGCATATAGTAAACATGAAAACTAGCTCTCAAAACCCAAATCAAAAAACTAAACAAAAAAAGGGGAAAAATACAAAACTGGATGGCAAAGGAATGGGGCTCGGAGAACCACCACATTATATGCAAGGCATTGACACTCTGTTTAAAAAATTACATGGGAAAATTGACAACATTGAAAGACGAGTTATGATAGAAATTAAACTAGTGCAAAAAGACATTACTTAACGGAACTGGTTACAAATTTACTGTCATCAAAAACGTGCCAGAAGACTACACTTAGGGCCCGATTCTGATGCGGGTTGGAAAAGCTTCCCGACCGAATCGGTTGGGAAATGGTTTCCGACCCACTCGGATCGGGAAAGTCCAACCGGCAAAGTAGGATGCATCCGGATGTTTCCAGATACGATTTGGTTGAACTCCCATTGACTTCAATGGGAACATTTGTTCCTAACCGCATCAGAATTGGGCCCTCGGTCGGGAAGACACGTTCCCGATCCGATTTGGAAGAAGCAAATGCCGTTAGGAGGCCTTCCTAACCGCATCAGAATCATGCCATCGGTGGGGAAGCTTTTCCAACCCGCATCAGAATCGGGCCCTATGTAGTAATCCGGACAAGAAAACACTAGCTGGTCAAATCCCTGTAACTGAAATAGAAACGGACAAAATTCACCCGACATTGGCAAACCACACAGAGGAAGTACCCAGAGCATATCCTGATGCAAAACCAAGGGATAATAACCTACAAAATAGTTTAAAAAATAAACTTAATTTAGCAACAGAAGGACTATCATGACCCAAGAGGCATCACAAGGTTTCCCTCAGTCTACCCCCTATGCTGTTGTTTTAAAAAATGTTCCAAAATTGCTTGACAACTCCATAGAATCTTGGGGATCGTTGAAGAATCGGGTTGTACATTGGTTTTCTTCAAATACTCGTTGTAGTACAAGAATCCTCACCCAGGAAATAATTATGTTAAGAAGAGTGAGTTGGGTGGGTAAAATGGAAAAAACATGCGAAGGGGATTGTGTCATTGTGAATTTTCGTAGTCCTGAAGTGGTGGACTCCCTGCTTGAAGAAACATCGGTAAAATATACCTGGCCATCTGATCGCCCTGACGATATTATTACTGCAGTTCCACTTGGCTACTTTTATAGACCAAGAAATGAGCCCCTTCATTCAACTGGTAGAACCTACCACAGCATGGTCACACATATGATACCGACCATGCCGAATAGGTTTGCCCTTTTAAGAAGTTGCAGTGAAGTTGGTTGACTGGGTGGGGAAGTTGAACAAGTGAATGATTGTAATCATATCTCCCCTCCAACTAGTACCACTGGCAATAACTCAATTAGCTCCCCACTACATGGATTATTAAAAATTATGTCATGGAATGTTGCAGGGGTTAAAAATAAGCTATACGATAAGGCATGGCTTAAAAGCATACAGAACTGCACATTAATTTTAATACAAGAAACTTGGCTCACAGAAACATTCTTTATTAATGGTTTTAAAACGAAATCCACCGAAGCAATTCCGTCAAAGGCGGGGAGGGCAAGAGGAGGCTTAGCAGCCTTATCCTCGGTGTCTTCTCCCTTGACACTAAAGAAAACTTATACAAATTCACTGTTCTTTCAGTTTTTACTCTTTTGTGTCAAAGGAAAGCAGCATATTGTAGTGATAAATGTTTATAACAATATCTTCGATAATACGAGACATGGGGTAATTATAACAATGGAAGAGGAGTTGGATGTTTTTCTGAAGGAGTTGGGGTCTGATTTTATACTAATTTGGGTTGGTGATTTTAATTGCGAACTATGCAAAATTCAAATAGGGGACCAATGTGGTTATGGAGATGACCATGGTGACCGTATTTCTCATTTTCCTCATAGTTCTTATGGTGAAGCAATTAATCATGTCATGCACAAATACAACTTAGAAATTATGTAGCCGGGCGAACACGATGGAGAATATGTTAACCAAACATATGAAGGGGCTAGGTCGTCGTCGTGTATTGACCACATTTTGATATCAAGGAACTGTAGGACTTTTGTTGAAAAATGTTATATACAGGCTAGTTTGTTTAGTGACCATCATCCTCTGCTTTTAATGCTGAACTCTAGTTTATATCATAAAGAGATGGTGTGTGTCTCTGCAGTAGATATCAAAACACAAGGCGAGAATGGGATTTCCATTAAGTGGTCAGGTGTTAATCCCACAGTTTTTATCTAAATTACAGTCCTAAAAAATAATCATCATATAAATATATGTTTGGACAAATCCTCTACTAACGCTGACACCGTAAGTGCTTTTCAAAATATTGCTGCTAAAATCTCCAAAGACTTGAAATACAGAAATAAGAATAATAGGGATCACTACCCTAGATGGTTTAATCAGCAGTGCTCCAGATTAAATAAGGACTTGAAGGAAGCATTAAAAGTAAAACCTAGGAATAGTGAAAGAATTTTCATCCTTCGGAAATGTTATAAGCAAGCCTTAAATTCAAGAAAAACAGAAATCAGGGAGAGTGCTTGGGACAGACTGATCCAAGCGGCTGAGACTAAGGATTCTATCTTATTTTGGAAAACAATAAACCAACCATTATTTAAAGATAATTCATCTGCCAAGGTAGAAACATTAGTGACTCCCGAAGAATGGTTGACACACTTTGAAAACATCTTTAACCCTACACAAGAGATTACTGAGACGGATGAAAACTGTAATTTTATCTTATTGAATTTTGCTAAGATAGAACCTATTTCTACAGAGGAGATAAAAATTGCCCTAAAGAATAGTGCGAGTGGTAAGGCCGCGGGACCAGATGGGGTCCCCATTGACATCTTTAAGTATAACATTGATTTCTGGTCCCCTATTTTAGTTAACTTTTTTAATGCTATCATTGGTGGGGTGCTGCCTGCAACTTGGGCAGTAAGCACGATTGTCCCTATTTTGAAAAAAGGCGACAGAGGAAGAGCAAAATGCTACTGACCAATATCCCTCCTTGATTCGACATCTAAATTAATGGGCAGAATTATGCTAGACAGATTGGAATGTTGGGCAAAAGAAAAAAACATCCTAACTGAAGCCCAGTATGGATTTAGAAGGGGTATTGGAACGGTTGAGCAGTGCGTTAACCTCGAACTGCTAATAGGGAAATATACCATGGCCAAAGAAGGCCTACTCCATCTTTGTTTTGTTGACCTTACCAGTGCGTTTGATTTAGTGAATCACGCTAAGTTATGGCAAACGCCAGAAGGGATGGGCGCCCCACACGATATAATTAGTTATTTATTGCAGATATATGCTCATCTAACTTTGAGGATACGTTATGGCCTGAATGGGGAATGCACCACACATTTTAGAGTCACCCGTGGGATCAGACAAGGTTGCGTCCTTGCGCCCCTTTTATTTTCGTTATATATTAATGGCATTGACCTTTTATTACAGAGTTTAAAAGCTGATGCCCCTCTTGTTGGCAAACGTGTAACTCCAGTATTATTATATGCAGATGATGCAGTCCTAATATCTAGGACTACAAATGGCCTTCAACGTTTGATAGACAATTTCACAAACTTCATGACCGGAAAAGATCTAAAAATAAACCTGAGTAAAACCGTAGTCATGACTTGTGGGAAAAGTAAAGCTAAGAGTAGAAGTCATCATGTTGAAGGAGTATCCATTGAAAGGACATCTACATTTTCATATTTGGGGCTACTTTTTAATGGGAATGGATCATGGAGTACACATATTAATATATATAAATTAAAATTTATAAGATCAAGTGAGGCCATCTTCAGATTCTCTCACAAAATAGGTAATAAGCCAGTTCGTGAAATCCTTAAGCTATATGGGAGTAAGTGCATTACAGGGGCATGCTATGGTGGAGAACTATGGGTAGGGCAAATATCTCATCATTACAAACCCTTGAATATAAATTTCTAAGAAGGGTGTTATCGGTACCAAATACAACGGCCACATACATTGCCCATAAGAAGACAGATGTACCGTACATTAGTGATTTGATTAGTATGGCTGCGCTTACACTCTGGCATAGAATCTGGACCAAAGATGAGACGCAATTTACCAAAGATATAATTTCGGATTGCCTCACACTTGATCATTGTAGGAAAATACCATGGCTACAGTATGTCTACAGCCTTTTAACTGAGTGTAACGTGGTATTTGACTTTTATGATCCCAAGACTACTCAGACTTATAGTAAAGGGGAGCAAAAATGGAGATTACTAAATTCTAGGGAATCTATAGGAGAGGCCGAACTGAGTACAAAATCATGTGTTAGATCTTACTGTGAAGGCCCACTCTCAGCGGGTATCCAGCCGTACCTTGTCTTCATAAGAAACTCACAACATAGATTTTATTTAACGAGATTAAGGTTGGGCACCTTGCACTTTCAAATTGCATTCCCTAGGATGGGTAAGTGGAGTTCTAACCTACCTAAGTGCCCGTGTGATGGTAAATCCTCCCAGGTCACATTGCATTTCTTACTCTTTGTAATTTTTTAGGGATATTAGAAAATCAATTTTACGACCTCTATTTATTGATAATAGATTGTATACCTACAAATCCGCTTTTTATCATATTTGTAATTTGGAAAATGTAATAACATACAATGCGGCTATTCTTTTTACCCAAATGGCTATTAAGAGAAGAAAGGACCTTTCACATTTGGAAATGTTGAGTTATGAAATTGAATAGATGATATCCCATTGCATTTTCTTTACTATTTTAATATACTTTCTGAGTTAAGGCAATAGAATTATAATAAGCGGTGATTTGAGATTTAAACTTTTTTATGAATTGTTGTATGTATTTTATTCTCACTTGCTTCTTGTGAGGACCTGTTAATATAATTATTGTGCACTGACTAAATTTTAAAATGCTTTAAGAAAATTGTTTTAGGGTGAAAATGTTTGTATGAGAAACCTCTACTTGGAATTTTAAATATGTAAATAATTTTAATGGAATTTTATTATGGAGAATTGATTTCTGTGTAGAATGCTTTTATGGTTATATATCATATACCGAATAAAGCTTGTTTGATTTGAGCTACTTGCTATGGATGTATAAATGTCCCCCATTGTATGCACAATGTATAGTAGTGGAGTAGCTATTGTTCGTGCACCAGGTGCAGTAGCACTAGATTCCAGTCATGCGAAGGGGCCACTGCACCCCAATAATGGGTCTCATTTATTGCCCACTCGAGAGTCAGAGGGCCTATGTTCTCGCCTGTATTAGTGCCCTGGCATTCTTCCTACGCCACTGGGTCTGGTCTCTGGAACATCGGGGGTGGGACGGTAAGCTCCCGCAGGTTAGTATTTATTCTGGCTTTAGGAAGGGTATATGTAAATGCTTCCACGCTTTAAAAATGTGCGTCCCTGTCGCGATTGGACATGCCCAGGAAGAACAAACAGAAGATTGCAATAGTAGACACCCTGTGCACTCAGGAAGCACAGGTAGAACCCACAACCTTTAATCTCAAGTCATCCTCTGGAGAGGATGTAGCGTAACAACCAGAGCTGCTGACTTTGGAACTGGGGAACTGGGTTTGAGTCTCGTTGTCGGTTTAACATCCTATGATTCTGGGCAAATCACTTAATCACCTCGAGCCTACCAAAAATGTATGTGTCCTTGTGTAATGTAACTGGTGCTCATGTAAAGCACTCCAATACCTTCGGGTCGAGTTAGTGCAATATAAACCTGGAAAAAAGAAAATAATCTCCAGCCTGTGCTACCTGCTGAAGCTTTGGCATCCGTCCAGGAGAAACCCCTGAAGGCGTTGGTGAAGTGATCAGCATACTCTGGGCCTGGCAGTGAATTACGCACGGGCATCAATATCTCCCCAGAATATGGTGAGGGTGGTGCGGAAAATTAGCAAGTACATCAGAAGGGAGCTTATGCATGGCATCCTGGCTCATCCATGATCACTTGGGGGTTCTTGGATTCGGCTCAACCCTGCACTCTATTTGGCAGATTCCACCGTTTACAGGGATAAAGCACTCATAAGATCTCCCCCATGATTCTGTTCACGGTGCCCTGCCCAGGGGAAGGGGGAAGAGTGACAACTTAGGAGAATCGTGATTTTGAACAGGGGTGTAATCAATACAGGGTGTTAGGGATGATTCCTGTAGACTTGGCATATTATTGTGGATTTTTTTCGTTAAGGTAGATGACGATTAAAATCATATATCTGCATTCATCTACCGTCAGGGCCGGGCCGGCATACAGGGCTATCAGGCAGTGTCTGATGAGCTGGTCTGACAGGCCAGTATGTGGGCTAGTTTTTTTGGCTGTTTGTGAGCCTGTTTATGGTTTGTTGGGCCATTTTTAACTATTAATTTCCCTGACGTTAAAAAAACAAACATTGCCTACAGCAATCTCAAATCCATACCGTCTTTCATACCTTGTAAAACACCTTTTCAGGGTGTCATAAAACAAAAATAAACCAGCACTCAAATAATAAAAAGATTATCAAATTATACTGTTATCATTGTATCCATAAACTCTGTAAAATGTATCAGCAAACAACATATGTACATCTACACAATGCAAGTAGTAGATTTACATTTGACATTTCTTGTGGACTTTGTGGCTGCCCGCGGTCCACGCAGGGGGCCCCCATAAGAGGGCGGCCGCCTTAGTGCCACATGATGGCACACGACGACGGTCTAGTGCTGTAGGGACCCCCTAGGGGTCCGGCGCGTCCCGCGTCATTTCAGGCGCGCTGGTGGGAGGGGAGCCAGGTATAAGTACCTCTCCCGCCCACCGGGCGCTCTCTTTGCTCCAAAGCATTCACGCCGTTTCCCTCCCTACCGCTTACCCGGCGTATACACAGGGGGTGGGGTGGGGTGGGTGAGACTGTTAACGTGTTATTTTGTGTTGCAGGCGGAGTTACAAGGCGATCCAGAGGCTGAAAGGTACATAGGGGTACCCTCTTCAAGAGCACAACAAGGGTGCAAAGGCCAAATATCCCCAGGAAGTCCTCGCGGTGGATCCTGGAGGAGCGACGGTGCCCCGTTAGTCCTACGGGCGGTTGTAAACCTGAGCAACCGGGGGCTGCCTGGTACACTCCGCCCCCCTCAAGGGGCGTGAGTAATTGGGTGGACTGGCGGTCCACAGGTGGGAAGGGGTAAACCCTCCACCAAAATTGGTAAGCACCGAGTGGTTAGTGCCATGGTGCAATTTGGCTCTTCAGGTGGGCAAGCAGCAGAGGGGCTGCCCGCCCTTGGATCGCCCGTAAGTTGACCCACCATGTTGGCATATTTCGGTATGCAAATAAACCTGCAGCAATTTTCTCCACGAAAAAAGGTGTTGTGTGTTTATTTCATCAGGAGATTGCTGTATGTATGATGGGGAGTGTGTTGCCGATATTGGCACTATGTCCTGTGTGGGAGTTTATGGAGGCTGATCTTCCAGACTCGTGCACCAATGAACATTTTGTGTGCATTATAAAATCTTGGTAGTAGGTGAGTGAACTGAAACCATTAATTTTGGGTTGCTACGAAGTGAAAATAGCAACTATCCCTTGTTTCAACCCGCCACTTTGTGCCTTTTGTAATTTTCTTAACGAGTAACTATTTGCAACTTTGTGTCTCTGTAAAGAAACCTATTTTATTGTAAAGCACTCTAACAACTGTAGGTAATGCCAACGCTATATAAAAATAAATATATGACCATCTTGCGCACTTCGCATCTGATTTGTAGATGGTTCGCCTAAAAGCTGTTTTGATTGGCTGCTAACAGACAATCAGAAAGGTTCTAACACCGTGTGGGCGAGAGTCGATGTGGGGGAGCATTTGGATAAGTTTGAATGTGGAAAAATCTCACCAATTTCTGTAAGCAAGTTTTCATACTATCCACTAGGTGGTAGTATACCATTGGTATTCATCACATTTTTTTTCTACAACTTGGTTTCAGTGTAAATCCATTTTATTAGACCATACAGATGTGACAAATGTGTAAGAGTGTTAAGTCCCTTCATCCCACAGAAGCACGCAAACTATGTGAGGTATGCAAATAATGTAATTAGTCATCAGAGATTGGCTCTTAACCCAAGCATCTACTTCCAGGATTCCAAGCCAGGCATGTGCCACTTCACCGTATTATTTCACAGAGAGGAATCTACACCATCAGTTGATAAAGTACCAGATGGGAAATATCCTTTCCAACGCGGTCTTTACCACACAATGCCTTTACCATGCATACGCCTTTACCATGCATATGCCTTTACAACGAAATAGTAAGTATATATCAAGTAAGTGTATAAATATATATATGAGTTATTGTCACTTTAGGGCACGAGTTACAGTTACTTGAGATAACTGTAACTAGTGAATTTCAGTGGTTTTGTTTTTTCAAAACAGTATGTCTTAACAGACATTTTCATTTGACTGTAAAGTCCCTTTAAACTGTGTTTTTTTCAGTACATTTCGAAGATTTTTTAAGATACCAAACATAACTGTCACCTTAACTTTTGGTTTTTGCAGTGAATGTCTATTTTTTTTTAACGTAAAGTAAGATGTCCATCGTCCTGTGTGGCGGCCCGGCCATGCACTCAACACCCCCGCACATGGCTGATTATACTATGTAACAATACTATGTAACAATATAAAGGTATAATTTCAAGTAAGGCAGACCTACAGGCTTTGTCAAAGGCTCAAAAATGAAATAATAGTGGCAAGGCTATTGGCTTTATCAAGGATTAACACATTAACATTGATCAAGCAGACCTATTGACTTTGTCAAAAAATCACTAATAAAAAAATTCAAATGTATATTTAATTAATTCACACATTGCAACGCTTTATAAAAGTGATTGTGACAAGATATTTTCAAAAAACCCTTTTAAAAAAACATTAACATGTGTTTGAGTTTTTGAAAAACTTTTTTTCAGGCCACAAAGTGCAACTATAAAACCAACCACTGCATCATAAATGAAGAGCATGTTGCTGCACTCCTTGCAGCCTCCCACATCACCAAAAATGTTTGGTGGTGCCTCTGCCCCTTCTAGGGTCACCACCAGCAAGAAAATAAATAATTTAAAAATGCCCTATGCCGTTATGGGGCGTTCCTTGCTGGAGCAGTGAATAATAAATAAGCAGGTACTGCTGCTCATTTATTATTATTTTATTTTTGTTTTCAATATAATTTTGGGTGTCCCGGCGCCCACCCGGGACACCCACAATTTTAATTTTAATTTGGGTCCGCATGGGGAGCCTCATGCCCCCTGTGCCCCTTGCCGGCTCCCCTGACGGGAGTCGGCCTCTTTTGAAAATCTTTAGGGGGCGCCCACACATGGCACCAACAAGGCACTTTTTGTTGGGGGTCGTGGGAGGATACCCAGAGCCCGCGGCCTTTGACGGTTTCCGCTAGCGGGAGCCGGACACTTTTTCAATTTTTGGTGAGTGCCCACCTGGGGCCCTTACAAGTCATCTTTTGTTGAGGGCCGCAGGGAGAGACAAAGGACCCCAGCATCCTGAGCCGGCTCCCCACCCAGCACCATACTAGGTGCTGGCAGGAGCCGTTTCTTTATCTTTCCTCCCTGTTTTCACTGCTCCCGGCGGGCAGGAGCAAAGTTGTGTTTTCTGCCTGGGAGAGTGCAGGGAATGTATGCCAGCACTCTCCCGTGTAGCAAGTAGCAGTGTCCCAGGGTATGGAGTCCCCGGGATACTGTTAAGGTCTGGCTCCAGGGGTTGGGGTCCCCAGCATCAATCTATGGCCCGGGGAGGGGTGCTGCATGCCACCCTCCCCTTCCATTAGCCCCAGTGGGTGGGGTCCCTGGGAAGTGTTCAAGGTTCTGGGAGTAATGCAGCGACACCAGGAGATGGGGACCCGTGGCCTGTATATTTTTAGCAGCCCAGAAGATGGGGTCTCCAGGGCCTCCTAGAGGCTTAGGGAGGGGGCCCCCCCCCACCCCTTAAAACAATAATGCGTTGCCCCCCTGGTCCCTTACCCACCCCATTAGGATTTCTTGTCAAAGGTGGGAGACCGCCATTTTTTCAGAGCCACTAATATAAGGATCCTGCATGGATTCTCTGCAGATCTGTGGCACAGATAAAACCAAAACTGCCATTTGAGCCCCAGGGGACTCCCTCAGGGAGCCCCCTACCAGGCCTAGGGGGGCAAGGTATCCCTACTATGCCTCCTTATTTCTCTTCTTTTCCTGGACAGGGGACTCAGTCCCAAGATCTAAAACAGCTGCTGACACATCACATCTTTGTTGAATTGAATGTGCTGCAACAGATGCATCTATTATTAATGACATCCTGTTAAGATGGCGCCGCTTTGATTGTATATAACAAGGAGTTATTAAGGTGTCCGCTTTTTATGTCCATGAATTTGAGTGTTAAATAGTGATCGTTTCCGGCGCGCCTGATGACACTGAAGAGGCCGACAGCCGAAACGCGTTTGTTTTGCACAAGTTCGAAAAATAAAATTTAGAACTCACCCCCACGAGTGCCTCTCATTTAGGGTTGGAGTTCCCTTGAGACTGTGGAGCTATTATATATATATATATTATCTACTGGCGGTCGCCAGTAGATAGTTATAGTTAGGACCTATTTTCCATAGGAAATCCGCAACATTCTATTTGAAATAACTTTGGCGCCAGTTGACGAATCTTCGCGAACTTTTCAAAACTCGTGGCCCGCTCCTATCCTGAAAGTCTCGGGGGGGATTCGTCAAGTCGGGGCCGAGAAAAAAGGGGGTCCCAAAACATGTTTTCCCATGCAATTTTCCATAGGAACCTTTCATCGCAGCTACAGCCCGAACTGCTGAACGGAATTACACCAAATTTGGCAAAAAGGTAGCCCTTGGTTCAGAGTCGTGCCTTTTGGTTAAATGGTGTAAATCCGTTCAGTAGTTCCTGAGAAATTTGAAAAAGAAAACACATATATATCTGGGCGGAGCCTAACCACACATGTCATCGTGAGATCTGATTGGCTGGCAGCACTTCATCCTGGAATTGCTGGCAGCCATCTTGGGACCAATATAAATGATAGTACCCCATTGAAATGCATTGTAGTGAATCGAAGATTTTGAGGGTTACCAAAAGGAGAACTATAAAGGGTGATAACAGACTTTAGTTACATTAGAATTCATTTGTTGATGGTACCATACTAATTTCAGGAATTGTGGTGTGTTCTAAGGTGATTTTACCCTGTGAAAAACCTTCTGTTGGGATATCATGAATCATGTTTGAGAGAAAACTATTTTCACATGCTTGTCCCATACAGTTTTGGAAGGTGCTCCAGAAGCTAAAATGAGAGCATATTTTCTGTAAATTCACATTATCTTTCTCAGTCATGTGAGAATGAAGTCTGACATTCTCAGTAAAACATGTACATCCAACAAGGGCAGAGACTGTCAGTTGATTCCTTTGTGTTCTACTGCAGCTTCCCAGAGTGTTCTAAAGAACAACTAGAGTGCTAACAGCCTTACTTATGACAAAAGTATGGCACACCTGAAGCCATCTTGATTGGAATAAACTGGTAACACTTAAAACATTTAATTTAAAAGGAACAAAATGATGGGGTTCATTTTGTCATAGAAATTATGGTTAGTGCTGTAGAAAGAAAAATTAGGACATGTTTCAAGTGTGATCTCAAATATCTTCCTGTTATATTTCAACAGGAGCAGCCTGTCAGTTGATGCCTTTGTGTTCTACTGCAGCTTCCCAGAGTGTTCTAAAGAACAACTAAAGCGCTAACAGTCTTACTTATGACAAAAGTATGGCACACCTGAAGCCATCTTGATTGGAATAAACTGGTAACACTTAAAACATTTAATTTAAAAAGGAACAAAATGAGGGGGTTCATTTTGCCATAGAAATTATGGTTAGTGCTGTAGAAAGAAAAATTAGGACGTTTTAAGTGAGATCTCAAATATCTTCCTGTAATATTTCAACAGGAGCAGCCTGTCAGTTGATGCCTTTGTGTTCTACTGCAGCTTCCCAGAGTGTTCTAAAGAACAACTAGAGCGCTAACAGTCTTACTTATGACTAAAGTATGGCACACCTGAAGCCATCTTGATTGGAATAAACTGGTAACACTTAAAACATTTAATTTAAAAAGGAACAAAATGAGGGGGTTCATTTTGCCATAGAAATTATGTTTAGTGCTGCAGAAAGAAAATTTAGGGCATGTTTTAAGTGAGATCTCAAATCCTCTTCTATTTCATTAGAAAACTCTGTCATGCAGACTGAAACAATCACTTTCAATACCAGCAGTAGACTTCCAGTTAACTCCCTGGTGAGCAGTAGCTTTACTACAGTGATCTAATGAACAACTAGAGTGCTAACATTCTGAATTTATGGCAAATGTGTGACACATCTGAATGCCTTCTTGATGGAATCAAAGTAAAAACTGAAAGCATTTCCTACTGAGGAGACTGCAGTAAATGACGAAATTAGGAAACTTCATAACAAATAAGTCTCCCAAGATGGCCACCAGAGAAAAAAGAGCCCAAATGTAGCACAAATATCACCCGATGTAGCCCACATATAGCCCAATGACAGAAGTGTGCAAAACACTTTTTATTTGTAGTTTTTCTGCAGTTTTATATAGTGCAAACTGGTCAGGTATTGGAGCGTTGCATCTTACTTGGACCCCTTATTGCGTATTTTGCAAGAAGTACATGAGATTGATCTTGCGAAACATTGAACTTTACGATTCTGTTAACCTGAAGTTGCTCTGAACCGGGCTTTGTAACACCCGTTTTTACCTACTGGTTTTAATTAATTCTCACTGTATTGTATTAGGAAAGAGGATTTACTGTTTTTATGTACACTTTTATGATCTATGTTTCTAAATCAGATCAAATAAAGTTTAATGAATTCTATGGCAGGACGGAGGCGAGGATTATGCATATCTTTCCTCACTTTATTTGCATAGCAGTTCAAAGAAAACGTAACACAACAATCATTAAACAAAAGACTACACAACCCATGAACCATTAGGGGGTAGTCTCCAAGGCAACTATAGTCCAATCATATCACAGTCCATCGTAAATAATATTGTGACGTCCCTTCCGCTTCCTCTTTCTTCACTGCTCGTCAGTTAAGTGCATTCCTTACATTCTTGGCTTAATCTGACGTTGCTGTTTGTATAGCGGTTTCTTGTGCACGTTATTAGCATTATTGCCTTGGTATTGTTTCATATTCCCTGCGCAGCAGGCTCTTGCCCGAGCGCGCTCTCCCTCGCAGTTTCTCCCGCTGTGTGCTCTGCGCGTGGTGAGATCCTGTCAGGCGCGTCTGGTCCGAGCGAGGCAGCTCCGTTGAGTGCTCCCGCTGGTCTTTACGCGCGTTTGGGAATCCGGTCACTCCTTTAGTGTCCGCTGATTCCCGACCAACCTCGCCTAATTTTGACACCGCTACGCAGTGATTTCCCCACACGGCCACGTTAGTGACCAGCGCCACCTGGTGGTGGTAATTGGTATTGCGCCTCAGTCTATTCTTATAACAGCTTCGGGAAAGCCCAGCTGTTGGAGCACCAGCGAGGGGGCTGTCTTAAGGATTTTAAGGGCATTTGTTCTGTGCTCACACCTTCTGCTATCATGTCTTCTCCAGAAGACCATTTTTACTCCTCCTACCAGGAAGTGGAGGAGGAATGGCCCCCAACTTCTCCCTCCAGCAGTGGACCAAGCCCTCTCTCTGGCTATTTCTAGGGCGCTGGCTCCTCTTAGGGATCAGGTTGATAAGCTGGCGAAAAGCATCCCTGGGGTGTTCAGTGACCCAGATCTGGTGGTGGCGGGTCCAAGTAGCTCCCAGATGGGGAATAAAAGGGCCGTTAAGCATAACTCGGGGCACTTGGAAGGATTTGATAAACTTACGGAGACCTTCCTCAAGAGTGCGCGTGCGCGAACGCTAAAACATGCACCCTGCCGGGAGGAGGAGGGGCCCGGAGAAAATTGCGACACTGTCACCACTATTGTAGACCCCGAAGGCGGGTTTCCTTAGAGGGAGAGGGTGTATCGGAGGACGATTTCTCCTCCGATGAGAATAAGGACTCGGGCGTCCCTGGCGTCCAGAGTCCCACTCCTCTCAGTCCCCGGTTGGGGATGGGGTCCACTCGGACATGTTCGAGCCTACCCAAATTTACCATCCTAGGTCGGCAGAGTGGACACCTGACGCCAAAGTGGCAGAGTATGTGGTGGGGAAAATCCATCAACCCCTTGAAAGGGAGGTCAGGAATAGGATGAGGGAGAATGCCCCAGGCCCTCACTGAAGGGGAAGGTGGCACACACGCCTGAAATTGATGAGAAACTATGTACCTTTTTCTCCAAGTATATGAGGGATCCCAAGAAAGGAATTGATAGGTCTTGGACGTGGTAGGGCCCTTGACCAAAATTATTCAATTGACGGAGCGTTCCAAAGAGTCAGGATCCCCTTTGTCCACGGATATTGTGGCTGGTTGGGCGCACTACCCTAAACCCTAAAACACTACCCTCCACTACCCAAACACCACTGCACTACCCTAAACCCTAAAACACTACCCCCAGCACGACACCCTACACTACCCAAACATAACTGCACTACCCTAAACCCTAAAACACTACCACCAGCACGACTCCCTACACTACCCAAACACAACTGCACTACCCTAAACCCTCAAACACTACCCCCAGCACGACTCCCTACACTACCCAAACACCACTGCACTAAACCCTAAATATAGCCCCAGCATGACCTCCCACACTACACAAACACCACTGCACTACCCTAAACCCTAAAACACTACCCCCAGCACGACCCCCTACACTACCCAAACACCACTGCACTACCCTAAACCCTAAAACACTAACCCCAGCATGACCCCCTACACTACCCAAACACCACTGCACTACCCTATACCCTAAAACACGACCCCCTACACTACACAAACACGACTGCACTACCCTAAACCCTACCCACAGCATGACCCCCTTCACTACACAAACACCACTGCACTGCCCTAAACCCTAAAACACTACCCCAGCACTACCCCCTACACTACCCAAACACCACTGCACTAACATAAACCCTAAAACACTACCCCCAGCACAACCCCCTACACTACACAAACACCACTGCACTACCCTAAACCCTAAAACACTACCCCCAGCACGACTCCCTACACTACCCAAACACCACTGCACTACCCTAAACCCTAAATCTACCCCCAGCACGACCCCCTACACTACCCAAACACCACTGCACTACCCTAAACCATAAAACACTACCCCCAGCATGACCCCTACACTACACAAACACCACTGCACTACCCTAAACCCTAAAACACTACCACCAGCATGACCCCCTACACTACTCAAACACCACTGCACTACCCTAAACCCTAAAACACTACCCCAGCACGACCCCCTACACTACCCATACACCACTGCACTACCCTAAACCCTAAAACACTATCCCCAGCATGACCCCCTACACTACTGCACTACCCTAAACCCTAAAACACTACCCCCAGCACGACCCCTACACTACCCAAACACCACTGCACTACCCTAAAACACTACCCCCAGCACGACCCCCTACACCACCCAAACACCACTGCACTACCCTAAACCCTAGAAAAGAAACCCCACCCCATGCCCAATCCCCTTACCTCTCACTCCTCATGGTTCCTCTCTCCTCGTGGTTCCTGCTTCACGTCATCTCTGAGGGGCGGTGCACGTCGTTGTGAGGAAACGGAACAGCCTCTGTTTCCTTACAACGACATGGATCGTTTACATGTTTTTAGAATGCATGGTCATTTACCATGCATACCTTTACAACAAAATTCGTTGTAAAGGCATGCGTGGTAAATGACCATGCGTTCTAAAAAATGCGTAGTAATGACTTCGTGATGTACAACGCATGCGTGGTAATGCATGCGTTGTAATGGTATCGCAAAGTAAAAAGTCGTTGTAACGGCTGTTTACTGATCAAAGCTGGCCCCTGTTCTTCAGTGAGACGTTTATTTGATTAATTAGGGGGAAGGAATGTGTTTTTTTTACCCAAAAGTGCATTCCCGGCTGTTGTATTGTGAAGGTGTCCGCGTGGCCTGGTTTCACTTCCGGTGAGAGAGTGGAAGAGTCTGTTTGGATCTAAAGGAGTTCTGTTGTTGGACGGGGCCGGCGCGACATGTCATCAGAAAACATAGCTAATGGAAAGCGTCCTCCCTGAAGTGTGGAGCAGTGCCATGAGAGGTCAACGAGTGTGCGTCCCACCGCAGTATGACCGTACCGCGTGACCCATGTGCCGCCTCCAGGGTACGGGAGGCAGAAGCGGCATTGCAGGTCCTCTTGAAGACCGTTGTAGCACTAATTCTACATTTTGGTACTAGGGCATTTTAACTTTGTTGTTCCTGCCAGATACAAAGAGAAGATCCTGTGTTATTCAGTGCCCTCGTTACCTTTTTGTGGGTTGTGGTGCTTGTCACTTCGCTGCCCCGCCGGTGCACACGACTGGGCACCCCACCTCGTGTGCCATCTGCAGGGCCTCTGCCCTCGGATCTCTGGTTTCGGTTTCTGGAGTGGCAACATAAACAGTTGCTCCCAAAGGACTAGCCTGAACACTTAGGTGAATATCCCCTGCACCAGCATTCCACGGAAATTCTTTCCTACCTCTCACACGTCAACGAGTACGGCTCCGCTCGCGACACCGTATGACGTCATCGGAGCCATAAGAGGACCTCGTCGGCGTGCTGACGTCAGTTCCACCCATTTTTTCCGTGCCACCGAGGCAAACAGGGGACCGAGACATTTTCACATGTATACATAGTATAATAAATATATATATATTCACTGAAAAAACCATAGGTTTCAGGCACGTTATAGTTAGAAATTAGCATTTAAAAACCTTAGAAATTCACTGAAAAAACCATAGGTTTCAGGCACGTTATAGTTAGAAATTAGCATTTAAAAACCTTAGAAATTCACTGAAAAAACCATAGGTTTCAGGGGCGTTATAGTTAGTTGGACATTTCACTCGTACAAAACCATAGAAATTCCCCCGTTATAGTTAGTTCAGCTAACTATAACTCGCGCGCCCGCAATGCACTGCTGATGACGTCACATATTACATCACTCATGACATGGTCAGTGACATCACTCATGACATCACTGATGACATCTCAAATGACATCTCAAATGACATCACTGATGACATCATCCTTGTGATAGAGTGGCAGACCTCCTCTCACCCTAATATAACCTTTGATACACACACTCAAAAATACAAACTAACATTTTCAAAACAATGGACATACCAATACCAGTTACAACACACCTATTCAGTAATTCCAAGATCTACACACACATCCACTCATTCACCAACAGTCCCTATACAGTCACTCATACATGTACTCACTCATCATATGTACTCATACACCTATACATCCTGTTACACACCGCCACTCATCCATAGAGTTACTCACACACAGTCACACATGCAAACAAAGTATCAAACATCCATTTACTTGCATATACAGTTATACACACACTACCACACTTACTTCTACAGAAACTTACACATACTTACTCTCTTAAACAATCACTTATAGAAACACCTACTTTTTTGTACAGGAACTCTTCCAATCTCTCACTCTCACATATACTCACTTATATACACCAATACTCACATATACTAGTTTAAAACATATGTAGTTACTCATAAAGACACTATTGAGACAGTCATTCACTCACTAACACACCCATACACATACTCATCCACCTATACAGTCCTGCACACATGCTGTCTTCAACACATACAAACAGTGAGTCACTCATTCATGCATCTATGCACTAAGTAATACCCCCACCGAACCATACAGACACTCAGACACTCATACTGATACTAAAAAAAAACTAATAACCCATATAGACACTCATGTAGCTACTCACCAACCCATGCAGTCACTTATACACAAAGTGAGAGACTGATACAGATATTTTCATATTTAAACATTACTCACTAACCCATGTATTCACTAAGATACACTTAGTCAGTTATACAATCAATTTTACAAAAAAAATCATCCATTTAGACACTTATATACCCATTTATTCTTCCATCGACCTTGAGATATACAATTTAATTTTCAGAAAAACACACATTCACTGGATGATGTCATCAGTGATGTCATCAGTGATGTCATTTGAGATGTCATCAGTGATGTCATGAGTGATGTCACTGACCATGTCATGAGTGATGTAATATGTGACGTCATCAGCAGTGCATTGCGGAGCACGCGAGTTATAGTTAGCTGAACTAACTATAACGGGGGAATTTCTATGGTTTTGTACGAGTGAAATGTCCAACTAACTATAACGCCCCTGAAACCTATGGTTTTTTCAGTGAATATATATATGTGTATATATATATATATATATGTGTATATATATATATATATATATATATATATATCTGTAGTTATAGTTGGGATTCCCACAGATATGAAGTCCTCAGATTTTTTCTCCCTAACAACTTTGCGCCAGTTTGACGAATCTCTACGAAACTTTCGAGACCTATTGCTTTTTCTACATTGACGGATGATGCAAAGTTTTGTCAAGAGTTGTCAAATGGGTGTAAAGAAAAAGGGTGTCTCAATATGCATTTAGGCACCAATGCATTTTCCATAGACTTTGTACTCACACATAGTGGCCAAATGGCTGAACGGAGTTCCATGAAATTTGGCAAAATTATACATTATGGTGTGCAGATGATCCTTTTGTGTAGAAGAGGTAAGTAGGCTAAGTATTTTTAAAGCTATAAGCTTTTTAAATGCAGTAATATCTGTGACTGCGTTAGTTTCGCGAACTTTCGCAAAACTACCATGGTACATGGCGATGAGAAGTCATTATGTGATTGGCTAATGACTGCCTTTACAAAAGTTAAAGGCAGACATGTTGTTTTAAGCCCACTTTCCCTGTGTTTTTGGTTAGGAGCTTAGATATAGGTAAGTATTAGGTTTTATCATTTTCCCCAACCTATTACCACTTAATTAAAGTAGTATTAGATAAGGAAAAATTATATATAGTTTCTATATATTTTTTACAAAATTCACAGAGTTCCCCAAGACAACCTAAGAAGTATACTTAACATTTTTTTTTTTAAATTAAAAAACATTGTAATACACTATTTTTCACAAACAGTGTACTACAGTGTATTTTTTACATATTTAATTGTTTATAGGAAAGTGTACTGTGTACCGTGGAAATACAGAGAAATTACTGGGCAACGTAAACATTTTTTTATAAAAAGTGCATCTCTCAAAACCATGGTGCTTCCTAAGTACTATGACGGTTCTCTGTAAACTTTAAAAAAATATATAGAAAAATAGAAATACATTTTCCTTCCTATTACCACTTTATTAAAGTGGTAATAAGTAGGGAACAACAATAAAACCTACTACTTACCTATATTTTAGGACCTAACCCAGAACACAGCTAAAGTGTAGTATAAAAAATATGCCTGCCATTTTAATTTTGTAAAGGCAGCCATTAGTCAATTATATATATAGCCTTGTCATTGGCATGTACCGCGGTATACCACGAAGTTACCACAGTATACCATGACACAATATATTACGAAGGGACAGATTTATTATTGTATTGCATTACCCTTGCGTCATGCATGATGTCGCAAGGGCAACACAATACTTAAGTCAGATTTAACATGTAATGCAAGGCCACCATGCATCATCCTGCGTTGCTTGGTAAATCTTGAGAAACGCAAGGCAGCGCAGGTCGCTACCTTGCATTACTCTGCACACCAGTCTTGAAAACCTTTATGTACATCCATTTTCACACTCTTTACACTAGACTCTACGACACAATACGCCACTCCACTCCATTGTACAACACGACACTCCACTGTATGACGCAACACTCCACTTCACTGTACGACACAAGACTCCACTCTATGACAAGTTACTCAACTCTACAACAGTCCACTAAACTCTATAATACTTGAATGTATGCCACTACACTCTACGTTTTTTCACTGTATGGCACTCTACTGTACGCCACTCTATGCCACTCCACTCTATGATATTGTATTGTACACCACTCCACTCTACATTTTTCTACTGTATGCCACTCCACTCTATGCCACTCCATTATAAGCAATTCCAGTGTGCGCCACTCCATTCTACGGCACTCCACTCTATGCTGGTCCACTATATGCTATTTAGCTGTATGCCATCCCATTCTACACCACTCCACTTTGTGCTGGTCCACTCAACTCTAGAACATACTATTCGACTATACGCCACTTCAGTCTATGCCACTCCACTATACTCTACTGTACAACACGCCACTCGACTCTATGACACGCAACTCCAATGTATCCCACTCCAATCTACACCACTCCACTGTACGTTATTCACTTGTACACCACTCCACTCTAAGCCACTCCACTCTGTGGTATTCCACTGCAGTGTACGCCACTCCACTGTATGCAACTCCAGTGTACGCCACTCTACTCTACGCTATTCTACAGTATGCTTCCCACTCTACACCACTCCACACCACTCCACTGTACACTATTCCACTGTATGCCAGGCCACTCTACGCCACTCCACACCATTCTATGCCACTCCAGTCTACGCTATGCCACTGTATGCCACTCTACTCTATGCAAAGAAATTCCAAGCCAGAACAATCTATGCCACAACACTCTACATCACTCCAATGTATGCCACAACACTCTACCCCATGACACTCTACTCAATGATAGTCTACCATGCGACACTCTACAACACAACACTGTACAACACTGCACTCTACACCACTTCCCTCCATGCCACTGTAGTCTTCTCTGCTCTACAACACTGTAATCCATTCTACAACACTCTAGGCCCCTTAAGTGTAACAAGTTCTACTCCACTCTATGCCATTCCCCTGTACAACACTATACTCTAATCTATGTCACTGTATAACACTCTAATACACTCTATCAATGTAAGGCACTCTACTCTACGACACTCCATGCAACTCCCTCTATGCCACTCCACCCCAATTTACTCTATGACACAGTACTCCAGTGTACTCCACTCTAGTCCACTAACCACTCTACGTGACTCCACTCGATGCCACTTCACTCTAACACACGGTAGTGTACTGTACGGCACTCCACTGTACAACACTGTACTCTACTCTAAGCCACCCGACTGTACTGCCCTGTACGACAGTTTCCGACACGCCACTGTACGACACACCACTCCACTCTATCACACTTTACTACCCTCTGTGCTACGCCACTTCACTCTACTCCACTCCACCACACTCTACTGTACGACACGGTACTCCACTCTATGACACTTTACTCCACTTTACATTATGTCACTCCACTCTGCTCCACTCTATGACACTTTACCCACTGTACCCCAGTCTATGACACTACTCTATGCCACTCCATTCCACGACACACTACTATACTGTATACAGCTCCTCTCTACAGCACTCTACTACACTATGTGCCACTGCCCGACACTCTACTACACTCTATGCCCCTACACTCCATACACTACCCCACTCTTTGACACTGTACGATGCTCTGCTCCACTGTATGCCACTCTACGACACTCTATTCCACTCTAGGACACACTATGAAACTCACTCTACACCTCTACACCCCAGTTTACTCCACTCTACGACACACTGCTCCACTATAGTCCACAGCTCCACTGTACCCCACTCCACTCTAATCCACTCAACAACATTCTACGCCCCTCCACTCTACCACACAATACTCCACTCTATAGTACTCCACTGTACAGCATTGTACTCTATTCTATGCAAGTATATAGCACTCTAGTGTACTGTATGGCACTGTGCGACACTCTACTCAACTTTACAACACTCTACGCTACTCCCTCTATGCCCCTACAACCTGCTTTACTGCACTCAACTCTATGACACACTACTCCACTCTACTGTACTACACTACTACACTCTACAGCACTCCAGTCTACGCTACTCTATGCCACTCAACTATACTCCACTCTATACCACTCTACTCTACTACACTGCACCACACTTCACTCCATGCCACTCCACTGTACAAAACTATAATCCACTCCGTGGCTCTCCACTCTGCTGCACTCTACAAAACTTTTCAAGACTCTACAAAACGCCAGACCACTCTGTTGTACGACACATCTCTCCACTCTATGACAATTTACTGTATGCTATGTCAGGCCACTCTATTTCACTCCATGCCACTCTACAACATAACACTCCACTTTATGACACTTTACTGCACTCTATCCTACGTGACTGCACTCGACTCCACTTCACTCTACAATACTATACAAAACTTCACCCCACTCTACACTACTGTTCCACACTCCACACGGCTCTACTGTATGACACTCTCTTCCACTCTATGCAACTCCACTCTACAAACCTGTACTACACGCTATGCCACTCTGCTCCACTCACTCCCCGTACATTTCATTGTACAACTCTGTACTCCACTCTATCCCGCTAGGATCCACTGTCCAACACTCTACTCCACTCTACAAGACTTTACAACACTTTACTACACAGCACTCCAGTGTACTCTACGAGACGCCACTCCAATTTATGACACTTTACTCAACTCTATGCTACGCCACTCCACTCTACTGCACTCTACCCCACTCTACGAGACACCACTGCACTGTATGAAAATTTACTCCACTATACGCTATGCTACCCCAACCCATTGTACTCCACTCAACACTCCACTATATAACACTCTCCTACACTCTACGTAACCGCACATAACGACACTCCACTCGACGACACTGGACTGGACTATTTGAAAAACATTTTCATTAAAAAGAGAAAAAAAAATTGAAATTCAATGAAAAAACAACTTAGTTATAGTTAGGAAAATTTTATTTATTCTTTCTATTTAAACCAAACAAACTACAAAAACATTAGAAATGTTAAAGTTATAGTTACACTTTAAATCTAAATCCATGCACTAACTTCACATTACTATTACTAGCGCACCTAGTACCCTGTACACGCTGTTTTCACCTCCCTAACCACACAACAATAACTCGCCTTCTCTACCAACCATGCACTGTGTCCTCACAAATGATGTGATTTGAGATGCTATAAGTGTTGTTATAAATGGTATGATTTCATATGGTTAAAGTGATGTTATTTAAAAGGATATAAGCAGTGCGTGGAGAAGAAGCGAGTTATAGTTAGACCAACTGTTACAACTGATTGGCACTGGGAGATAAGAACACATTGTTCCTGGTGTGCACACACATGTCTCTGTGACGCACAGATATTGGTGTTAATAGTTTCATGCTTGAACCTATGACCTGCCATCTCACTGCTTTTTAAAATACTGCCTTAAACAACACTAAAACCTAACTCTTTCAGAATAACAGTGCTCAGAAATAAACTTAACGTGCTTTATGTTGTGGCATAACGAAAGCTGAGGGGCGCCCTCCATACAGTCACTCTGCCATCTTTCGTGTGGTACTTTTTTCCTGCTGGCATCCGCCCCAATAATCTTTAAGGGGGTTTAAGCAATTTGATTAAGGTCTAAGGAAACACTGATAACTATTTGACACCAATATGTCCTGAGGTAAGAGTGCCAGTATAGTATACTGTAAATAATTGTTAGCATTACTTCATTACCAAATTGACAGTGTAGAGTATGTACTCCTATCGTCAGAGAAACTTAAATCAAAAGCAGCCTTTACGAAAAGGAGATTAAGGGGTGCCACATGGCTAGCAAATGTGAAAATCAGCTTCACACGGACATAGATGGCAAACAAATCGGCTGTGAAAGCTTCACATGTGCACAGAAACCAGTTGTGCAGGCCTCCATTACACTAAACCGATAAAGCTTGGGAAGCAGCAGCGCAAGTTTCCCTCACAAAAGAGGTACGGTAAGGAACCAGATGTGCAGTCTGCATCACAAAACAAGCATTTGCAATTCAATAGGTCTCGCATTACTGATCGTTTGAGGTATTGGCGTTGCAAATAATAATGCAACACCAATAGCTCATACTTTCAGTAATGCGAGACCTAGTGCATTGCAAATGCTTGCGTAGTGAGCCAGGAACCAGCATTGTATGTCTCAGTGCAGTACTGCAAGCTGCTCCTAGAGGTCCCTAGTGAGCAAGGCACCAGCACTGCATGTCTAAGTGCAGTATTGCAAGCTGCTCCTAGAGGTCCCTAGTGAGCATGGCACCAGCACTGCAAGTCTTGGTGCAGTACCGCAAGCTGCTCCTAGAGGTCCCTAGTGAGCAAGGCACCAGCACTGCATATCTAGGTGCAGTACCGCAAGCTGCTCCTAGAGGTCCCTAGCGAGCAAGGCACCAGCACTGCATGTCTACCAAGTTGGAGTTATTGGCATTATAAATGGCAATGTTTTTTACCTAGCCTTGTTGCAGGGTGCAGTACCATATGTGGCCAAAAGATGACCTCTTTTGGTCACATATGGTACTGCACCCTGCAGAAGATATGGTAAGTCCACCCTACCCATAATGCATTGCATGCAAGACAGTACTACAAGTACATTCAAATAGCTATGTCCATATATACAATTAGTAGCTTTGAAATGTGACAAAAGAATTATTACATTAATTTCGGATTAGGTTGTACTCTTGGAGCTGATGAAGGGAAACTTATAGACGGTCTCATATAAATGTGAGATGTTTTAGTGAGTGAAGTAACCACTGCCAGCCTAGCTTAGGACCAAGTGTGTGTCCTGCCTGAAGCCTTTTAAGAAAATAGTGCCTTGAGGCTGTAATTAAAACCTAGGGAGTAACAACACATGTAACAGGGGGTGTCCTCATGGAAGGTTACAAGAAGAGACAAGGCGGTACTAAGGAGGGATTACTAAGCCTATTGACCAATGAAAAGCCACCATTTACAAAGGACAGGAGCCAATTAAAAAGATGGGTGGAAAGTGTGCGGAGCTTTATGTCGCGGCGCATCGTGTTGGCCGCCGTGGAACACTGCAGACACGAACCGGCACTGCCTCTGCCGGACGTATCTGATGAACCACAAGTCCTGTGAGGCCTTGGGAAAGTGACGCCCGTGACGTCACTGCGTTGAGGAAGCCGGGAATAAGGAGGCTTCCGGGGCACCGGTCGGGTGCCGTTGATTCCCGATCCCAGGCAGAATAGAAGAAGGACGCGAAGAGGACCGGTAGGGGTGCTAGATGCACCGTTTTCCCCTTTATCCTTCTTCATCTGACATTGTGTGAGCTCCGCTGTATGCTACAAGCGGAAGTCGGTCCGGCTGCTGGTTAGCCCCGTTGGACGAGCCGAGTATTGGCTCTTGCGGGCTGATTGAGCAGCATTCTGAGTAAACCTCCTTGAGGGTTGGAACTTCGTTACGCTTTCAACCGAACTCCGTATTCATTTACCATTGGTTATATTTTCGTTTTATGCAGCTATCTGTTCCACAGCAACAGCCGAGGCGGATTGCTTGGCATAACGCGGGGAACAGGATTATTAACCTGAAGGCATGCCTTAGAGTTCTTCAAAGGGGCATTGCGTTTTGTTTATTATTGCTACATGACATTGTGCACATTGAACATGGTTGGTTACACGAAAAGGTTCCAAGGAGTATTGGAGTTTTCTAAATGCTTTTCATGTGTATGCATATGTACAAAGGGGTAACTAAATCCCAGGCGCATTCACTAACCCAACAGTTGTCTTGGCTTGTTTGTAGTGTATCCGACAGCAGGGGCTTGTTCAGCATATCAAGAAGACAGCTCTGCTCCTCCCCTGTTTAAAGCTACTTGAGATACAGTTGGTACGTTGTTCTTATTTCGTATCCCACTATGATTGAGGGGGCAGTAGAATCACTGGATATTAATTATGTTGTTCTATTCATAGATTAATAGTGGCTTCGCTTCGCTAGGAACACCAGTTCAAGAAGAGAACATTTATTTTCCTTTACATGTATTAGTACCAAAGAGATTGTGTGGTACAGTGTTATTATCGTGCCTCATGGTGTATGTGCTATGACCTTATGGTTGTTTACTCTCGTTGCAGATCTCCCTCCCTGCTGACCCCATCCTTCCCTTCCTTCACTTGATCACCCCATTGAGTCTGTTGGATCACTCAGACCTCGGGGCTATCAGGAGCTGGACCCCATTGAGCATCGTACGACTCCGAGGATTCAAGGCCATGACACTTTATGCCCATATCCTGAATACAGCATGTCTCAAAGAGACAGCGCAAGCACTGCCTAGGCGAGACCTAAAAAACAGGCACATCTTGGGAGGTGGCACTGCAAGCCTCCATCACAAAGCAGGTATGGAATGACTGCTTTGACCTAACGTACGCAGAAGCAACATAGCATGGAAAAACAGGCTTAATTCGTAAAACAGATACAACACAGAAGGAAGTGGAGCAGGACCCCTCACACAAAACAATTACAGCAGAAAAAGCAAACTGCATGTTTCTGACACAAGGTAGAGCCATGCAGGCTGCCTTAAAAACAACAGGCACTGCAAAAAGCATGTAAAGCAGGGGCAGAGGAAGGCCCACCCACACACACAAAATAAGTGCAGTACAGGCAACATTAGAACAAGCCTATATCACACAACACCTTGGTCAATTGCCAAACAGAAGCTCATTGAAGGATAAAAGTGCACAGCTCCCGAATTGACTCTGTTATATCTCAGACCTTCAACCAGTCTTTTGTAGGCTAAAACTTTTAAAATTTTTAAGACCTTGCTCCTAATGTCGACAAGAAGTCTACGTATTCCAGCCAGAAAGCAAGGTAAAGTACTTAAAATACAAGTATTGACCGAAAGCGTAACATACTGTATGAAATATGCCAGGCACACACAGTTAAATGTGATCATTAAACAGCAACACTGAGTATATCTACTGTCAAAGTAATTTCAAGTTCAGTTCGACTCTAATTTTGAAATTAGGTTTTGAGCCCAAAACTGATATCACAAAACTTTTCTCAGCGATCTGCTAGATTCAATGGGCATCATCTTAAAGATCTTTGACACTGGCATTGTTTTAAACTCTTTTACATTCACATTGTAATGGGAGCTGGCTGTAAATCCATAAGGGTTTAGCATTTGTTCATGTCTAGCCCAGTTTTCGGCTCACAACACGAAATTAAAAAGAGACAATAATGATGAAGTTGGGGATACCCTGAAAAGAAGTCAGCCAGGGGTCTCACAGACACAAAGCAGCAGGATAAGGGAGTCATTTTATTTCCGCCACACTAAAGTGTGCGAAGCATGCTGAGAAAGAAAGAGAGATCAAGGGAGACCTATCGGTCTAGGCATGTCACTGCTCTCCTGCAGCTCTCGAAATATCAGCAGCTGAAAAAGCAACAAGCACTGGTGTAGGATCTGCTTCTTATGGTTACCCCCACTTTTTGCTTGATGTGATGCTGTTTTTGACTAGTCTGACTGGGATCCTGCTATTCAGGACCCCAGTCTATTTGCTTTCTCCCTAAACTGTTGTGTTCAGTACCTAGGTACAGCCCAGATTGGATCCTGGGGTACCCTTGTCAGGCCCTAAGTATATGGTAGCCATGTACCCAGGGCATAGGTACCCCAGAGGTCTCCCATGGGCTGAAGCATGCATTATGCCACCCATGAGAAACCATTCAAAATTGAACAACAGGCCTGCCATTGCAGCCTGTGTAAGTTGGTGCATGCACCACTTACTAAAGATATAGGGTTACTATATCTAAGGGTCACTGCACGTAAAACCTATGAGTCACCCCTATAGCAGGCCTTTACAATCCTGAGGGCAGGGTGCTGGGTTCTAAGTGAGAGGGTGCCCCTGCATGAGCAGGACACCACTGTAGCCTACAGAGTCCATTCTCCCGGGTTGTCAGTGAAGCAGCCATATACTTTATAGAGGGGCACCGCGTAATCATGCGATGACCAACTCGAAAACGGCTGCAACTAATAATATCATGTTTGGTATCAAACATGTTGGAATCATACCCCCACACCGTAAACGGTGTGGAAGGTATGATTCCAAGCACTGGGAGAGCCCTTCGTTAGGCTCTTAGTGTTCCCAGTCCCAGCCTTCTAGACCCGGGCAGCACAAAATGGTTGCTGCCGACCAGAGACACATTTCTGCCCTCCTGCTGCTGAGCCAGGCTCGAGCAGGGGAAGGTGGAACAATAGGCATCCTGTCACAGGGAGGTGTGACCCCCTCCCAGACAGGATTTAGTGCATTAGGGATGGGTGGGTGCGCTTGCCAGCGCCTGAAAGTCTGCATGAGGGGCACATTTGGTGTCCCTGTGCATAGTCCAGTTCAAACCCAGTTCTGGGAGCCGTTGGCTCCTGCTCTGGCGCGAAACTGGACAAAGGACATGGGAGTAACCTCCCCCTGTCCAGATCCTCCCCCGGGAGGGTCCCTTGAATCTTCCCAACCCTTTCTCTAGGGTACTTAAGGGCTTACCTGGGTGTAGGTCCCTAGATTCGTCGTGGGATAAGATTCAGAACTGAAACCACTGCACTTCTACCGTCTGGGCACCTTGGACTTCGTTTGGGCCTGACTTAGTCTCCCTTCCAGTCTGCTGCATCGTCTGTGCCTATGCATCATACAGGAACCTTCCCAGGCCTGTGAAGCATCAAGCACAACCGAAGTAATCTCCCTTGGAGTGAAGGAGTCACTCCCCTGCATTCGCAGGCACCGCAACGAAGATGACCGGTCTGCAGATCCCGAGCTCCTCCGGACTCCGTGGGATCTGTAAAACAGGTGGTAGTTTTCCTCCTGCTCCCGAGGCCTGCTCTACCCTCTTACCAAGTTTGAGGCCAGTAGTCCTTGTGGGAGCTGCAATAACCGAACCCCTGAGTACTGCGTCCCCTTTGCAGTTGCAAAGGCTTGTTGACATCTTTGCAAGAAGATCTTCGGGCTCCAAGTAGCCCCAACCTCAAGCACCTCCAGTGACCAGAATCTTCAGCCTCACCACATAGTGTGCATCGTGGCCTGCCTCTTTTGGTGAGCTGCACAAGGTCCTCTCGTGACTCCTGGGCCTTACGCCTGAGTGTCCATTTGAGGGTCACTTTTGTTTTCCTTGGGCTCCCGTGATTGCTCGGGGCCTGCCCTGACTCCCCTGCTTGTGGTGAGTCTCCTGGACCTTGCTGGTCCCAACCGTGGCCCTTCTTGACTTCCTGAGTGGGTTGCAGTTGCCATGGCTTGTTGGTGCTCCCGCCGGACACCGACCCCTCAGCACTCGACATCCTTCGTGGGACAGCTCATATCCGGGTCCTGGTCGTCCTCAGCGTTGCCTGGTCCCTGCAGCTGCAGAGTCAAGGTCACCGTCATCTTACTTGAAGCACCCGACATTGGAGGGCATCCGTCTTCCAAGTCTGCTGGTCACGTCCAAGTGACATAGACTCTGTTCCCTCTGCTTTCAGGTACTCCTCTTCCAGAATCCACGTTTGGATTCCTCCAGACACTTTCTCCTCTTCCAGCAGCTGCACTTTCCAGAAGTCCTCCATTGGGTTCGACTGCGGTTTCCGACGCCACTTCACACCTATGCACCCGGCTTCCTTGGGATAGGTAACTTGTGTACCACGATATCCACTGGTGGGGTAGCTCTCCAACCATCTGTCTTCCACAGTGTTTCTTCAGGGTCCACTGGGAAGGGTCCCTAATCTTTAAAATTCCAACCGCGACTTGCACATAGACTTGTACAGAGCACGCGGTCGTGTTTACACACTGCACACGCTCTCCGTGGGGTCCCTATCTACTTACTTTGGGTGGTTCTGTGGTTCCACACCAATTCTACGTCCTCTCAACATTGTCCTGACTCGAGTCGTGGTTCTTATACCACTTTCTTAGTATATGGTTTGGTCCCCCCCGGGGCCCACTGTGTATTAGTGCTATTTACTGTGAGTTCTTTGCTCAAGTATTGTGTGCTTTGTGTCTATCTCTGTGTAGGAGATACTGTAACGTACTAGATAGTGTTTATATAATAAATACATATTTTTATAAATACTTTGTGTGGTTCTCTTTCATTTAATCTATACTATAAGATTACATTCTGGTAAAACACGCTGCTTTACACTCCTTCAAGACTAAGCCTGAAGGCTGCTCTCCACAGCTACCACTTGGATAGCTTTCTAAGGTTGTCTGAGACCTCGTAAATCACCATAAGGGTTGTCTGGACTTGTGCAAGGTGCCTACTTACATTAGTGGACATCATATACCAGGTCAGCCTCTCACATTGGTGTGCAGCGGTTGGGATTCAAGCCTGCATTGTTTTACCAGATAAATCTTTGTATTGATTAACTGAAAAAACACTAGTACTAGGCACATACAAATACAAGCTTAGAATAGTAAGTTTTACTGAACTTAGGGTTGGGTAAGTCAAGGGTCTAGCACACCCTTTCTCCAACCTCAGAGAGTTTAGTTCCCACTAGGTTAGGTAGGTGCAACACTACACCTCACTTAGTATGTCTACTAAAGGAGATGCCAGTGGCTCTCTGCCTAATAGATACAGTGAACTTTCGTTCCAAGAACTGAAAGCCCTGTGTGCATCTAGAAAGCTGAAGACAGGGAGAAGTGTGAACACTCAACGCCTTGTACAGGTGTTACTGTTGGATGAACTGAGGAAAGCCTCTGGGTCAGATGAACAGGACAGAGTGGGTGGGCCAGGGAATGAAGATGGGGCAGGAGGGGAACCCCTCTTTGACCTAGAATCTAACCCTGACCAGGTGGAGCCTGATGGCTCCCACCTGGACAATTCAGACCCCAGGGGAGAACATAGCGGGACAAGAGGATGCCCCCTTTGATCCTCATGGGAAGGTGCAGAGTAGAACAAGGAGGTCTAGATCCTCCTCTGCAGAATCCAATACTTCTAGACAGTCAGTAGGGACCTCCATTTCAAGTAAAGGGGGGAACTCTTTGGATAGGGAGTACCAAATGCATGAACTTGAGAATGCTAGGCTTAGGCTCAGGAAAGAGCAGTTGGCCCTTGACAGAGAGTCCCTAGAAGTCCATAAGGCTAGGAAGAGATTGGGAATAGAGTCCCATGGTGGCATCAACAGTGTCCCTAGAAGTAAGGATTATTCCTTTGACAACAGGAACCTGAGCAAGATTGTCCCTCCCTACCATGTTGGGGATGACATCCACAAATGGATAACTGCTTTAGAGAGGGCCTGTAAAGTTAAGAAAGTCCCTCAAGAGCAGTGGGCAGCTATCTTGTGGCTCTCCTTTGCTGACAAAGGTAGATAAGCTCCTCACTGTTAGAGAAGAGGATGCTGACAATTACTCAGTTTTGAAGAGTGCTCTCATTGATGGGTTTGGCTTAACCACTGAACAACACAGGATTAAGTTCAGAGATACCCAGAAGACACAGAATCAGGACTGGGTAGACTTTGTGGATAGTGCTATTAAGGCTCTGGAAGGTTGGTTGCTTGGCAGCAAAGTGCATGATTTTGATGGATTGTACAATTTGATTATGAGGGAGCAGATCCTTAATAATTGCCCAAATCAGCTATTGCATCAGTACCTGGTGGACTCAGATCTGACTTCTCCCCAAGAATTGGTAAAGAAGGCAGATAAGTGGGTCAGGACCAGGGTGAAGCAGAAAAACCAGAACAATAGTGGTGACCAGAAGAAGCAAGATTCTTCCAAAGCTCTAGATAAGGGTGGGGACAAGGGTAAAGACAGAGTCTTCATCAGGGCCCCAAAAACCTGCATCTGGTGGGGAGGGGGGGCAGTCACAATCCAACAAGGGAAAAGGCAAAAATAAACCTTAGTGTTACTTGTGTAAGGTAAATATCCACTGGACAAAAGATGCTGATTGTCCAAAAGCCAAGGAGGCTACTCCTACCACCACTGCCCCTAAGGCAACTGCTCCCCCTAGCACAAGTACAAGTGGTGGTACAGGGAACAAGGGATTAGTGGGGTTAACCTTGGGCTCTGAGATGGGTTCTGGCTTAGTCAGAACTCCAGCTCAGGCAGTGCTAGTCTGTGATGGTGGCATGGATATTCAACCTTACTTGTCAGTCCCAGTAACCCGGGCAAGTACAGACAATGGATCAATGGAACAGAGGCAACGACCTACAGGGACACAGGGGCCAGTGCACAATGGTGACAGAGAAACCTGTGTCGCCTGGACAGATCATACTTGGTGAAATGTACCAAGTGACCAATGCAAACAATGTCAGGACTGACCATTCCTTGGCAGTTGTTAATTTCAGCTGGGGAGGGGTAACTGGCCCTAGGAAGGTTGTGGTTAGTTCAGACCTACCAGTAGATTGTTGGGCAATGATTTGTAAACTTCAGCCTGGGCTGAGGTTGAATTTAGGACTCATGCAGCAATGTTGGGCATCTCTGCAGATGTGTTTGCTGCTGTGACTAGGTCACAAGCCAAACTGACATCCACTGAACAGGCCCTGGATCCTGGAACAATGGGTGAAGACACAGCCTTACCCCTCCTGCTCCTTCTCTTGGAAGGCAAGAGAAGGAGCAGGAGGGGTAAGGCTGTGTCTTCCCCCCAGACTCAGAGTGAGGATCAGTCTCTTGAGGGAGATGATCTCAGTCCCTGTGAAGGAACTGTCCCAGTGTCGTGTAGTTCCTATAGTACCCCTGCAGGACCTGCGCTTTTGGATAACATAAACCGTGGGCTTGGTGATAGACTGATTCTGTGCACCCCCACCGCGTATGTTAGCCGGATTTGCATTAGCTAGCTCACAGTGCCACTAGAATCTCCTCTTATCGGGGAGAGATTAGTTCCTGGCAACCTTAGATCATGACAACCCTGATCCCTCAGAATCGTGGAAACAATGTACTACTTTTCGCTCAGTCACTCGTGCTTACTTATTCGGTTTGTCTCAGAGAGTTACACAGAATAAACAGTCTGGGCGTTTCAATAAGTATTTATTTAACAGTTGTTATTCTAGTTTTTGAACGAGTGATTGCAGCTACGGACGCTGTACGTACAGCCCCCTTTGCGGCTTCATCGGCCAATGAATTCAGTTAAACGTGTATGTATCACGTGAGCCTTTGGTAGTTCGTTTCTCAACTCCACTACCTGTTCCCATAGCATTTTATGCTTAATTGTGCTACCTTTTGCGTCTTTAAACCCGTTTTGTTCCCAATGATGTAAATATTCATTGTACGACTGTACACAGTAAAAGGAATCACACACAATTAGTGTGGGGAATTCGTGCCAGTATCAGTGCTTTTAATTCTGCTAACTGAGCCGTGCAGTCTCCTAGATATTGCGTTTTAGTGCTACTGGGATGGAACTTTCCATCGCGCATGCGACCTTTAACGATTGCACACGCCACGCTGTAAGCTCCCTATGGCTGGTTGAGCAGATCCGTCAGTGTAAATAATGTATTCATACTGATCTAAAGGCAAAATCTCATTTGGTAGAGGATATTCTTGTTCGTATTGCAGAAATGCTTGTGTTTTTAAACTTGGATCAAATCTGTATTCAACATCAGTTGCAGTAAGAGAATTAGCCCATTGTATCCATCTGGGATGTAAGGCCTTCGCATTTGGAATGCTAGCCTTTGTAACAGCCTCTAAGGCTGGTACTGGGGTCACGACTATTATGCGCTTTCCCTGAGCCAGAGCTCTTTCTCTTGCTACAGAGGTCTGCACTGCTGTCAGGATTTTTTCTGTTGAAGTGAAACGCATCTCCGCGTTTGTGTACAGGTGTGATTTGTATGCGATTGGTACCGTTTCGCCTTCATTGAAAGTTAAATAAGTGTACCCGCATTGACCCGCTATTACTCGGATCAATAAGTTGCGTACGTTTACGCGTGTCTGTAAATGTTTAGAAGCTATCAAGTCTTCCTGTAGGGAACGCAGGATGTTTGTATGTTCCTGTGTCCATTGTCTGACTGAAAAATCAGGTTTTATTAAGTCGTAGAAAGGTTTTACTCTTTCTGCGTAATCCAAAATGTATGTTCGACCAAAATTTAGGAATCCCAGAATTGATTGTAAATTCTTTAATGTTTTTGAGGTTGGAGCAGCGCACACTTTTCTAAAAAGTTAGCTGCTAGGCTTTTCCCTTCACTTGACAGCTCATACCCTAAGAACAGGACATGGAGATGGGCAATTTTTGATTTTTTGAAATTAAATTTATAGCCCTCAGAGGCGAATCCCATAATAATGGTGCTCACCCTGGTCAAGTGCCTCGGTAAGTCATCGTCCATCAGATAAATATCATCTACATAGGACAATGCTTCTTCATCCAAATTTTGGAGTAACTCTGTTACCCTTGCTGAAAACAACCCCGGGCTATTCTTATACCCTTGGGGGAGTCGACAAAATTGCCGTTGTGACCCTAGCGCTGAGAATGCGGTCAGATACCTGCTTTTAGGCGCTATATTTTGGCAGAAAAATCCATTTGAGATATCAAGTGTTGTTTTGTATTTTTGTAGCACAATGTTATTCATTAATGCGCCACTGTGTGCATTTTGAACTGCAAATGTCTTTGTGCAGGTGTTTAACTGTCTGTAATCTAAAACTAAACGATATGTGATGTCAGGTTTTGATACGGGAAACAAAGAATTGTTCATAGGTGAAGTGCAATTTTCTATCACCCCCTGGTATTCAAGTTGATCTAGGATCTCCCTGACTTGTTTATTAGCTTCCTGCTTTATAGGGTATTGCCTTTGGGCATTTGGGGAAACTTTTAATGGGATCACGTGGTGGGTTGAATCCTCATCCCAACCAGCATCATTTTTGTACAATGCTGGAACTAGGGCAACCGCCCACTCCTGCGCATATGCATGTTTTAAATGTATGGGAACAAGGTCGGAAAATGCTGGAAAAATTACCTTTTCTCCCTTAGGGCACTCCATGACGAATGCTGGCGGCCAGTCTTGCTCTGCTAATAGGATGTCATATCCAGATGACAAATTTTTCCAAAATAGACCCTTAACTTTTCTGGGCTTGTACCCCTCCATCCGGAGTGTTATCTCATGTAACTTATGTGGGACACTTACCCGAGTATCAGGTGTTTCCACCGTGATATACTCACTCAACTCCGCCGTCAGCAGAAATTCCTTCAGGTTCTGGCGAGCTATTGTTACTTCTGCCGCGCTGTCCAGCATCGTCAGAGCCCATTCCCCGTTCAGAAGCTGTGTCCTCAGAATTCTGGGCATGTCTGATCTTGAGACCTGCTACCTTCTTCTTTTTGAACTGAGGTTTCTGTTTTTATCTTCTTTTTTAGGTGCGTAGTCCGCAGCACGTTGCGTGTCTCTGGACTTTGCACATTCCTCTGACCGTCCTTCCCTCTCGGAGTTTTTTGATGAACCCTGAAAGGAACGAGAGGAACGTGTATCAGTATCCTGATACCTGTCAGGTTTTTAGGTCGAGCCTCGAGTAGCGCGCAAGCGCTGCTTAGAGGCGAAGACTTTTAGTAAGCGAGTTTGAAAAGCAGTCCCAAAACGCCAGTAGCGCCGTGGCTGGCTTTTGGGATGGTACGCGCTGCAAACATGTGTTTCCAACTATCGTGCCCAGACGCGGGCGCGATAATTGGAAACACATGTCTGCCGCGCGTACCCATCCAAAGGCCAGCCACGACGCACGAGCGCTTGGTCAGCTCTGCAGGCTGCCGCGCTCGCCGCCCCCGCTCCTCCATTGTTGTCCTTGTTGAAAGTACAGACGTTCTCTAATGTGTGCGTTTACCGCGCACAAAAGACTCCCTTGCTCTGCTTCCACAGACAGATTTATAAGGGGCTTCGACTCATGAACAATTTGCGGTGCAGACAGTGGGTGGTTTGAGTCTTTTCTCTTCTTTGAATTCCTCAAGTAAAGAGCCCCAGGTGAGTGATGCGCCACGCCGAGATGTGCATTTACGATAAGGGTCTTTGGTGTCTTGGGTTACGCTCAGGTATTTGGTGACGAGCCGTCTTTCTGTCTCTTCCTTCTCGTGATTATCTCACTTGTGATATTGGTTTGCAGGAGGCTTCCCTCCTCACACGGAGTTTCCTCAGACGCTGAATTTTCAAGTGCGCAGCAGTGCTTTTAGAAACTCGAGTGCGCGCCGCTGCCCCACGGCACAAAGCTTTTACTGTCAGACAGAAACCATTGTACCACCAAGCCGTAGACTGATGGATTTATGTTCTACACGACTGAAAGCCATGAATTAAAATCCCTTTACGGTTATTTTTCTTCAAACTCCGAAACCGAAGATGCCACATTTCATTATTTTTTATCAAGTTTCAATAACATTTGTGTGGCGCGACCTGCACAAAGCAGAATACACTGGAACGTTTTCCACATGCAAAAACAGCAATTTAACGAGGCAGAACAACCCTACCCTATTGTAGACCCTGGCTTAGAGCAGCACTAATAAGTGGGTGGTAGCGGGTTGGTGGCATGCGCCGGGGGTGTTTTCTGTCTGCAGTCAGACGGTGCTGAGTCTCCTGGCTTTCCAGAGTCGGCACCACTGCTGCTAGAGAATAGGGAGGCACTTTAAACAAAGCTGTTGGAGGTAGCACTAAGTAACAGAACGTGTATGTTTTTAAAGCTCGCTTTCACTCGAGTATCCTGCAATAAACAGCAGATCAGTGGTACTCATCTTTCTGCCCACGGAAGGCTGGACGACTGAGCAGGCCCTCACAGTTCTGATTGGGTCAAACAATCAGTGGCGGCTCCTCTGCTGAGGCTGAGGAGTCTCGCCCCACTGCTCTTAGATTCATGAAAAGGGAAAATAAAATAATAATAACAAGGTTATCATTTTATTTTTCGTTGCTGTGAGACTGGTTTATGGTAGGGCGGGGCTGGTGGCTCGGGGAGGAGGAGTGGACTGTGCACACTAAGTGCGCATGACTGCATGGCCAGCCGTCTTGGCCTGGCCAAACAGTCATGTGAAATTTGCATATTCCCCACCAGGTGGTAATGGACAGCCTGCTAGGGAATATGCACAGGCTACCTGTCCCCATCTGAGTGCTGATCCACAGCGCTCAGACCAATCACAACGCTGAATTACAGTGTGGTGACTGGCTTAGGGAGCTAATCACAACGCTGCATTGCAGCTGCTAGTGATTGCCTATGGGGAGCCTGGGTGCTTCCTGGGTCAGGTACTGTGGAGGAGAGACGCAGCAGGCGACTGGAGGTAAGTGTTTTTATATATATATTTGCCACCCCCATGTCCTCCCCGCCCAGCCGCGGTCCGTGCAGGTAACAGCGGTGGGTCCTGGTTTGGGAGGATTTCGAGGACTATGCAGAGGAAACATTAAATAAATAATGAATTTTCCCTCTGCATTGTCCCTCGAAATCCTCCCCATGCGGCCCCTTAGCTGTTTCCATGCATGGATCGCGGCTGCCCCTCCCCGCCACCTCCGTTCCCTACCAGTCGCCACTGGTCAAACACTGTTCACTGAGATTCATTGCCTGCCAGATCCACGCATAAAAATCAGTTGAAGATGAAAGACCATCAAGACATAGGGAAAAAAGAGGGACGTTGAAGGAGATTTCCAACAGAAGTTAGATGCAGTTGAAATGGCATGCCCCTAAATATCGAAGACAGAATATAGTGGTATGGAAATATCAAGGACAAAATACCGACACCAAAATAATATTGAAAGGTAGGAACGTTTAGGTTTTCTATACCTAACTCCACATATGTATATACCTTGACAATATATATGTATATCTTCAAGGTATGTAAATGCGGAGTTAGGAATAGTAAATCTATACTTCCCTATATGCACTTACCTTTCGATATTTTGGTCCAGGGTGGGACTGGCCTTAGCGGGCACCAGGCATTTTCCCAGTGGTCCGGAAAAGTGTGGGGAGGTTTTTGAGTGGTGAGGGCCATTTTAGGTCTCGGCCTGCACCAGCGCTTGCGCTGGTCTGGCCGAGAGTTTTAGTAAGCGAGTTTTGGAAGTGCAAACCCACTGGCTTTCGGCTGGCGACCAGCTTGCGTTCACGATAGCGTGCACGCCGGGCAGCTGCCATCTGGGTTTCCTATCTCTTCCTCATTTCCTCGTCATGGCTCATTTACTCTCTGGACTCTGATGTTTCAATCGCAGCAGCAGCTCACATTACCAACTGACGGCCCTGGACTACAGTCACATGAAAAACAACAGCGATTAGCATTGAAATGCAAGCTTTTTTTGTCTAGTTAGAAATATTGCTTCGGTGGGTTGATTTCACCTTATATCGCTATTTGTTTTATATTGGGAGTCACAGCCTAATTACCAGTATTTTTGTCTCACCCTGTTTTTTTTTTTTTTATATTTATTCGCGCAAAGCACAAAGCTATATTTAAGGTTACTTTTTCCGCGTCACTTCTTCACTCTATTTATTTAAACTCCACACCCCCACTCTTATTGTCTCTCTCCTTCTCTCTCTCTCCCCTCTCTAATTCTCTCTCTACTTAATTAACTCTCCCTCTCTATCTTTTTAGCCTTTCATTCTCTCTCACCCTTTAGCTGTTTCTCTTTCAAACTCCTTCATTCACTCTCTCTCCCCTTCTTTCTCTCTCTCTATCCCGCTCCACTCTTTATTCTATGTACACCCTTTCTCTCTCTTTCTCTCTCACCACCCTCTCTAATTGGGCATTATATCTTCACTCTATCTCTTACTCGGCAACACCATAGCATCACTCAGCATCACTCAGCGCAACCACAGCATCACTCAGCGCAACCACAGCATCACTCAGCGCAACCACAGCATCACTCAGCGCAACCACAGCAGCAATCAGAGCCAGCACAGCATCAATCAGAGCCAGCAGAGCATCACTCAGCACCAACACAACATCTCTCAACGCCATCACAGCATCACTCAACGCCATCACAGCATCACTCAGTGCAACCACAGCATCACTCAGTGCAACCACAGCATCACTCAGTGCAACCACAGCATCACTCAGTGCAACCACAGCATCACTCAGTGCAACCACATCATTACTCAGCAAAACCACAGCATCACTTAGCGCCACAACAGCATTACTCAGCGCCACCACAGCATTACTCAGCAGCACCACAACATCACTCAGCTTCACCACAGGATAACTCAGCACCACCACAGGATGACTCAGCACCACCACAGCATCGCTCGGCGCCACCACAGCATCGCTCGGCGCCACCACAGCATCACTCGGCGCCACCACAGCATCACTCGGGGCCGCCACAGCATCACTCGGGGCCGCCACAGCATCACTGGGCCGCCACAGCATCACTCAGGGCCGCCACAGCATCACTCAGGGCCGCCACAGCATCACTCAGGGCCGCCACAGCATCACTCAGGGCAGCCACAGCATCACTCAGGGCCGCCACCGCATCACTCAGGGCCGCCACCGCATCACTCAGGGCCGCCAAGGAATCACTCAGGGGTGCCACAACATCACTCAGAACTACCACAGCATCACCACAGCATCACTCAGCACCACCACAGCATCGCTCAGCGCCGCCACAGCATCGCTCAGCGCCGCCACAGCATCGCTCAGCGCCGCCACAGCTTCGCTCAGCGCCGCCACAGCATCGCTCAGCGCCGCCACAGCATCGCTCAGCGCCGCCACAGCATCGCTAAGCGCCGCCACAGCATCGCTAAGCGCCGCCACAGCATCGCTCAGTGCCGCCACAGCATCCCTCAGGGCCGCCACAGCATCGCTCAGGGCCGCCACAGCATCGCTCAGGGCCGCCACAGCATCGCTCAGGGCAACCACAGCATCACTCAGCGCCAATACAATATCACTCAGCACCACCACAGCATCACTCAGCACCACAGCAGTATCACTCAGCAAGACCTGAGTATCATTCAGCATCACCTCAGCATCGTCTCTGCAACAGTCACCACCACCACCACTACCACCTCAGCATCACTCAGCACCACCTCAGCCTGCTCTCGGAATCTGGCATTTGTTGATTCTCCCTAGCGTATGGCTGCTGCTAGTGTTATAATACAGGTACTAGTTCCCAACCTTCACCCTCCGATTGTTTATGCCCCCTCAAAAAAAAGCTTTAACAAACAACCATTGCAATAGGCAGAAACAAGTTGCCAGCATTGCAAGAACAAAAGAAAACTGAGGAAATTTTTTATTGTAAATACTTTTTTAATATGGTCGCTCAGTTTTACATAATGCCTTCTTGGTCATATATAAAGTAACAAAATGCTTCTGACACTTTTTTATTATAACTTTTCTGCATGCTGCACAGCAGCCACACTTCTCTACAGCACAGCTTGAAGACATTGGCAAAGTCAATAGCTCTGGCTAAACACTTATAAGGCCCCAAAGGAGAGACCTATTGGCTATGCCAATGCTTGTTTAATATTATCCCTATTCCTGAGGTTATACCTCCTTTCAGAGGGCTCCTGTTGAGGAGACCTACCTCAGGATTGAGATCTGTTGTCTTTAGACTTTTGTTGTTTTTTATTTTCCCACTTCTTTTTAGAAGAAGTAGGTGTCTGCTTTGTAGTGTCCTTTTCAGGACTGCCCAGTTGTGGTTTTAATGCTTTCCCACCTAGACTGTCTCTGCCTAGTTCTGCATATGCAGTTTCAATTATTTTGGGTAGTTTGTGTTGTTGATCTATTGGACTGAACTCCCTTAGGCGTTGGCGGATCGCCACTGAAGCTGCTTCCCCCTTAATGTTAGCTAGTATTATGGCTGATACCTGATCAAAGTTGTTTAGTAACTTCATCCCTAAGTTTAGGGCAGGCTCTGCTCCATACTCATTTTGTATCTGTCTCAATACGTCAGGTACTACTGCTAATGACGGGATACCATGTGTTCTGGTATATATGGCAGCAAAGACTGAACCCCAAGAGGTGCAGTCCTCTATTTGTGGTGTGATCCCCATGGGCAAGCAGATTGTTAGTATTCTGTGTTTATCATAGGTGGTAGTATTCGGGAATACTGCCTCAAGCTGAGATATTTTCTGAGCTATCCAGAATGGTATTTGTTCGCGTTTTGCGGGCATTTTGCCCATTACCGCGTGTAATGTTTGAGGAGTAATTTTAGTTGCTGTACCCTGGTATTGGGTCCCATTTGTTGCAACTGTTGTTGGTTGAACTGTGAGAGTCCTCATGACGAATTGTGTCAAGTTCCTGTAGATTTGTATTAAATCTTTGTGTTGTATGAGTAATTCTGGCTGTGGCATTGTGTTAATGTCAGGGTGCGGTGTGTAAGCCTCTAGTATTGGCCATGTGGCTCTGTCTCCTCCGAGCGGGCCTAATCTTACTCTTGCTCTTAAGTGGGGTAGGGCGCCTTTAAACCAGTATAAGTGTTCCTGGTACGTGAGTGGAATCTCTATGTCATCAATTAGACAGTATTCCTCTGGTGCATCTCCTTCTATGTAGTAGTGAAATGTCTTTGTTACGGCATCTGCTGCTGGGAATGTAACCCATGAATAGAATACCTCTGTTTTATTTGATTTGTGTGCCTCAATCACGAGAGCTACTTCGCCACCCCTTGGTGGTAAACCATTTTTTAATAGTTTCATGGTGAGCGTATGTCTGAATTTAGGTGCAATTTCAATTGCATTTTCGGTTGTTCTCCGGCTGAGACCTGCAGATTTACTCTTTCTTCATCGCTCTCAGTCATTTTGAAAAGAAAAGCTTTTCCAAGAGAACAAAGTTAAAGGTTTTATGCACAATTTAGGAACTAAATGTCCTTCAAGCTTGATTAACCAACAGCCGATAAACAGGATATCTCGCCTACTAAGCTGTGGCGGAGTTTGTGCCCACCCACTCCAGACGTTCTCTGGGGTTTTGTGAGTAGGTTCTCTGAGAATAGCACGACTGAACTACTCAGATTCTACTGTTAAATAAGTACCCAACCAACGTTGGCGGCGCCATGTCGTGTAGTTCCTATAGTACCCCTGCAGGACCTGCGCGTTTGGATAACATAAACCGTGGGCTTGGTGTTAGACTGATTCTGTGCACCCCCACCGCGTATGTTAGCCGGATTTGTATTAGCTAGCTCACAGTGCCACTAGAATCTCCTCTTATCGGGGAGAGATTAGTTCCTGGCAACCTTAGATAATGACAACCCTGATCCCTCAAAATCGTGGAAACAATGTACTACTTTTCGCTCAGTCACTCGTGCTTACTTATTCGGTTTGTCTCAGAGAGTTACACAGAATAAACAGTCTGGGCGTTTCAATAAGTATTTATTGAACAGTTGTTATTCTAGTGTAAAATATATGTGCTGCAGCAACCAGCAGACAATAGCAGAGATATATTATCAGCAGTACGATGAAAGTGAAGGGATAGAACAGTTCTACCATATTGCAATAATCATGAATACATACATGAATATAAAAAGCATTATGAAAAGTGCGCGTACTCTACGATGCCTAACTAGATGTACCTGAGTGTACCTAGCATATGTGTAGGTCTAAAAGCCTAAGAGCCAAGAATCCTTCTAGGATTTAGTCGAACCCCATTACCTGTATAGAGAGAGTATGGGACCCCGTCCTGGTCTCGAGTTGGACACCCCGCAAGGGCTGTGTTAGACCACTGTCAGCTGGAGCGACTGCATGCAGGAGCCTCAGCGTCTCTGGTCAGTGTGTCAGCATGGAAGTCTCGGTTCCCTCTATCTTACCGTGGCAAGATGAGGTGTATTTATACCCTAAAGTGTCTCGTCCCTCAGTATGGTTTGTATTGGTCTTTGTTAGACATGAGGAAGACGTCAGGGGTGAAATTTGTACATATATATTATGCGGGAGATGTAGCTGGTGAATGCTCATGCATAATTTAAGAGTACATTGTAGGCCTGTGTTCGGGAAAACCCTGCAGTGTTCTAACCACAGACTAGATAACGTTCAACCCTCAGAGCTCGTTGTGTACTGTAGGGAACTAATGTAGGTGAAAGATCATGCCTATATTAGGGCATAGGAGATCATGACTATAATAGGGCATAGACGATTATGACCAAAATAGGGCATATACGATTATGACCATAATAGGGCATATGCGAATATGAGCATATACGGCATATATGAACGCGTCTATATTAGGGCCTCTATATGAAACATAACACCCACTCCACTTTCGGATTGGATGACAATGACCATACTTAAAATCTGGACAATTTAAAATTCTCTTAAAAACATGGTTTTTAAAAAGACATTTAAAAATGATAAAAATGTTAAAAGTCAGTTTATTCTTTTGTTGCCACTTGAAAAGTCAATTCTGTCTCACTTATAAAAGTTGCATACCTACAAGCAGAAGAAGGCCATTCTTACTCAAGTGAAAGTGTCAATTTAAGAAGTGATCCAAATTTAGTTTGTTTATTTAAGAAACGAAGTGTAGAAGCCGAATTCTATCCCAGGACGCGATGAGCCAATTCAAGATTAAGTGTCCTGGCTGGGAGATACAGCATTATCGGTGTTAGCTACTGCTGACGACAAATCCAACGCCTCACAGAGAACGTCAATCGCACATAGATCGAATTCAGCACTGCCAACAGTCGGTGCTGCGGCAGCTTGTGCGGCAGTTGTTACCTGAGTGCCTGTGGAGGAACCACCTAACCCAGCAGGAGCAAACGGCACGTGTGGATTCTTAAGGAATGCATTCATCAGAATTGGAAGACGCTGGGGACAACGCAGAGCGTGGGCCTTTAGGGGGTCCAGCATAGCATCCATGTCCGGAGGCGTATCTGATGGAAACGTTAGACAGAGATCCAACGTGCATTCTTCTCCGCAAAACAGGCATCGAAGAACAGGTAAGAGCTCCTGCAATTAGGAACAGGATAAGCGGGACACCTCCAAAGACGCTTCCCAATACGGAGTGTATAAAATTTGGGATTACTCCGAGGACTGTCTGAAAGGTGCTTAATAGTCCTGACCCCATGGTTTTAAATAGGTGTACAATACCGCTCGTATCAGACATGTTGAAGATACGACCCACCATTTCTGCGAAATGAAAGGGGCAGTTCGTACGTATAAGCGCCTGTATCTCAGTCGAGGTCCTTGCAACTTGAAGTTCAAAGGTTTCTCGAGCGGAGGTTAAGGGCACGGGTTGCTGTAAAAGCATGGCTTTCAGTCTGCTCAAAGTATCAAATTGTATAAAGGAAACATTCAACGAAGGCCATAACGGCGCCTCCCTGACTGTGTTCAGTGGCGGAAACAATACTTGCATACAGCAAGTAACCCTGGAGTTAACAGTGACCAGATAGGCGACGCCCGGAAGCATCCCGCAGAACCTTGATTATTTAGCATCAAGTAACTCCCATTCGAGAGCAGCTAGAAAACCGGCATGATCATGGCCGCGGGGGTCCCTGACATGTGACAAGACAGATTCGCTACCGAACTACTACATGCAGAGAAATATCCTGACACATGAGAGAACCGCTTAAAGCGTTCTTGAAGTTTGTACCACTCAGATACACTTCTCGATCCCCATTCCGGCATCGATATCTATATGGTAACTCCCAAGTTTCCTTAATATAACCCTTATCCATTTTTACATATTTGCCTGCCTGCCTCTGCTCAAGGCAATATTGAAACTGAAACGTAGTGACCGGCAGAGTGATTTGGCCATGAATTAGCCATTCAGTTGATGGTAATTCGGCTACAGTGAATGGTAACCTCTCCAGTTTCTCAATACGCAGCATTGTATATTTGGCTCCCTTTGTGCCATTTCTGTCTGTTTATCAGTTAGATTGTATTCTGAAAACAGAGACGTGGTGTTTATAAAACGCCAGGGCACATAGCCTGCACGCAAAGATTGCAGTGTCCAGCTTAACATCATAATAGAACGTAATTGGGATTGCCCGTGTTGTAACAAGGCCAGATCTTGTTCTAATATGTCGATTGCCGAAGACACAATGTTGCCTAAGGAGTAAATCCTAGAGGTCAAAGTTGTTAACCCATTATCCACTACAGCTAATGCCTTTCTAAGTTAATACGGTCTATTTCCCGTATTCTTTCTGCGGCCTCCTGTTGGCATATTTTCCAGTTTTCATTATAATAGGCATAAATGCCAGCATATATGAAACGTTTCTGACGTGTTTTCCTTTGGCCTGACAAGAAATCCCTAAGGTCCACATCAGGTGTGAGTAAGGTCAAGTGATGTTTAACTTCTGTGAGTGTTGAGGTCTCTAGCCAGTCAAGGCACAATTTCCCAACACTATAGGATGTTACTACCCCTGGGTGTTGTCTCTGTACATAGCGTGTATCTGGCCTACTGATACTAAACCCCTCGGTTATACCTAGGAATCTCTGTTGACATGTGTTTTTGTCAATGGGCCAAATCAGCCATTCTGGCCAATCGGGATCTGACCTGTTGTACTGGAGAATGTCATCTAATCCTACCCCATGTGTAGTTGAATTCTGCCCCCCACCCATCTTTGATGGTGCTGGAAACCCAGGCGAGTTCATTTCCTTGTTCTTGGCTAAGCCAAGACAGGATGTCTGTTGCACAGTGTCATTTAGAAATATCATCTGCTGTGGAATGAGGCATGCTTTAAAAAGAGCTTCTGTTCCCTGGACTTGCCAGTCCCTAGAACCCCAGATTGATTTTAAATCTATAGTGTCCTTCCATAGGTCGAAACCCTGTGTAGACAACTTGGCCATAAAGGAAGCAGAGTAAATCTGTTTGGTGTTAGTCAACATAATTTTCTGTGCTGATGTTGTTGCCACTTTGTAATAAAATTACTTCGGGTCAGATGTATTGAACCCTGAAAAGTATGTGAATTTCTGTGCAAAAGTTTGCGAACTACCTTTTGAGGAGTTGGGCAGTGTTCCCACTGGTGGTATTCAAATACATTTCTAGGTGATATGGATTTGTGCAAGACATGATGACCATAGTGTTGGTAACAGTACAATGTATCATAGTCTGAAGTACCTTCTAACATTTCATTGTTCGGAAATGCTGCAGTTTTTCTAAATCAGACATCATATTATTCACAGTTTCAGTGTCCCAATCATCAGAAAATGTACTGGAGGTAATGATATCACTTAAAGAAATTTTAAATACATGTTTAAGCTTTAAAAGTTCAGTCGGACCGAATATATCAAAATCAATCTTGTCCCATACTATACCGTCCAGTATAGGAACTGCTGTGATGTTCACTGAAGACAAGTCTCTTGGTTCACGATGTGAAGACTGATGTGGTTTTAAAATCAAATTGACTCTTTGGGCTGTAGAGCTCTGCTGGAGATATCGTCCATTAATAAGCATACTAAAAGTTATAATTAAACCTAGCCAGAAAAGGAAAAATAGAATCCCAGTGATATACCATAGTTCTATCCAAGGTGACACCAGGTAAGTCTTTCTAAAAAGTTCAAAAAGTCAATGAGTTTCTGTTTGTGTGATTTTTGCCTGGCATCGCTTCCGGCTCGCTTGGATCCAGTGAAAACGTATCAAAGTTCATAAAATAGCCAGAAGCAGTTCGATCAATTGTTGGAATTGCATCTGGATTTGTTGAAATTGGATTTTGCTCTTGACGAGGCATGTTGACGTAGACGTCTGTATTCGGTCTGATTGCAACCTGGTTGTTAAGTTGATTTTCTTGTTGTTGAAGTGGAACGAGTTCCATAGCATTGTTGCTTAGTCCTTCATTCCGTACAGGTGGCTCTTCAAAAGTGATGAGTCTTTCTGTTTGGACTTCTTGGATTGTAGCGAGAGGAGGGTGTCTGCTACTGTGGAGTCCACGAGGCCTACTGTTTAGTATCGGCCACATAGTGTGGTTTGATTAAGTCAATTGAGACAAATCTTTTCTCCTTTTTCCCGGCAAGAGGCGGCAGAAGTACAGTTCTTGTGCCTTGGATTGCTATGACCGGTACAGCTGTTCTGTAGGATGGTCCGAATTCTTTCTTGCCTGCAATCTTTTCTCTGACCAGATCCCCGACTTTAGGGATCCAGACAGGTCTTGCCGTTACTGCCTTGACTTCCTCAGTGGCGGTCTGTTTTAAGTGGACGTTGCTTTGTTGTGTCCTGGATTCATTTAGATCCTGTAAAACAGCCAAACGATCATGGATATCAAATGGTTTTTCATCCGCCACTGTGCCTTCACAATCAAGATCAGGTACCCACATTCTTGTCCCAAATAGGACCTTGTACGGAGTGACACCGCCTAGAGAACTTCTTGGCTGATTGTTCAGGGCTCTTTGCACCCCATATAAGTGATCGACCCATCTACGGCGCTTGCCTAATACCCTAGCTGTTAAAGATTGCTTTAAGTCACGGTTTTTCCTCTCCACAGCAGAATTTCCCTCAGGATGGTACGGAGAGCAGTACCACAATGCCACGCCCATTCCTTCCATGGCCTCTTTGTAAGCCCGAGAGCTAAACGCCGGGCCACGGTCAGAATGTAACGTGCCAACTGCGTATGTGCCGATAAAGACTCGCAAATCTTTTATAACAGTTTGAGCGTCAGCCGAGCGCTGAGGCCAAACCCATAGGAATCTAGAGCAGGAATCCACTGCAACCATGATATATTTCTTGGCCCCATCAGATCGTAGGGGTCCGCAGTGGTCCAAATACAGACATGCGAGAGGTTTGTCTGATTTTAACAATGGTGTCTGAGCTGGGCGTGTTACGGTGGAACCTTTCATCTCCTGGCAGATGTCGCACTTTAAGACATAGGGGTCGATTCCGATTCGGGCCGGAAAAGCACCGACCGACTCGGAGCCGGAATTTATACCGACCGACACGTACCTGTGGCGCCCGACACGCCAAGTACGATGCAAAGCGTGCAAAATCCGACCGACACGTACAGAACCCAAGCCGAACGACCGAGCCGCACGGAAAACAGCAATCCGGCCGGAAAAACACGCGAATCGAACCGACCGACACGCACCCGGAACAAATCCGACCGAAACGTACACGCGAACTCCAAACCGCAAAGTACGATGCAAGGCGCGAAAACCACGACCGAGTCGGACGGAGGACAAGCCGCACGACCGACACGCATACAAAACCGAGCCGAAGTAACACAAAACACCGCGACCGCGACCGACGCGTACGCAGCATAGAAAACTGCACAAACACAGCGTGAACGAAACGGAGAACACCGTACGAGACAAATGCAGGGTCCGACTCGGTCACACGAACGTTTCCAACATGCACAGACAGTACAGTACAAAGGAAAAATCACACAAAAAAAGGCCAAACAAGCAATTACAAAGCCAATAAATACTGGGGGTGGGGACAGAGAACAAAGACACACCCACAACTCCACCCATATAAAGGACACAAATCACAACCATGATCCTTTGCAAATGCCATTCCACTGCCAGCACCCAAGAGACAGCAACCACACACCCACAGCTCATCCCTCACACAAGCCACACACCATCAGCACACCAACAAATACCTACCTCACATACACCCAGCAAAACACACACTCACACACCCTCACCTGCACACCAACACACACATCACTCACCATCACCACCCATCACCATGCCCCCCAAGAAGAATCACAAGTTCCTAGATTGTGAATTGGAAGTCCTGGTAGACGAGATCCTCAGGGTAGAGCCACAGCTGTTTGGCACACTGGTCCAACAGACCCCCATCTCCCAGAAAACCAAGATGTGGGAGAGGATCATCAACAGGGTGAACGCACAATCACCATGTCTGCGCACAAAGACCGACATCCAGAACAGGTGGTATGACGTGCGCAGGAGGGTCCGGGAGCTGCTCAAGAAAGACTACCTCCTGAGCCAATACACCGGCAGTGGCCCTCCTGCCAAGCCAGTATACCTCAGGCCCTGGGAGGAGAAGGTGCGGGCCATCCTTCCGCCAGTGAGCGTATATGGACTAGAGAACATCCCAGAGCCTGGTGAGTACACAACAAATGTACACAATATTCTGCCACAATACACACACACATCACTGTCAAGGGGAGAGTCAAACCATGCACTCATAGCAATTACACAGCAACCAGAACAGAATCATCCCAAAATGTGTATGTCAGTCAGATAAACACAACACATGCCATCAAAAAGTTACATTCAACCGTGCCATCACATGTACAAACACAACTACAACTACAGCTAGGCAGTGGCACAAATAGAACTAACAAACACATCCAGACATGTAGCCACCACAACAACACCAACACACAGTGAAGACCACTGAAAGGAAGGAATTCTGTGTATGCTGGCCAAGTCAGTGTAGCCAATAGCATCATGGGAGTCGTAGTCACACATATTGCCCCCCCACAACTGTCCCATCAACACCACCATGAACCATGCGCACATCACAGGGAGTGGAGAAGGACTCACAAGATGGCTGACACTGGCAACTGCTGTGGGGAGCACAAGGCCCTGCTGGCAACTGTGCACCAACAAACAGCAGGACACCACTGACTGACATCCTGAGAGACAACTTCCACTCCCTGCAATGCAAGCACGTTCCATGGTGGGATATCTGGCTGGCTGGGTGGGAAGGAGGACTTGCAGCACTGACCATAGTCACAAGCACCTCCCCTCACCCCCCTCAACACAAACTCCACAGAACCCACCTGGTAGAATGCAATGCCTCCCATCCTAACTCAAGATCCCACAAAGAACCACCACCCTGGGTTATGTTGTGTGAAGCACAGGGACACTCTTGGGACTTTTAGCCAAACAACTGCCAGGACAACACTCCCAGCCATCCTGTCAGCACAGGCAGCCCACCCCACAGGGAAGCAGAGTCAAAAGGAAGGAAGCATGGGCATGCTGGGAAGGTGGTTGGAGGCAATAGCATGATGGGAGTCGTAGTCACAGCTCTACATCCCCCACCACATGGCCCAGCAAGCTCACACTCACGCATGCACATCCCACAGAGAGTGGAAAGGCCCATCAAAGATGTCTGACACTGTTGCTGTGTCGTGGGGAGCACAAGGGCATGCTGGGAACTGCACACCAACCAACAGCAGGACACCACTGTCAGCCATCGTGCCATTGCCCTCACACCCACACACACTGAACTCCCCACAAAAGCAAGTAAGTATGGGAATGCTGGCAAGTGGGGTGGAGGCAATAGCATGATGGGAGTCACAGTCACAGACATAGCTCACCCCCACAACTGTCCCATCAACACCACCCTGAACCATGCTCACATCACAGGGAGTGGAGAAGGACTCACAAGATGGCTGACACTGGCTACTGCTGTGGGGAGCACAAGGCCCTGCTGGGAACTGTGCACCAACAAACAGCAGGACACCACTGACTGACATCCTGAGAGACAACTTCCACTCCCTGCAATGCAAGCACGTACCATGGTGGGATATCTGGCTGGCTGGGTGGGAAGGAGGACTTGCAGCACTGACCATAGTCACAAGCACCTCCCCTCACACCCCCTCAACACAAACTCCACAGAACCCACCTGGTAGAATGCAATGCCTCCCATCCTAACTCAAGATCCCACAAAGAACCACCACCCTGGGTTATGTTGTGTGAAGCACACGGACACTCTTGGGACTTTTAGCCAAACAACTGCCAGGACAACACTCCCAGCCATCCTGTCAGCACAGGCAGCCCACCCCACAGGGAAGCAGAGTCAAAAGGAAGGAAGCATGGGCATGCTGGGAAGGGGGTTGGAGGCAATAGCATGATGGGAGTCGTAGTCACAGCTCTACATCCCCCACCACATGGCCCAGCAAGCTCACACTCACGCATGCACATCCCACAGAGAGTGGAAAGGCCCATCAAAGATGTCTGACACTGTTGCTGTGTCGTGGGGAGCACAAGGGCATGCTGGGAACTGCACACCAACCAACAGCAGGACACCACTGTCAGCCATCTTGCCATTGCTCTCACACCCACACACACTGAACACCCCACAAAAGCAAGTAAGTATGGGAATGCTGGCAAGTGGGGTGGAGGCAATAGCATGATGGGAGTCACAGTCACAGACATAGCTTACCCCCACAACTGTCCCATCAACACCACCCTGAACCATGCTCACATCACAGGGAGTGGAGAAGGACTCACAAGATGGCTGACACTGGCTACTGCTGCGGGGAGCACAAGGCCCTGCTGGGAACTGTGCACCAACAAACAGCAGGACACCACTGACTGACATCCTGAGAGACAACTTCCACTCCCTGCAATGCAAGCACAGTCCATGGTGGGATAACTGACTGGCTGGGTGGGAAGGAGGGCCGGCTGTCAACCAAATACAACCAATGCAGACCATGTTCACACCCCAACAAATACATAGAAATGCCCAAATAATGCAGGACAATGTGCCACACCAAAATCAACCCCTGACTGTGACGACTTAGGACAATGCAATGTACAGGCCCGCACCCAGAGGCACAGTCACAACTGTCAGGTGTGTCAACCATTGATGCCTGCACAAACATAACATACATTGTGTGTGTCTCCCAAAAACAGGTGATGATGGGGACACAGCAGCAGACGCTGAGGAGTCCCAGTCCCAGGCTCAAGAGGATGCGGAGCTCACTGGTGTCGTACAGCCTCTACCCTCCTCGGACGAAGAAGACCAACCTGGCACATCCGGTGCAAGTCTACATGCAGCACCAGCAGGACCACCAGCTGCAGCACCAGCAGGACCACCAGCTGCACCCCTGCACCCACCCCTCCAACGACTGTCACCACAAATACCATCCCTGCCGACATGGACAGAACAAGGAGCAACACCAGCACAGGGACCCTGGACCAACCTAGGGCCATGGACACCACCACCACCACCCACCCCCAAGGTGGACCAGGGTCATCTGTGCGTGCCACTGCACGCACTGCACATGTCAGCAGGGGTGGTGGGAGGGGTGGGAGACAGAGGTCGCTGCTTGCAGAGGTTGCTGGTGTGCATGATGACCCACAACTGGTACGCATAGCTGATGCATACCAGTCCAGCACCAGGGAGATCTCAGCCAGGTAGTGGGGCTCCTCAGAGACATGAAACAGCAGCAGGCTGCCCATCATGCCCGCTTGGACTCTCACATGTCCCACGTGGAGTCACACATGTCCCGCGTGGACTCACACATGTCCCGCGTGGAGTCCAAGTGGGATGCACTGCATGAGATGACGGCGGTGCACAGGGACATTTTACAATGCCTCCGCCAGATGAACAGCAACCAGTCCACACCTCCCTGTGTGCCAACAACATCTGGTGCTGAACAAACTGCAACTGCCACAGGGAGGGAGGATGACTCTGGCGGAGAGTCCCCTGCACCGCAGCAGCCTGTACTTGAGGGGCCCCCGCCAAGAAGAGGGGTCGTCCGAGGAGGGGCAAGTGAGAGGCCGATGGCCAAGCGCAACTCCCAGGAAGCCTGAACCTGTTCTGGATGTTCACCTTTGTGCACAGACTGTTCACCCTGTTGACGGCAACACTACTCCCACACATTGCATGGGGAGTACAAGTTGGACCAATGTCTCAGACAACTGTGGCCCCGATACTGGGGATTTTGTCTACCAGGACTTTCAATTCACCTAGGAACTTCTGATTGCAAGATTTATGTACAGCACTACCCATCCTATGCACTATTCACACAAATGTATCACAATAAACACACTAATACACCATACTTGCCTCTGTTGTGATTCCAACGTGGGTGCTGTTATGGGGATGATGAACTGCAAAATTACACTGTGTATGCGAACTGCAACAGCAAGTACAACACAGGCATGTGAGTAAAGGCAACGTGACACATATGAGGGAGACACACCACCAGGGCTACACAACACATACACACCTAGGCCATCTGACTCATTGCCTACACTGATGTTGCCAGGGAAGACGGTGCAATGCACAGAACACCACACCCATTCCCAGTTGTAGTCAAGTAGCCCACAGGTGCAGTAAGCAAATGGCAGTCAAATGTGTGACCACAGACAACGCACATCACAAAGTGAAGCACAGGTTTATTACACAGTTGCAACATGTCGTAACCACTACAGATGCAAGGTAATCCCACCTGGCAGCGGGCACACAGTCAACAACTGTAGACGGAAGGAAGTCCATGGGTGTGGCGCACATCACCTGTAGGGACACAACAGCTACCACCCTGGAAGTGCAATCACGTCGTCGGTGGACACAGTTGACCAAACGAATCTGAAAGTACCCTGTGAAGGACAGAAATGACACACAGTCAAAAGCAATGGAGAACAGGACAGAACAGCAAAACTCATGCACAATACATGTTACAAGATACCCACCCAGAACCAAGTTAGCATGTCAACACTGTTGGGGAGTACAGCCCACCTGTAAGCACACATCGCAACACACATCCAGTCAAGTAGCCCATGGACACACTCCAACAGCACCAGAGCACCACCTACACATATCATGCCAACTCACATCATTGACCTGACATCTCTGGATACTCACATTCAGCTGAAGAAGTTGGTGATGAGCTGTGTGCGGACATCACCCTCATCATCATCATCATCATCACTGGCATCGTTGTCCAGGCCAGGATCCTCCACAGGTGGCGGATGTTGGTCATTGTCATCCTGGATGAGAGGCAACTCCTTCCGCACTGCCAGGTTGTGGAGCATGCAGCAGACGATGATAATCTTGCACACTTTCGCAGGGGCATATGGGAGGGACCCTCCGGTCTTGTCCAGGCAGCGGAAGCGGCTCTTCAGGAGACCAAATGTCCGCTCAATCACTCTCCTGGTCCGACCATGTGCCTCATTGTAGCGCATCTGGGCTGGTGTCACAGGGTTCCTGAGGGGTGTCAGCAACCACGGCATGTTGGGGTATCCCGAGTCACCTACGGACAGACAAGTGCACATTAGCTGACTTGGAAAAGTGGGCGGAATACTACAGATCAGATCACACACAATGGCACAAAGTCAGTACACACCGACAAGCCAGGCACGCTGGTTCTGCATCTGTGCCATCATCCTGGGGATGCGACTACCCTCATCACAAAGGCATTGTGTGCTGAACCAGGGAAACGGGCACACACGTGTGTGATGGTCATATCTGCAAGACACACCACCAGTGCATTGACCGAGTGGTAGTGCTTGCGGTTACGGTAGGCCTGCTCCTGGGCCTGTGGTGGTACCAAAGCCACATGTGTCCCATCAATGGAGCCAATGACATGCGGCATCCTCCCCAGGGCATAGAAGTCACTCTTCACGTCAGTGAGTCGTCGCAGTCTAGGGAAATAGATGTACCTGTTCAGGAATAGCAACATTGCCGCCAAAACATCGCGGAGCACACGGCTCAACATGGTCTGTGACATCCCACCAGCAGTCGCCACAGTATGTTGGAAGGTACCGGTGGCAAAGAAGTGTAGGGCTGCCATCACCTTCACCTTGGGGGTCAGTGCTGTAGGATACGGCCGGCCAGGCTGCAAATGTGGGGCCAACTGCACTGCCAAATCCTCAATCAGCTGCCTGGTGAAGCGGTACCGTCGGATGCTGTCCCGTTCCACCATCGTTGCCAGGTCTGGGAATGGTCGATGGACAGCAGGAGCCCTGCAGTGCAGAGGAGAAGTAAGCAAGATTGTCAGTCAGCCCACATATGCGGCATTGAACACACTCAATATCCCAACATACATCATTATGAGGCACAACTACATGAAGTGTGCAGTTCCGTAAGGACATGTATGGTACATACATGGCCAACATCTGTCATCACGGTCCAACAAGTGGCATCAATAAGTCCCAGGTTGGCCCATTGGATATCATGAGGCCGTGTCACAGTTCCCATCTTCCTGCTGCCGTGTCACAATCACTCCCCACAGTGACATGTGAGGACAGATGTGCCCCAGGCATCACAGCTCAACGACAGGTACATTCCCAGGGACCCTGTATTGCCACATGGACACTGGCATTACATGGAGTATCATGTATACACCACAGCAAAACAACTATGACCCCCACAGGTAGTGGTCCCACTTGCCACTGCAGGACAGACATGGACGTCTGTGACACACACACGCACGCACAACATCAAAGTCCATGTACACACAACGTGGATGTGGAGACTGTCTCCCATTGTGCACATGAAATCAGAGACATTGTAAACACTACATGCACACAGACTGTGGAGGACCATCACTATTGTGCCACTGGGACACCCTGGCTCAAACATACCGTCCCACATGGGACTCACGGGGTATGTGACATGACATACACATACACCACCGTGAAATGTGACCATGGCACATGCACAGATATGAACAGTTGCACATCACAGTGGTCATGTACACGTAACACCCAGGATCCTGTCCCCATGAACACGTGCACAGCCTGGGGGTTGCTGCCCCCAGGTGACACCCACAGGACAACATGTACACCAACATACACACAATAGGAAATGCAGCCTTACATGCCTTATCATACAGTTTGGACAGGCTGTCGTGTTGTAGGTGTGCCCCTCACTCCCTGGGAGCTATCTGTGGCTGGCATATGTCCATCTGAGACAGGCATGGTGACATATACCAGTCACTTGTACAGGGATGCGTTGAACAGCAATGGACCGATCGGTGCCCCCGGCCGGCCCATTGCATTCAATGTGTGCGGGTACGCGTTGTGCCCCTGTACGCGTTGGTATGCGTTGTGCCCCTGTACGCGTTGTATCGCAATGGACCGATCGGTGCCCCCGGCCGGCCCATTGCATTCAATGTGTGCGGGTACGCGTTGTGCCCCTGTACGCGTTGTATCGCAATGGACCGATCGGTGCCCCCGGCCGGCCCATTGCATTCAATGTGTGCAGGTACGCATTGTGCCCCTGTACGCGTTGGTACGCGTTGTACCCCTGTACGCGTTGATCAGCAATGGACCGATCGGTGCCCCCGGCCGGCCCATTGCATTCAATGTGTGCAGGTACGCATTGTGCCCCTGTACGCGTTGGTACGCGTTGTACCCTGTACGCGTTGATCAGCAATGGACCGATCGGTGCCCCCGGCCGGCCCATTGCATTCAATGTGTGCGGGTACGCGTTGTGCCCCTGTACGCGTTGTATCGCAATGGACCGATCGGTGCCCCCGGCCGGCCCATTGCATTCAATGTGTGCGGGTACGCGTTGTACCCCTGTACGCGTTGTACCGCAATGGACCGATCGGTGCCCCCGGCCGGCCCATTGCATTCAATGTGTGCGGGTACGCGTTGTACCCCTGTACGCGTTGTACCGCAATGGACTGATCGGTGCCGCCGGCCGGCCCATTGCATTCAATGTGTGCGGGTACGCGTTGTGCCCCTGTACGCGTTGTATCGCAATGGACCGATCGGTGCCCCCGGCCGGCCCATTGCATTCAATGTGTGCGGGTACGCGTTGTGCCCCTGTACGCGTTGTACCGCAATGGACCGATCGGTGCCCCCGGTCGGCCCATTGCATTCAATGTGTGCGGGTACGCGTTGTACCCCTGTACGCGTTGTACCGCAATGGACCGATCGGTGCGCACCCATTGACAATGGCCTTGCCTGGCAACGGACGCGTTTTCGAATTTCGAACGAGTCGGTTGCTGGAAATTCAGTTGGTCACCCACAACAATGTTGCAAAATCATGTATATCATGAAGTTGAAGATTTGAAGGATGCTGTGGGCGTGTATTGGTGCTGCTATTCCATGGATTGGCCAGATTCAGAAGATGCAAACGACTTGGACCTATCACTTTGGACACAAGGGACAGTATCTGCCTCTCCAGCACATATATATTGCTGGCTGTTCCCCTGAGAGCTCACTTGCCTGCACTACATGCTCCAGGACGACATCTGCCACTGCACTGCTGCTGTCTCTGCCCCTCTGGACCCTGCAATGGCACGTACTGTGGAGAGAGCCCCAGCCTTCAGCCTTGAGGAGAACAAGGCCCTGCTGGACAGCCTACTTCCACAGTACAGCAAGCTGTATGGGACACCAGGGAGCAGGTGAGTGTTCTGTGCACTGCCTTTCTGAATGTGCATTTTGTCTGACTAGCAAGGCTGAAAGTCTGCACGCCACTGGCTAGCAGGCTCACTGAGTAGTTGTCACCCCCCATAGTGTGTAGTGACATGCACTGGACAGGTATGGTGCAGTGACAGTGCATTTGAACAAGGTTTTACTTCCCATGCAATGATACCATGTAGTGACGTCTGGCAAACTGTCCATGGGCAGCGTTGCACTGCCTGTGTACATCATGTGCCCCTGTGAATGAGACATGTATATACAACTGTGTCATGCACGGATATGTTGCATGTGTAGTAATGGCCTTTTCACTTTGTCATCCTGACAGGTTAATGCCCATCGGAAGCAGGAGATCTGGAAGGACATCGTCCGGGCTGTCCGGTGCGTGGGGGTCTACAAGCGCCGGATCCGCAACTGCCAGAAGAGGTGGCAGGACCTTCGGGGCTGGACCCGGAGGATTGCACGGGTCCAGCTGAAGCTGTCGCCTCCTCGCAGGAGGGGCGGAACACGGACCCTGACCCCCCACATGCTCCAGATCCTGGCGGTGGTATTTCCAGACCTGGATGGGCAGCTGAAGGCCAGACAGCAGCAAGGAGGGGGTGAGTCAGAGACTGCACTGTGAACTCTGTATTACATGCTATGTGCCCTCCTCTGGCCTGGTTAAACTGCCACAGTACAGCAGTCATGTTGTCCAGGAGCCATGTCCCTCTATTGTGCACTGCCCACTCCTCATCTGATACCCAGGTGTGGCCCTTACATTCAGGGAATTGTGTCACTTGGGACTGTGTCCTTGCAGTTTGCTTCACTAAAGGTGGGGGACAGCATCTGTTTCCCTAACTCTGTTGTGGGCATCATGGGTGGGTCCATTGTTCACACAACGCCTGTGTTCGGACATGTAATCTGCGTGTTGCTTTGATATGCGGTCCACTTGCTGAGCTGAGCCACCAAATGTGCCTGGGGTATGTGGCACACACCCATGCAGCGGGTGGGAACAATGTTTGGGCCCCAGGAGTGTGCAGATTACGTGTGTCACATACATAACCAGCTATCCACTGTCCAGGGCTCATCCCTCATTCATGTGGGGCAGGACAGTCATGCCTACTCCAGGCCATGCAATGAACTCTGTACTCCCACTCCCGTGTATCAGCTGACACATTGTGCGCAGTGATTTGACCCCTCAGGTGTCTGCCTCTGTGTCAGTGTGCTGTGGATTAGTTGCCAGGACTGCTGGGGTGTTTCTCGGTAGGGGCTCAGCATGCCACTGGAGATGTGACCATAGGAGACGATACTTGTGTGTCACATAGGTGTTTGATCAGCTGCCCGTGCAGACTGGGGTATGCGAATGTGAAGTTCAGGCAGCTGTTTCCCATTCACAGCAGATTGTGAGGGGCTCAGGTTCAGAGGGTAGTGTCACAGGTCTCCCATATGTCCAATCGGTATGACCTGGACAGATGAGGGTTAAGATGATGTGTTGTGTGGGGGATGTACATGTGCACTTGTGCAGCTCCAGGACTTGCATTCCCCATGACCTACTATTGTGACACAGTGCAGAGTGTTGTTGTCTGGCTGCCAAGTCATACATCACTGAGACAGTGATGTATGACATAGCAGTCATGCCTCCGCCATGGCATGTGTCTACTTATTGGTGATCCTGCAGGGGAGTGACATGTGCTACATGCACACCATTGTGGCGATGGCTATCAGGACATGGGTGCATCATGGTGTCTGTCGCTGGTATGCATCACATGCATATCCTATTTGACTCTGGGCGTCCCTTTCATCCGGAAACCTGTACTGACTCAGTGGCAAGAGTTGTGATGTGTGCATGTCCACATGCTACACCGTGTCCTCTGCACTGTTCAACTACTGTGTAGTTGGTGCATGTGTCCACACTGGGGTGTTGCTATCCAACAGACACCAGACAGATGGGTGCAAGGCCATGTGGGATGTGAGTGCCATGGTTGGCATCAGACTGACAATTGGCTTCTCCTGTTCAGTTAGGGCACTTTTAGCAATGTACAACTAATGATGCCAGGGCTTGCTCTGTAATGTGCTGTGCTCACAGTGGTGTGTGCGTTTGGTGCAGGTGACTGATGTCTGTCTGTTTCCCCATTGTTTGCAGATACATCCACGGCCACGGAAGGGGACAGCTCCACGGACCAGGAGGAGCCGGAGAGCCAGACTGGGTCAGCAGCCGAGGAGTGGTCGGAGGGACCCAGTGGCACGGAGGGCGAGGGGAGCCACACCGAGGAGTCCTCAGCACCATCCACCTCAGCTGAGGACCAGAGCAACTCGGAGGATGACTCCCTTATGGAGGCGGGTGTCAGCGCCACCACACCCCAGCTAATGTTGCTGTCCCCGCCACCACCAGCACCACCACCGCCCTCCCATCGGCTCCCATTCCCCAGGTCCGTGGAGGCTCCCATGTTCGGGAGCGTGTCTCCTTTGGGCCAGGCACCGCACCCCCTGCCCGTGTGTCCCCTGCTGCCCTGAGTGAGGAGTCTGTGTACCTCCTTCGCCAGCTCCATGTAGGGCAGACAGCCATGCTGAGTGTCCTCCATGCGCACACCGCTCTGTTGACTCAGCTGGTGTCGTTCCTGGAGGGCATCTCATCGGGCATGTCTGACCTACAGAGGGGCAATAGGTCCATGGACTCCTCCCTGACGGCAGCAGTGTCCCTCCTCAGACAGTCCCTCACCCCTCCTGCCTCTGCTCCATCCACACTCCCCAGCACCTTACCCGTCCCAAGCACACACACAGCCGGCACACACCAGCACACACACATCCAGCACACAGACACGCACGCCACAAACAAAACGCACACGCACGCACAGTCAGGGGACTGAAACCAGACTCACAGGGGATGGGGCCCTGGAACACACACACGCATCCACGAGCACTGCGCAGTCCTCAGTTGCCTCTCCCTCCAAAACACCCTCCCTTGCCTCACCTGCAACCCCAAAGACCCAGCGGCTCTTCCTCAGTGACCTCGGCCTCTTCCCTCCGATCCAGCTGATACAGCATTCAGGGGGAAGAGGAAGCCCACCCACACGGAGCAGAGTGCCCCTCGCCCCCGGACACCCTCCCCCAGGCGCAGACAGACTGAGGCCCCCACCCGCAAGTCCCCCGGAGTCGTAAGAGCAAGACCCCGCCGCCGCCCTGCAGCTCAGGCACCAGGTCTCCTTCCTCCATCCCTCAGGCCCCCACTCCACAGGTGCCCCCACCACACCCTGCCCCAGGTTCCCCCACCCACAGATATACCATCCCCAAGAGGATCCGGCCTTCTCCCCCTGCCACTTGCTCTCCCGGCACCACACCCCCGCTGCGCTTGTCTGTGCCACTGATGTGGTGAGGGTGTCCTCCCCTCTGTCCAGCCCACCTTGCCTGTTCCCCATTCTCCTCCCCTGGTGGTAGGCACTGCAGTGGAGTCCACTTCCACCCTGTCTGACTTGGGCACTGCAGTGGCGGACCTGTCCACTCCATCTGCAGGGTCCACTGCAGTCGTGCCGGCACCCACAACATCTGAGTCATGCCCCCAGTTGTGCCGGCACACACCATGTCAGACACCTCCACTGCAGTTGTCAGTGGCTCTCCAGCACCCACCACCCCTTCCCTGCTTCCTCCTGGTGAGCCCTGATCCTGTCCCTGCGGTGCCTGGCCTGCCCCCCCGGTTGCCCCTCCTAGTGGATTGTCCCTGGTTTTGTGCAGGCATGCGTAGGGTGACATCTGCCACTGTCACCCAGTTTGGACTTTGAGAATGGACTGGCCATTGGCCTTTGTGTTTTTTCTGGACTCTGTTTTCATTCCACACATATGCTGAATAAAGCAACTTTCTGTTCTCTAGTGCTTATGCTTCTGATGTACATGTTGTTGATGATGCTAACCATGCCCTTGCTGCAGTGATGGTGATATTTGGTCTCAAAGATAATGAAGTGTTACTGTGCAGGAACCCATGTGGTCCAGGGGGAATGTGTCCTATCCTGTGGTGTATCCATGTCATCCATAGCAGCATCTGAGGGTGTCATTTGTTCAGTATTTGGCAATGGGATTTCCTACTTAGATTAGCTATTTCACATCTGTGGCTTCCACCCCTGCACATCTGTTGTGCCTGCCATTGTTCAATTCGTCTACTTTCCTGACCGTGTGGCCATCTCCACTGGACATGCAGGTTTGGGCATCAATGGGGAAGGACTCATCCGTGTAGTCAGTGCAACATTGCTATACAAGTGTGTTGGATCTGTGCTGATGATTCCGTTGGCACTTCCATGACCAGGCTGATGTGACGGGAGCCCTCATTTGGTGCTAATTGTTGATTGTGTGACCAAGTGCTCAGCTGACATGATGGGGCCCTACTGAGGCTACATATGGCACAGCTTTCCTCACACAGGAGTGGAGTCCCCTTATGGCAGTGTGTACTCCTGTGACATTGCCTGCGCCCAAGGTGTGTGTTGTATGTGCATGTCTGTGTGTTCACTTCCGTTTAGCTGTGCATGCTGTGATCCCTAGTGTTGTACCTGTTTGTGATGCTTGCTGAGTTGACCTATGTTCCCCCAAAGTCTTCTCCCTGGGTTCTCTGTGATGTGGGTGCATGGCACATTACTGGTCATCAGGGTGTCACCCATAGGTATTTTTGCTGTCAGGGCTGAGTTTGTGTGCAGACGCAGATGGGTCACAGTCAGGTTTCCCCTTGGCACTTGTTGTTTGCCCCTGTCATGTGATTTCCAGTTTGTGTTATCTTTCAGTGATTGTGACACGTTGTGTGTGTGACTGCTGGCACTCCTCAGGGTCCGGGCTGCAATGTTGGTTGTTGTCTATGTGTGTTCTTTGTGGGTGATCTTGGCTTCTTCATTGGTGTGTGACTGTGGCTGGGATCCCATTGGTTGGTGTGGTATTGCCGTCATGTCCATGTACAGCGTAGTGTGCAGTGTGTCAGACATTCAGGAGTCTTGTTGAGTGGCCATGTGTGATGTGTTTCTGCACCTTGGTTCCCACCCACCACCCTGGAATAGTCATGGGTGCATGTGCAATGTCACCAGTGCATGTGTGCTTCACTGCTGCACATTGTTGGAGGTCGAGGGGTGTGGTGTTGAGTGTGTGCAGATGAGAGTTGTTGCCCGGCTAGGCCCCTGCCTCCATGTTGGCCTTGGCTTACTGGCCATGCTGATTGATTTGTGCTTGTGTAGGTGTGATGGTAGTTTGTTGCTCAGGACACATGACTGTGGTTCACAGTGTGAACGACATTTAGCTTTGTCATCACAGTGGGATTGTAATGCAGCCCAGGGTCACCACATTGTGGGGGCCCTGGGGTAGTGCTGTGGTGTGTCTGTGTCTTGCTGTGTCAGTTGCTGTTCCTACGTGCCTGTGTGACATGTGTGATTTGTGCTCCCTCTCATCTGACAATGCCTGCTTGCCCACATAGGGGATTTGGATCCATGAGTTACCTTTGTGTGGCACTGTATGCACATCTGTATGATTGGTATTCAGGTCTCCTCATGTGTTGTGTGGTTGCCTGGGGACAATGGCACCCCCCCCCTCACCTGTTGTGTATGATGTGCAGTGTGGGTCTGCCTGTCTGTGTTTGTGCATCTGCACCACTGCATTGTCATATCTTGGGTTTGCCATTGGCTGTATGTAGTTTGGTGGGTTTCCCCTGCTGTCCCTGGGACTCCTAGGTCATCGGTCAGCACAATGATCATGGTTTGTGTGTCCCATTGCTGCCATGGTATGGTATCTGTTCACCTCACATCTGCAGTCTCCACAGGGTATCTGCATTTGTGTGCCCATTGGTGCAAATATGTGGGTCTGCATTCTGATGGTCACTTCTGTCATTGATGAATGTTGACAGTGTCAGCCCCCATGGGTGTTGTTTGTCTGCACATGGCCAAAGGTATGTCTTATTTGCACTGCAGTATTTGGCTCCCCCAATTTATGTTGCAATGGGACACATACACTACTTTGCCACTGATGTGTTTTTTGTTCTGTGACCAGGAATCATCCATGCAGTTTGGCAGTTGCAGCTCTTTCTTTGTCAACACTTACCTTTTGGTCACTGTGATGATGGGGTTTGGACCCCATTGCCACAATGTTCAAAATGTGCTTCAGCTATGGACCCCACACTTACATTTTGGTCACTGTGGTGATGGGGCGTTAGACCCCATTGCCACAATGTTCAGAATGTGCTTCAGCTATGGACCCCACACTTACCTTTGGTCACTGTGATGATGGGGGTTTAGACCCCATTGCCACAATGTTCAAAAGGTGCTTCAGCTATGGACCCCACACTTACCTTTTGGTCACTGTGATGATGGGGGTTGGACCCCATTGCCACAATGTTCAAAATGTGCTTCAGCTATGGACCCCACACTTACATTTTGGTCACTGTGGTGATGGGGCGTTAGACCCCATTGCCACAATGTTCAGAATGTGCTTCAGCTATGGACCCCACACTTACCTTTTGGTCACTGTGATGATGGGGGTTTGGACCCCATTGCCACAATGTTCAAAATGTGCTTCAGCTATGGACCCCACACTTACATTTTGGTCACTGTGGTGATGGGGCGTTAGACCCCATTGCCACAATGTTCAGAATGTGCTTCAGCTATGGACCCCACACTTACCTTTTGGTCACTGTGATGATGGGGGTTTGGACCCCATTGCCACAATGGTCATGGCCTGCTTGCATTGTGGGGGCCACACACATATATGTGTGGCACATGTGCTAGGGGGTCACATTGTATGTTCAAAGTCATGTTCAGTGTTGTAGGCATTTGACACAGTCTACACACGCTTGTCATAGTGTTGGGGGATGTCTTTTTCTTGCATTCCCTAGGTTGTGGTGTGCTGGTTGTGTCATGCATTGTCCATCCTATGAGTGGGGGTGGTAGTGGTGGTAGGCATCCAGCCCCCCTGGGTGAGGGTGGTAGTAGTGGTAGGCATCCAGCCCCCTGGCTAAGGGTGGTAGTAGTGGTAGGCATCCAGCCCCCCTGGGTGAGGGTGGTAGTAGTGGTAGGCATCCAGCCCCCCTGGGTGAGGGTGGTAGTAGTGGTAGGCATCCAGCCCCCTGGCTAAGGGTGGTAGTAGTGGTAGGCATCCAGCCCCCCTGGGTGAGGGTGGTAGTAGTGGTAGGCATCTGGCACCCCATGGCTAAGGGTGGTAGTGGTGGTGGGCATCTGGCACCACCCTGGCTAAGGGTGGTAGTAGTGGTAGGCATCCAGCCCCCCCTGGGTGAGGGTGGTAGGCATCCAGCCCCTGGCTAAGGGTGGTAGTAGTGGTAGGCATCCTGCCCCCTGGGTGAGGGTGGTAGTAGTGGTAGGCATCCAGCCCCCTGGCTAAGGGTGGTAGTAGTGGTAGGCATCCAGCCCCCTGGGTGAGGGTGGTAGTAGTGGTAGGCATCCAGCCCCCTGGGTGAGGGTGGTAGTAGTGGTAGGCATCTGGCACCCCCATGGCTAAGGGTGGTAGTGGTGGTGGGCATCTGGCACCACCCTGGCTAAGGGTGGTAGTAGTGGTAGGCATCCAGCCCCCTGGGTGAGGGTGGTAGGCATCCAGCCCCCTGGGTGAGGTGGTAGTAGTGGTAGGCATCCAGCCCCCCTGGCTAAGGGTGGTGGTAGGCATCCAGCCCCCCTGGCTAAGGGTGGTGGTAGGCATCCAGCCCCCCGTGGTGAGGGTGGTAGTAGTGGTAGGCATCCAGCCCCCCCTGGGTGAGGGTGGTAGTAGTGGTAGGCATCTGGCACCCCCATGGCTAAGGGTGGTAGTGGTGGTGGGCATCTGGCACCACCCTGACTAAGGGTGGTAGTGGTGGTGGGCATCTGGCACCACCCTGGCTAAGGGTGGTAGTAGTGGTAGGTATCCAGCCCCCCCTGGGTGAGGGTGGTAGTAGTGGTAGGCTTCCAGCCCCCCTGGCTAAGGGTGGTAGTAGTGGTAGGCATCCAGCCCCCCTGGGTGAGGGTGGTAGTAGTGGTAGGCATCCAGCCCCCTGGGTGAGGGTGGTAGTAGTGGTAGGCATCCAGCCCCCTGGGTGAGGGTGGTAGTAGTGGTAGGCATCTGGCACCCCCATGGCTAAGGGTGGTAGTGGTGGTGGGCATCTGGCACCACCCTGGCTAAGGGTGGTAGTGGTGGTGGGCATCTGGCACCACCCTGGCTAAGGGTGGTAGTAGTGGTAGGCATCAAGCCCCCCCTGGGTGGGGTGGTAGTAGTGGTAGGCATCCAGCCCCCCTGGGTGAGGGTGGTAGTAGTGGTAGGCATCCAGCCCCCCTGGCTAAGGGTGGTGGTAGGCATCCAGCCCCCTGGCTAAGGGTGGTAGTAGTGGTAGGCATCCAGCCCCCCTGGGTGAGGGTGGTAGTAGTGGTAGGCATCCAGCCCCCTGGCTAAGGGTGGTAGTAGTGGTAGGCATCCAGCCCCCTGGGTGAGGGTGGTAGTAGTGGTAGGCATCCAGCCCCCCTGGGTGAGGGTGGTAGTAGTGGTAGGCATCTGGCACCCCCATGGCTAAGGGTGGTAGTGGTGGTGGGCATCTGGCACCACCCTGGCTAAGGGTGGTAGTGGTGGTGGGCATCTGGCACCACCCTGGCTAAGGGTGGTAGTGGTAGGCATCCAGCCCCCCCTGGGTAGGGGTGGTGGTGCGCATTCAGGCCCCTGTGTGCATATGTGGCATTGGTGATGGGCATCCCGCCCCTATGGTGCTGCTGTTGCTGGTGTAAGTATATTCTGCATCCCTCTGTGTGTGTGTGATGTGTCGTGTACGTGTTGTATGTGTTTTGTGGTTGGTGTCTGACTTACCTTCTGCGCCGTACGCATCCGTGCCTGTTCCGGTAGTAAATGTAGAATATTGGTATGATCGGGACGAAGGGATTCATGGGTTGGTTCGTGTCGTTCGTCCTTCTCGTTGCTTCGCGTCGTCCTCGTTGCTTCGCGTCGTCCTCGTCGCTGGCGTGTTCGTCTCGTAGCCGTGTATTGTGTTGTGGCGCGAATCGGAGCTTATGTGCGCCTCTCCCGGATGCTTTGACGTGCCGTGCGTAGCGACGGGTTCGGCGCGTACGGGAAGCGCATCGTACTTGGTCGGCCGGACGGAGCTGCATTTTCCCTTCCGTGCGACTCGATTCGGCGTTTCCGGATTCGCCTCGGTCGGAGTAGACCTGGATTGGGTGAGTACGGCTCGGCCGGATTCTGTGCTGTTGTGCGCATCGTACTTACTCGTTCGGTCTGCTGTACGAATCGGTCGGGAAACAGGCATTCGCATGGCTTTTTTCCCGACCGAATGGTATTGGGTGCGCCTCCGACCGAGATCGGAATCGGCCCCATAGTCTTTGGTCTGCTTTGTTAACCCTGGCCACCAGTAGCGCTGTTTCAATAAAGAAATAGTCGCTGTAATGCCTGTATGCGCAGAACCCAAACCCTCGTGTGCTGCTAGAATTAAGCCTTGCCTACGATCCATATTTGGTATTACTCTATCCCCCACTCCAGGAATCTGAGAATATAGAATGTTTTGTGCATCTAACTTGTAGGAGTACTTGAGTGGAAATTTCTTAGGTACTGCTGTGCTGCCTTTGTGTGAAGCATTGACAGCTACCAAAATCTCGCCGTCTATTCTCGTTTTTGAACGAGTGATTGCAGCTACGGACGCTGTACGTACAGCCCCCTTTGCGGCTTCATCAGCCAATGAATTCCCTTCAACGTGAACGCCATCACGCTGATGACTCAGTGTATGTATCACGTGAGCCTTTGGTAGTTCGTTTCTCAACTCCACTACCTGTTCCCATAGCATTTTATGCTTAATTGTGCTACCTTTTGCGTCTTTAAACCCGTTTTGTTCCCAATGATGTAAATATTAATTGTACGACTGTACACAGTAAAAGGAATCACACACAATTAGTGTGGGGAATTCGTGCCAGTATCAGTGCTTTTAATTCTGCTAACTGAGCCGTGCAGTCTCCTAGAGATTGCGTTTTAGTGCTACTGGGATGGAACTTTCCATCGCGCATGCGACCTTTAACGATTGCACACGCCGCGCTGTAAGCTTGCTTACTCCCTATGGCTGGTTGAGCAGATCCGTCAGTGTAAATAATGTATTCATACTGATCTAGAGGCAAAATCTCATTTGGAGAGGATATTCTTGTTCGTATTGCAGAAATGCTTGTGTTTTTAAACTTGGATCAAATCTGTATTCAACATCCGTTGCAGTAAGAGAATTAGGCCATTGTATCCATCTGGGATGTAAGGCTTTCGCATTTGGAATGCTAGCCTTTGTAACAGCCTCTAAGGCTGGTACTGGGGTCACGACTAATATGCGCTTTCCCTGAGCCAGAGCTCTTTCTCTTGCTACAGCGGTCTGCACTGCAGTCAGGATTTTTTCTGTTAAAGTGAAACGCATCTCTGCCTTTGTGTACAGGTGTGATTTGTATGCGATTGGTACCGTTTCGCCTTCATTGAAAGTTAAATAAGTGTACCCGCATTGACCCGCTATTACTCGGATCACTAAGTTGCGTATGTTTACGCGTGTCTGTAAATGTTTAGAAGCTATCATGTCTTCCTGTAGGGAACGCAGGATGTTTGTATGTTCCTGTGTCCATTGTCTGACTGAAAAATCAGGTTTTATTAAGTCGTAGAAAGGTTTTACTTTTTCTGCGTAATCCAAAATGTATGTTCGACCAAAATTTAGGAATCCCAGAATTGATTGTAAATTCTTTAATGTTTTTGGAGGTTGGAGCAGCGCACACTTTTCTAAAAAGTTAGCTGCTAGGCTTTTCCCTTCACTTGACAGCTCATACCCTAAGAACAGGACATTGAGATGGGCAATTTTTGATTTTTTGAAATTAAATTAATAGCCCTCAGAGACGAATCCCATAATAATGGTGCTCACCCTGGTCAAGTGCCTCGGTAAGTCATCGTCCGTCAGATAAATATCATCTACATAGGACAATGCTTCTTCATCCAAATTTTGGAGTAACTCTGTTACCCTTGCTGAAAACAACCCCGGGCTATTCTTATACCCTTGGGGGAGTCGACAAAATTGCCGATGCGACCCTAGCGCTGAGAATGCGGTCAGATACCTGCTTTCAGGCGCTATATTTTGGCAGAAAAATCCATTTGAGATATCAAGTGTTGTTTTGTATTTTTGTAGCACAATGTTATTCATTAATGCGGCACTGTGTGCATTTTGAACTGCAAATGTCTTTGTGCAGGTGTTTAAATGTCTGTAATCTAAAACTAAACGATGTGTTGTCAGGTTTTGATACGGGAAACAAAGGATTGTTCATACGTGAAGTGCAATTTTCTATCACCCCCTGGTATTCAAGTTGATCTAGGATCTCCCTGACTTGTTTTTTAGCTTCCTGCTTTATAGGGTATTGCCTTTGGGGAAACTTTTAATGGGATCACGTGGTGGGTTGAATCCTCATCCCAACCAGCATGATTTTTGTACAATGCTGGAGCTAGGGCAACCGCCCACTCCTGCGCATATGCATGTTTTAAATGTATGGGAACGAGGTCGGAAAATGCTGGAAAAATTACCTTTTCTCCCTTAGGGCACTCCATGACGAATGCTGGCGGCCAGTCTTGCTCTGCTAATAGGATGTCATATCCAGATGACAAATTTTTCCAAAATAGACCCTTAACTTTCCTGCGCTTGTCCCCCTCCATCCGGAGTGTTATCTCATGTAACTTATGTGGGACACTTACCAGAGTATCAGGTGTTTCCACCATGATATACTCACTCAACTCCGCTGTCACCAGAAATTCCTTCAGGTTCTGGCGAGCTATTGTTACTTCTGCCGCGCTGTCCAGCATCGTCAGAGCCCATTCCCCGTTCAGAAGCTGTGTCCTCAGAATTCTGGGCATGTCTGATCTTGAGACCTGCTACCTTCTTCTTTTTGAACTGAGGTTTCTGTTTTTATCTTCTTTTTTAGGTGCGTAGTCCGCAGCGCGTTGCGTGTCTCTGGACTTTGTACGCTCCTCTGACCATCCTTCCTCTCGGAGTTTTTTGATGAACCCTGAAAGGAACGAGAGGAACGTGTATCAGTATCCTGATACCTGTCAGGTTTTTAATATTATCCCTATTCCTGAGGTTATACCTCCTTTCAGAGGGCTCCTGTTGAGGAGACCTACCTCGGGTTTGAGATCTGTTGTCTTTAGACTTTCGTTGTTTTTTATTTTCCCACTTCTTTTTAGAAGAAGTAGGAGTCTGCTTTGTAGTGTCCTTTTCAGGACTGCCCAGTTGTGGTTTTAATGCTTTCCCACCTAGACTGTCTCTGCCTAGTTCTGCATATGCAGTTTCAATTATTTTGGGTAGTTCGTTTTGTTGATCTATTGGACTGAACTCCCTTAGGCGTTGGCGGATCGCCACTGAAGCTGCTTCCCCCTTAAAGTTAGCTAGTATTATGGCTGATACCTGATCAAAGTTGTTTAGTAACTTCATCCCTAAGTTTAGGGCAGGCTCTGCTCCGTACTCATTTTGTATCTGTCTCAATACGTCAGGTACTACTGCTAATGACGGGATACCATGTGTTCTGGTACATATGGCAGCAAAGACTGAACCCCAAGAGGTGCAGTCCTCTATTTGTGGTGTGATCCCCATGGACAAGCAGATTGTTAGTATTCTGTGTTTATCATAGGTGGTAGTATTCGGGAATACTGCTTCAAGCTGAGATATTTTCTGAGCTATCCAGAATGGTATTTGTTCGTGTTTTCCGGGCATTTTGCCCAATTACCGCGTGTAATGTTTGAGGAGTAATTTTAGTTGCTGTACCCTGGTATTGGGTCCCATTTGTTGCAACTGTTGGTTGAACTGTGAGAGTCCTCATGACGAATCGTGTCAAGTTCCTGTAGATTTTTATTAAATCTTTGTGTTGTATGAGTAATTCTGGCTGTGGCATTGTGTTAATGTCAGGGTGCGGTGTGTAAGCCGCTAGTATTGGCCATGTGGCTCCGTCTCCTCCAAGCGGGCCTAATCTTACTCTTGCTCTTAAGTGGGGTAGGGCGCCTTTAAACCAGCATAAGTGTTCCTGATACGTGAGTGGAATCTCTATGTCATCAATTGGACAGTATTCCACTGGTGCATCTCCTTCTATGTAGTAGTGAAATGTCTTTGTTACGGCATCTGCTGCTGGGAATGTAACCCATGAATAGAATACCTCTGTTTTATTTGATTTGTGTGCCTCAATCACGAAAGCTACTACGCCACCCCTTGGTGGTAAACCATTTTTTAATAGTTTCATGGTGAGCGTATGTCTGAATTTAGGTGCAATTTCAATTGCATTTTCGGGTTGTTCTCCGGCTGAGACCTGCAGATTTACTCTTTCTTCATCGCTCTCAGTCATTTTGAAAAGAAAAGCTTTTCCAAGAGAACCAAGTTAAAGGTTTTATGCACAATTTAGGAACTAAATGTCCTTCAAGCTTGATTAACCAACAGCCGATAAATAGGATATCTCACCTACTCAGCTGTGGCGGAGTTTGTGCCCACCCACTCCAGACGTCTCTGGGGTTTTGTGAGTAGGTTCTCTGAGAATAGCATGACTGAACTACTCAGATTCTACTGTTAAATAAGTACCCAACCATGTCGTGTAGTTCCTATAGTACCCCTGCAGGACCTGCGCGGACTTGGACTTGGTGTTAGACTGATTCTGTACACCCCCACCGCGTATGTTAGCCGGATTTGCATTAGCTAGCTTACAGTGCCACTAGAATCTCCTCTTATCGGGGAGAGAATAGTTCCTGGCAACCTTAGATCATGACAACCCTGATCCCTCAGAATCGTGGAAACAATGTACTACTTTTCGCTCAGTCACTCGTGCTTACTTATTCGGTTTGTCTCAGAGAGTTACACAGAATAAACAGTCTGGGCGTTTCAATAATTATTTATTGAACAGTTGTTATTCTAGTGTAAAATATATGTGCTGCAGCAACCAGCAGACAATAGCAGAGATATATTATCAGCAGTACGATGAAAGTGAAGGGATAGAACAGTTCTACCATATTGCAATAATCATGAATACATACATGAATATAAAAAGCATTATGAAAAGTGCGCGCACTCCTACGATGCCTAACTAGATGTACCTGAGTGTACCTAGCATATGTGTAAGTCTAAAAGCCTAAGAGCCAAGAATCCTTCTAGGATTTAGTCGAACCCCATTACCTGAATAGAGAGAGTATGGGACCCCATCCTGGTCTCGAGTTGGACACCCCGCAAGGGCTGTGTTAGACCGCTGTCAGCTGGAGCGACTGCATGCAGGAGCCTCAGCGTCTCTGGTCAGTGTGTCAGCATGGAAGTCTCGGTTCCCTCTATCTTACCGTGGCAAGATGTGGTGTATTTATACCCTAAAGTGTCTCGTCCCTCAGTATGGTTTGTATTGGTCTTTGTTAGACATGAGGAAGACGTCAGGGGTGAACTTTGTACATATATATTATGCAGGAGATGTAGCTGGTGAATGCTCATGCATAATTTATGAGTACATTGTAGGCCTGTGTTCGGGAAAAACCCTGCAGTGTTCTAACCACAGACTAGATAACGTTCAACCCTCAGAGCTCGTTTTGTACTGTAGGGAACTAATGTAGGTGAAAGATCATGCCTATATTAGGGCATAGGAGATCATGACTATAATAGGGCATAGACGATTATGACCAAAATAGGGCATATATGATTATGACCATAGTAGGACATATGCGAATATGACCATATACGGCATATATGAACGCGTCTATATTAGGGCCTCTATATGAAACATAACACCAGATGAGCTTGAGCCTGATCAGGTTGAGTTCTTGGGGATAGGGGGCCCTTCCAGGGCAGATTGAGGTTGGAGCAGCAAACCTGCCCCTCTCTTAAACCCCTCAGACGGCAAGCTGCTGCTGGGAATGTCAGTGGGTCCCACAGGATCTACCTGGATGAGGGATTCCTTTATTCAGAGGGTAGAGAGCTGGTGCTACCAGGGGGTTGGTTATACCTCTGACGTTTAGGGGCTTCCTACTCACCCTAGCACATGACATTCCCCTGGAAAGACACCTAGGCCAAAATAAAACTTGGGACAGGCTTGTCCCACACTTTCACTGGCCTCACATGTCTGAGGACACAAAGGAGTTTTGTCGCTCCTGTGCCACATGCCAAGCCAGTGGTAAGGCAGGTGGCACCACAAAGGCCCCCCTGATACCACTTCCAGTGGAGGGGGTTCTCTTTGAGAGGGTTGGTATTGATATCATTGGTCCCATGAACCCTCCTACAGCATCTGGGCACAGTAATATACTAGTGGTGGTGGACCATGCCACTAGGTACCCAGAAGCAATTCCCCTTAGGACCACTATAGCTCCTGTGGTGGCCAAGGACCTCTTAGGAATTTTTTCCAGAGTGGGCTTCCCTAAGGAGGTTTTAACTGACAGAGGTACAAACTTCATGTCAAGTTACATCACTGCAATGTGGAAGAAGTGTGGAGTGAATTACAAGTTCACCACACCCAATCATCCGCAATGCAATGGGTTAGTTGAGAGATTCAACAAAACCCTGAAGGGCAGGATCATGGGCCTCCCAGAAAAGCTTAGGCGAAAATGGGATGTCCTTCTGCCCTGCCTTCTCTTTGCCTACAGAGAGGTCCCTCAGAAGGGGGTTGGCTACAGCCCTTTTGAACTTCTGTTTGATCCACTTAGGGGTCCCTTTTGTTTGGTGAAAGAGGGATGGGAGTTACCTCTCAAACCTCCCAAACAAGACATAGTGGACTATGTATTTGGTCTCCGCTCCAGGATGGCTGAGTACATGAAGAAGGCAAGTAAAAACCTGGAGGCCAGTCAAGAATTGCAAAAAGCTTGGCATGACCAAAAGGCTGTCCTGGCTGTCTACCAGCCAGGCCAGAAAGTGTGGGTGTTGGAGCATGTGGCCCCAGCAGCTCTCCAAGATAAGTGGAGTTGACTCCACTCTATCATTGAGCAAAAAAGTGAGGTCACCTACTTGGTGGACCTTGGCACTCCCAGGGTGCTCCATGTGAACAGGCTCAAACCTTCTGTAGACAGGACTGACATGGGCTTGCTCATGGCCACTGATGAGGGACAGGAGGAAGAGAATGACCCTCTCCCTGATCTCCTCTCACAAAACCCTGATGATGGGTCAGTGGATGGTGTAGCCTTGGCAGGCAGCCTCACTGACCAACAGCAGATTGATTGCAAGAAGGTCCTCAATCAATATAGGCATATGTTTTCTTTGACACCCAGTCAAACCACCTGGTGTACCCATAAAGTGGACACAGGTGAGAGTCTACCTGTCAGAATAAAATCTACAGGCAGCCTGACCATGTTAGAGACTGCATCAAAACAGAGGTCCAAAAGATGCTGGAGTTGGGAGTAATTGAGCCCTCAGATAGCCCTTGGGCTAGTCCAGGGGTCTTGGTACCAAACCTCACACCCACGGTGGTAAGAGAGATGAGGTTTTGTGTAGACTACAGGGGACTCAATGCAGTCACTAGGACTGATGCTCATCCAATTCCTAGGGCAGATGAGCTTATTGACAATTTGGCCTCAGCCAAGTTCTTGAGCACATTTGACCTAACTGCTGGTTATTGGCAAATCAGACTAGCTGAGGATGCCAAACCAAAAACAGCATTCTCAACCCCTAGTGGGCATTATCGATTTATTGTGATACCCTTTTGTTTAAAGAATGCACCTGCCACATTCCAAAGGCTGGTGAATAAAGTTATCACAGGTCTGGAAGCCTATAGTGCAGCATATCTGGATAATATATCTGTCTTTAGCTCCACCTGGGAGGATCACCTGGTCCACCTGAAGAATGTTTTGGAGGCTCTGCAGAAAGCAGGCCTCACTATCAAGGTTACTAAGTGCCAGATAGGGCAGAGCAAGGTTGTGTACCTGGGCCACCTTGTGGGTGGATGCCAAGTTCAACCACTTCAGAGCAAAATCCAGACCATAATTGACTGGGTTGCTCCAACTACCCAGACTCAGGTCAGAGCTTTCTTGGGCCTGGCTGGGTATTACAGGAGATTTGTAAAAGGATATGGGTCCATAGTGACTACCTTGAATGATCTCACCTCCAAGAAAATGCCCAAGAAAGTTCAGTGGACAGTTAGCTATCAGAAGGCATTTGATGATCTCAAGCAGGCATGTGCACTGCTCCCATTCTGCAGAGTCCTGACTACTCCAAGCAATTTATTGTCCAAACAGATGCATCTGAGTTGGGGGTAGGGGCTGTGTTGTCACAACTTAATGCAGAGGGCCAGGATCAACCAGTAGCTTTTATCAGCAGAAGGTTGACCCCCAGAGAGAAACTTTGGTCAGCTATAGAGAGGGAAGCCTTTGCTGTGGTCTGGGCCCTGAATAAGCTGAGGCCATACTTGTTTGGCACTTACTTCATTGTTCAGACAGACCACAAGCCCCTCTTATGGCTAAAACAGATGAAGGGTGAAAACCCCAAACTTTTGAGGTGGTCCATTTCCCTACAGGGGATGGACTATACAGTGGAACATAGACCTGGGGGTAACCATGCCATTGCAGATGGACTCTTCAGATATTTCCACTTAGAAAATGAAGACTCAACTGGGCAAGGTTAGTCTCATCTCCTTACGTTTGGGGGGGGTGTAGGAAAGTAGGATCTGATTCCTATGGTTGCCCCCACTTTTTGCTCGATGTGATGCTGTTTTTGACTTGTCTGACTGGGATCCTGCTAATCAGGACCCCAGTCTATCTGCTTTCTCCCTAAACTGTTGTGTTCAGTACCTAGGTACATCCCAGATTGGATACTGGGGTACCCTTGTCAGTCCCTAGTATATGGTTCCCATGTGCCCAGGGCATAGGTACCCCAGAGGTCTCCCATAGACTGAAGCATGCATTATGCCACCCATGAGAGACCATTCAAAATGGAACTACATACCTGCCATTGCAGCCTGTGTAAGTTGGTGCATGCACCACTTACTAAAGATATAGGTTTACTATATCTAAGGGTCACTGCACTTAAAATCTATAAGTCACCCCTATAGCAGGCCTTTACAATCCTGAGGGCAGGGTGCTTGGTTCTTAGTGAGAGGGTGCCCCTGCATGATCAGGACACCCCTGCAGCCTACGGAGTCCATTCTCCTGGGTTGTCAGTGAAGCAGCCATATACTATATAGAGGGCCACCGCGTAGTCGCGCGATGACCAACTCGAAAATGGCTGCAACGAATTCTATCATGTTTGGTATCAAAAATGTTGGAATCGTACCCCCACACCATAAACAGTGTGGGAGGTATGATTCCATGCACTGGGAGAGCCCTCTGTTAGGCTGTCAGTGTTCCCGGTACCAGCCTTCTAGACCCGGACAGCACAAAATGGTTGCTGCAAACCAGAGACCCATTTCTGCCCTCCTGCTGCTGAGCCAGGCTCGAGCAGGGGAAGGTGGAACAATAGGCATCCTGTCACAGGAAGGAGTGACCACCTCCCAGACAGGATTTAGTGTATTAGGGCTGGGAAAGTGCACTTGCCAGCACCTGAAAGTCTGCATGAGGGGCACATTTGGTGTCCCTGTGCATAGTCGAGTTCAAACCAGTCCTGGGAGCCGTTGGCTCCCGCTCTGGCGCGAAACTGGACAAAGGACATGGGAGTAACCTACCCCCTGTCCAGACCCTCCCCTGGGAGGGTCCCCTGAATCTTCCCAAACCTTTCCCTAGGGTACTTAAGGGCTTACCTGGGTGCAGGTCCCTAGATTCGTCATGGGATAAGATGCAGAACTGAAACCACTGCACTTCTACCGTCTGGGCACTTTGGACTTCGTTGGACTTCGTTTGGGCCTGACTTCATCTCCCTTCCAGTCTGCTGCATCGTCTGTGCCAGTGCGTCATACAGGAACCTTCCAAGGCCTGTGAAGCATCAAGGACAACCTAAGTAATCTCCCATGGAGTGAAGGAGTCACTCCCCTGCATTCGCAGGCACCGCAACGAAGACGACCAGTCTGCAGACCCCGAGCTCCTCCGGACTCAGTGGGCTCTGCAACACAGGTGGTGATTTTCCTCTGCTCCGAGGCCTTCTCTACCCTCTTACCAAGTTTGAGGCCAGTAGTCCTTGTGGGAGCTGCAATAACCGAAACCCTGGGTACCGCGTCCCCTTTGCAGTTGCAAAGGCTTGTTGACATCTTTGCAAGAAGATCTTCGGGCTCCAAGTAGCCCCAACCTCAAGTACCTCCAGTGACCAGAATCTTCGGCCACACCGCATCGTGGCCTGTCTCTTTTGGTGAGCTGCTTGAGGTCCTCTCGCAACTCCTGTGCCTTCGGCCTGTGGGTCCATTTGAGGGTCACTTTTGTTTTCCTTAGGCTCCCCTGATTGCTCATGGCCTGCCCTGACTCCCCTGCTTGTGGTGAGTCTCCTGGATCTAGCTGGTCCCAACCGTGCCCCTTATTGACTCCCTGCGTGGGTTGCAGTTGCCAATGCTTGTTGCTGCTCCCGCCGGACACCGACCCCTCAGCACTCGACATCCTTCATGGGACAGCTCATATCCGGTTCCTGGTCGTCCTCAGCGCGTCGCCTGGTCCCCGCAGCTGCAGAGTCAAAGTCACTGTCATCTTACTTGAAGCACCCAACATTGGAGGCATCAGTCTTCCAAGTCTCCTGGTCACGTCCAAGTGACATAGACTCTGTCCCCTCTGCTTTCAGGTACTCCTCTTCCAGAATCCACGTTTGGATTCCTCCGGACACTTTCTCCTCTTCCAGCAGCAGCACTTTCCTGAAGCCCTCCACTGGGTTCGACGGCGGTTTCCGACGCCACTTCACACCTATGCACCCCGCTTCCCTGGGATCGGTAACTTGGGTACCACGATATCCACGGGTGGGGTGGCTCTCCAACCTTCTGTCTTCCACGGGGTTTCTTCAGGGTCCCCTGGGAAGGGTCCCTAATCTTTAAAAATCCAACCGGGACTTGCACATAGACTTGTACGGAGCACTCAGTCGTGTTCACATACTGCACACGCTCTCAATGGGGTCCCTATCGACTTACCTTGGGTGGTTCTGTGGGTCCCCAGCAATTTTATATCCTCTAGACATTGTCCTGACTTGAGTCATGGTTCTTATACCACTTTCTTAGTATATGGTTTGGTCCCCCCCTGGTGCCCACTGTGTATTAGTGCTACTTACTGTGATTTCTTTGCTTAAGTATTGTGTGCTTTGTGTCTATCTCTGTGTAGGAGATACTGTAACGTACTAGATAGTGTTATATAATAAATACATATTTTATAAATACTTTGTGTGGTTCTCTTTCATTTATTCTATGCTATAAGATTACATTCTGGTAAAACAAGCTCTTTACACTCCTTCAAGACTAAGCCTGAAGGCTGCTCTCCACAGCTACCACTTGGATAGATTTCTAAGGTTTTCTGAGACTTCTTAAATCACCATAAGGGTTGTCTGGACTGGTGAAAGGTGCCCACTTACATTAGTGGACATCATATACCAGGCCAGCCTCTCACATCACTGGCATGGCCAATAGGTCTCACTTTTGGGACCTTATAAGAGTTTTGCCAGAGCTATTGGGTTTGCCAATGTCTTTAAGCTATGTTGTAGAGCATTGTGGCTACTGTGCGGCATGTTGAAAAGTATAATAAAAAAGTGTTATAAGCATTTCTGTTACCTTATATATAACCAAGAAGACATTATGTACAACTGAACGACCCTATTAAAAAAAGAATGAACGGGGCGTGGCCGGGCTGCCGATGGCGTAGGACGTACCTCGCGGCAGCTCTGTTCTCCCGCAGCCGGCCTCAGCATATTGTGCAGCATCGAGACCCGAGACCTGGTGGCGGAGCCCCCGCTGACCTGCCTCGCGCTGTCAGCAGCCCTCTGCAGGTGCTGAGGACCCCTGGGGGCGGTGTGCCTTGCTCGGCGGCACGCCTCGGGAGACCGGGACGGCTGGACCCGCCATTTTGAAGTCAGGCAGGGGCGGAGGGGGCGGATTCTGAGGGCTGGGACCCGGCCTCTGGGACACCTCAGGCCTCCTGTCGGGGCCCCCCTTGCCTTCCAGAGCCTGGGCGTGGGAGGGCCGCCTCCCGCTACTGCTTCCTTGCCCGTGTAAAGGCGGCGGCCCGGCGGGGCTGTGATGCCGGCACCTTGGCCTTCCCTTCCGCCCATTGAGAGGGTTGAGGGTCCGATCGGGCCCAGAAGGCAGAGCGACGGGTATCCTATTGCCAGCGTGCACAGACCTTGGGGGCTGGCTGGAGGACGGCTGCCTCCCCTGGCGGCGGTGACGGGCCCGGACCACAGCGGTGGGCCTTCCTGTTCCCCCTGGCACTCGTGCATCGGGGAATGGTGCAGCCTGGGCGAGGCCCATCGAACAGACCATTGAACCTGCATCTAGGGCCACCATTCAGGTCAGGTGAGGCGGCTGCTGCGGTGGGGCAACTCTCTGACCTGCCTATTGACATTCCTACACCTGGCTGTGGAGCTGGGGGGTGATCGGCTGCACTGTCGGGCGGAGGGTGTCTCGACCCCCCTGAATGACTGAGCACGATGGGCCTTGCAGTCTGGGCCTGACAACCAACATTGAAGATCGGGCCTGCCTGGGGCTTACTGCTGCCCGGTGAGGCAATCTGGGCCCTTTCTTCGCTCACGCTCCTTTTGCGCGGCTGATGGCCTCCTGCCCTGACTTGCTGCGGAATCCCCCTGTGTAGGGGCGCCATGCACCTGCCGCCCTTATCTTCTCGGCCGGTGGTGGTGGATTGCTGCTTGACCCTTGGGCCAAGGGGGAGAGACTCGCTAATTTGGATTTCCCACGCATGGGCTGGAGGGTTTGGTCTGGGGCCCCTCCTTGGCTCTCTCCTTCTGTCCTGGTGGCCTGGCTTCCTTCCTGAGGTACTCTGGGCACGTGGACCTGTGTCGGAACTCGGGCTCCGGGCCCCTCGGTGGGTCGCTTTACTCACCTCTTCCCCTGCTTTAGACTCCGAGGCAACGTAGGGACTCACCGTTGGACTGCTGCTTTGTGCCCCAAGAGACTTTGCCCTAAAGGGGGACAATATCGGGTGTGCGGAGCTCACACCTCCCCCCTCCTCTTTTGACCTTCTGGAGAACCTGGACCTATAGCCCATACACTCTTGACTGTGGAACGGTGGCGCCCGCCCTGGAGGTGGTAGTTCTTCGACAGGGTCCCGTGGAGTGCAGGTCCTGGGAGAACATGCCTTGTACTAAAGCTGGAAAGGAGACACCTGTCGCACCCTCCAGGGACGCCACAGTCCAAGCCAAGTGGCTGAAATCGAGCTCCTCTGCCTCGGCCCCGCCAGACCCTTCACTGACTCCCACTTCTGGATAACCAGCTTCGAATCCTCTCACGCCAGCCTTCATGACCAATTTTCTACAGGAAATAAAAGCGGAGATTGGCTCCCTCAAGTCAGATTTCAAAGCCTGCCTCCATGATCTTAGGCGAGATGTGGTGGAAATCGGTGGAAGGGTTGATGACCTCGAACGCACTCTGGATTCGAGGACAGAGGACCAAGAGGAACTATGGCGCAGGATGAACACGCTGGAGGAGCAACATATAGAACTCCAAATGAAACAGGAGGACTTAGAAAATAGGAGCAGGAGGAACAACCTCTGCATTAGGGGGATCCCCAGGGGCGAAGAGGGATCAGACATCATGATGTACACAGCGGATCTGCTCCAGGCTGTTAGAGGTGACGATGATGCTTCTCCACCTGCCCTGGATAGAGCCCACCGGGTGTCGGCCCCCTGGTGGGGCCTGGACTTTGTGCCAGACATACTCACTCTGGTGCACTTCTTTACAGAGAAAGAGGCAATTCTACGTGCAGCCAGAGACAAGGCGAAGCTCACCTACAATGGCCACCGCATCCAGATTTTCCAGGACCTCTCTGTGGTGACACTCCGGCGTTGCAGGGAGTTTAAATCAGCTACTGATAAACTGGGAGAGCTTAACATCAAGTACCAATGGGGCTATCCCTTTGCCTTGATCTTCACATGAGAAGGTAAACGTAGATCAATTAGTTCATTGCAGGAGGCTCAACAACATATCACAACGGAATCTCGCCCCACCAGCCCAGATCAGCTCCATGCACGGCCCAGAGACCCCATACGCCCGGAGTGGACAACTGTCCCGCGCCCAAGACACAGGCCCCAGACCACAGGAAAGTCAACTTTCCAAGCCAAGCAAGACATCATACAGCACCTACGCTCCATGGATGATGCTCAATCTCCCACGCGCTCTCCTTCGGCCTTGGTGGCGTCGCTCCCACGCACACCTTCATTACTGAGACAATTAGTAGGCATGTTTCGGCTCACCGATTGGCTGGATCGGGCGTCCCCCATTCTCGCAGCGATTCACGCCTGGAACTGACTTAACGCTCTCCCGGGTGTAGGAGAGATCACCTCGCCACTGGTGTTGGTGGCTGGCTGCGGGGCTCGGAGGCTAGAACATACAAAGAAGATCTTCTCAGATCCCCCCCCCATTCAACGAGTCCCCAAGGGGAGTGACTTCCCCAGAATGGACCTAGGTATCACCAATGGACCATTCCAGGACTTGAATGGCTATCTATGGCCCTGTTGGCCTTTTCGTAGTTGTTTTGATAGTTCCACCCCCTTCCTTTTCCTCTCCCTTTACTCTGATCCCGGGGCCCTGGGGCTTGCTGGTTGCTATAACCCTCTTTCTACTACCCCTTTTCGCCATGGAGGGCACGCTCTATTGTGGGCCGCTGAGCGATCGGGACCAAACACACAGTGTCCCTCACCCTACCCCTATGCTAGCAGACAGGGTGGTTTTTCGGGGTCAAGTGGAGAAGGGTCTACTGCTCCTTGCTATGTTTCACACGAACAGTCACGACAAAGACTAAGTTTCTCTCATTAAATGTGAACGGTCTTAACGCCCTCAACAAGTGCAGACAAGTTTGACGCTATCTTTTACTGCAAGACCTGGATGTTATCTTTCTACAAGAAACACATCTCCTACGCTTTGACACACAACACATGGCACACCCCAAATACCCCACTCAATTCTGGGTGTCCTCAACAACAAAAACGGCAGGGGTGGGCATCCTTTTCAAGGCAGCTATTACCTTACAAGGGACGCGGGTGGTGCGGGACGGGAAAGGACGGTATCTTAAAATTAGCTTCCAGATTAATAATAGACCCCTCACCTTGGTTAATATTTATGCCCCTAACCAATCGCAGGATCTATACCTCAAGAACCTCTTAAGGGAGCTAGCCCCGCAAGGCGACGAGTGGTTCTTCATTGGAGGGGACTTCAATTTGGTATGGGACCCGGAGATGGATCACAGTGCGACTTCCTTTCAGGGAGCGGAAGCAATGTCGACGGCCCTGACGAAGGATATTACGGCTTTGGGCTTGGTAGACGCATGGCGGTATAAATTCCCAGACGCGCAAGACTATACTTTCTTTTCCTACGTTCACCGCTCGTACTCACGCATAAATTACTTCCTTCTGTCACACTCCTTCCTCAGGACCCTTGAATGGGCAAGTATCTCTGACATATTTATCTCAGACCATGCACGCCTCGACATGATCCGGACGGGGATTGGGAGGGCACCCCGCTCTGTACCGCGTTGGAGGCCCCCCCCGTATCCTACGCGACCCAGACAACGTTGCGGAGCTCTGGCAGGAGATCCAAGCCTATTTCGGGACTAACGCCCGCCCCGACACCAAGAAGCACACCTTGCGGGACGCCTTTAAGGCGACCATCCGCGACACTATCACATCCATCACGACTGCTCGCGCTTGGGAGGGCAGGCTGGTGGAAACTGGGCTGGCCAAAGACATTAAGACCCTGGAGCGTTTAGACCATGCTGCTCCCTCAAGACTACATAAAAGGCAGTTAGCTTTACTAAGGGGCCAACTACGGGCAATGAGGGTAAACAAAGCGGAGCGCTCACTCCTCACGCTAAAACAAAAATATTACGAAGGAGGGGACAAGGTCGGCTCTCTTCTGGCCCGCCGGATCCGCTCCCAAATCTCCCGAACTCATATCTCTAAGATTAAAAATGAGGGCTGTTTGTGGGCCACCTCTGAAACCGACAAACAGCGGGTGTTTCATAGATTTTACTCCGCCCTCTATGACCAAGGGGATACGTCCCCAGCTGTGTTGGGGCCCTTCCTTGCTTCTTGCCTATGGCCGCCCCTGGATCCGACTCACACCCATTGCTTAGAAACCCCATTTACACTAGATGAGTTGCACCGAGCACTGAAAGACCTGCCGATGGGCAAAACCCCGGGTCCAGATGGGCTTACGGTGTCCTTCTATCGCTTATTCTTGCCCCAAAGACAAGATCACCTTCTAAATCTTTTTAATTCTTTCTCTGCTAGCACTAGCCTGACACCTACGATGACAGCAGCCAAGATAGTTTTAATACCCAAATCGGGGAAGGGCCGATCGCTCTGTGCGCCATATCAGCCCATCTCCCTCCTCAACACGGATGCCAAGATCTACACCAAGATCCTGGCAAACCGACTGGAGCCCTACCTGCCAGGCCTGGTTGATCCCGACCAGGTTGGGTTCATTCGCCAGCGACAGGGAGCGGACAATATCCGGCGCCTGGCCCACTTGGTGGAAAAGGTCCAGAGACGGGATATCCCGGCGTGCCTCCTCTCCCTGGATGCCGAGAAAGCCTTTGACAGGGTGGACTGGTCCTTTCTTGAAGCGTTGCTGCTAAAGATTGGACTTGGGCTGAATATGATATCCTGGATAATGGCATCCTAAGTCGCTCCCACCACGCACATCCAGGTCAATTGTCTTTTTTCTGCTCCAGTGCAAATCCGCAGGGGTACCCGGCAGGAATGCCCACTCTCCCCTCCACTGTTCGTTTTAGCAGTGGAACCCCTGGCGATAGCGATCCTCCAAGCGTCCGATATCAAGGGTATTCCCTTTGGCAGCGACGAGCACAAAGTTGCGCTATTTGCAGATGACCTCTTGCTGACCTTGACCAATCCCAACGACTCCTTCCCTGCCTTTATCTCGCTTCTTCGTACATTCGAGAAAATCTCTGGTCTCAAGATTAATACTGCCAAATCGCAGGCATTAAACTTGACACTTTCGCCACAGGAGGTCTTGGAACTGCAGTCACTCGCTCCTTTTCAATGGGCGACTCGCTCGATCCGGTATCTGGGTCTCAACCTGACACCCACGCTGGCTACTTGGTCCCAAGCCAATTGGCCTGAATCCGACGCTCTGTCTTGGAGGATCTGAGGCGCTGGAGGCCACTTCCTATGTCGTGGCTTGGGCGACTTACCGCAATGAAGATGTCGATACTGCCGAAAGTGCTCTATCTTTTCCAGACCCTTCCCACGCCCATCCCCCAAATAGCTATCAAGGGGCTTCAGAGGGATATAAACTCCTTTATTTGGGGAAAGGGCCGTCCACGATTCTCTAACAAAATACTTATGCTACCCCGAGATCGGGGGGGGGGGGCGCTTGCCTGTCCCAATCTGCTTGTTTATTACTGGGCAGCCCATCTCTGCTACATTTCGGAATAGGTTGTCCGCGAGAGTGAAAAACAATGGTTCCATATGGACAGAGCGGTGGCATGTAGACCTCTCTGGGACTTGGCCTGGCTACCAAAAAGGTTAAGACCTCGAAGCCCTTACATTGCCACTCCCACAAAAACTGTCCTGGATATATGGGACAAGCTTGCTGTCACTAGGGGCCTCACTTTCTTCCCCTCCCCTAATACTCCGATATCCCGGAATCATGATTTCTCTCCAGCTTTGCAACCCCACTCCTTCCCGGCCTGGGGTGAAGGGGAATGCCGTATAATCAGGGATCTCTTTGTAGGGGAAACTTTTAAGACCTTTGATCAATGCGTCCACTATTATCATCTCCCCGCCACGACAGGACTACAATACTTTCAACTTAGGTACTGGCTGCTTACACCCACTACCGCACAAGGAGCCACGCGTCAGCTCACCTCCTTTGAGATGCTTGTGCGATCATTTGATGGCTCGCGGGGGCTCATTTCACTTACATACCAGGTTCTGCAGCATTACAACCCCACGTCCCTTCACCCCTATCAAGCACAGTGGCACTCTGACATTCCGGACATTTCCTCGGAACAGTGGGAACAGCTCTGGCGTGACATCCCTAGAATATATAGAAGTGTCTCCCAGCGCAAAACAGCCTACAAAGTTATGACCCGCTGGTATTACACCCCAACTCGACTGCAGAAAATGTTCCCCACTTCTTCACCCCTGTGTTGGCGGTGCAACTCTGTTATGGGTTCCTTTATCCACATCTGGTGGTCCTGCCCACTCGTTACCCTTTTCTAGAAGGAGGTGCTGAGCCATATTAAAGACGCAGTGCGGTTCCCCATACTGAACACGCCGCAAGTAACTATCTTAGGGATCCGGCCCCAATCCCTCCAAGCTATGACAAATACTGACTGGCGTCTGATTCTGCACATGCTAGAAGCAGCAAAACAAACTATTGCCTTGCAGTGGAAAAAGCCTACGACCCCCCCCCCCCACCTCGCTATGGTTCACTCGCTTGTGGCACACAATGGCAATCGAGGTCCTATCCTGCCGTATCACACACTTTGAAACCAAATGTACACATGCATGGCAACTACTATTAGATCACCTCTCTAAGCTAGAACATTGCCGCTTTACCCCACCCCGCCTCCGAGCTTTGCAACGCTTTCGACGATATTCTTCTGCCGCGCGGGGCTAAGTCCCCCCTAATGAGCCAACCCATTTTAGTATAGTCCAGGGACCTTCTACCTGACCCCCCTATCCCCCAGTGAGATGATCATAACCTCTCAGCGCCCCCTCTCATACATCCATGCTTCACCCCAACTATGGCTAGACGCTGGGTGACGAACTTCAAGGGCCCCCAACCCTCCTCCCATCCTCCTCCCCCCCCCCCATTTTCCCCCCTGTTACCTCTTTGTTTTTATTTTTCTTCTTGGTTTGGCTGTACAGTGTGACATGAACGGTATCCCACCTCTGGATTGCAACCCACTTCTTAACTCGGGCGGTGTAGCCCCATTACCTAGCATGCGCTGAGCTGTTGCTTCCATACCTTACACTATCTGCCCAGAAGCAATAGATCGTTCATAGCGATATCATCAGGTGGGTCTGTTGAGATTGCCACACAGCTTCATGGTGACATGGAGTAAGCCACAACCGTATGATCAGTAATAAAATGTTACCTTATGGGATTGCATGATAAGCCTTTTCTCTCTCCTGCCTACTTACTATTGATGACCTGCTCTATGTGCGGTATCCTTTGAAATTGGGACATCTGCCTGGACTCATTAGACATTGCCGCACACCTGCATCCACTGTACCGCGATAAGATCACTTAAGGCGCTGTGGGCTATTAGAGGTGTATTGGCAGGATTCGTTAAGATATTTATATACTGTACAACTGATGAAAATACTATATATGTGATAACTGTTCTTACAGTCATTTGAAAACAATAAAACAGATTTGAAAGAAAAAGAATGAACATAAAAAATGTCTTCTAGTTTTTTGACCTTGCAATGCTGGCAACTTCTACATGCCTGTTCTAATGCTTGTTTGGTATAGTTTTTGTTTGTTATTGGGGGCAGGGGACATAAACAATGGGAGGGTGGAGGTTGGGAAATAGTACCTGAATTACAACACGAGTAGCGGACGAACACTAGGGGAGAATCAACAGATGGCAGATTCCAAGGGCAGAATGAGGTGATGCTGAGGTGGTGGTGTGCTTGTGCGTAGGTGATGCTCAGGTGATGCTGAATGATACTCAGGTGGTGCTGAGTGATGCTGAGGTGGTCGTGTGCTGGTGCGGAGGTGATGCTCAGGTGATGCTGAATGATACTCAGGTGGTGCTGAGTGATGCTGAGGTGGTGGTGTGCTGGTGCAGAGTGATGCTCAGGTGATATTGAGGTGGTGCTGTGTCATGCTGAGGTGGTGGTGCTGCACTGGTGCTCAGGTGGTTCTGCACTGGTGCTCAGGTGGTGCTGAGAGATGCTGAGTTGGTGCTGTGCTGAGGTGATGCAGTGCTGATGCTGAAGGTTACTGCATGGGTGCTGATTTTCTGTTGAGGTGGGGCTGAGCTAGTGCTGAGGCGGGGCTGCGCTGATGCTGAGATGGGGCTGCGCTGGTGGTGGTGCACTGATGGGAAGGTGGTGCTGTGCTCATAGCTGCCAAGGTTTCAGATTGCTATGTGTGACATTTTCATTATTTCAGTATAATTTCAACAACTATGAGTGACACTCGCGAGAAAAATCAAGCAATGAATACGAGGGAAACATAAATATCAGAAATGTCACCCATTTCAGCCTAACTAGAAGTAAAGAGGGTCAGATGCCATGGGACATGAGGGGAAGCGGTAAGCCAGACAAGGTAAACAGTAGGGCCCAGGGTGAAATGACTGAATCTATGACAACCACAGTCCTCTTTTGACCCTGGATCTGGCTCAACATTGTAGCTGCCTGTGACATACACACTGGAGCTACTGAGTTAGGCTCTAACGCTGCAGGGACACAGGAGGTGCAGTGCTTCAAGCAATTACGAGCATAATACCACTATATTCAGAGTGACTGTGCTCTGATAATGCACACATGCCCCGCGTTGCAACAGGCTTAATCACCACATGGCACATTGTATGCTGCCCAAGCACAGGCATATTTGTTATTATACCACCATATTACCGAATCCATAATTAAAGTCTTAAGTCCCCCATAGCTGTATTGATAGTGTAAGTAAACACCGTAAAAACAACGCTAGTAATCCGCCCGTGTAAGTCAGTTATGTGCCCGACAACTTTTCATGAGATGGCACATTTGTACGCTGCCTATATCTTGGGGTTCTTTTTAAATATCAAAACCAGACATATTCGCTATCTGCCCCCCTTTATTCCCGAGACTCAGCCGGGCCATGCACGCACTGACTCAGTCGCTGGCACTGGTAGGTTCAGGTCACGGGATACTGGGGGCGTGTGAGCAGCACCCTATGTTATTGTTGAAATGCTTGCCTCGCTCACACATGTAGCGGGTCCGTCATCATGCTATGTTATTGTTTGTAATGTATGACTCGCCTGTGCAGCGGACACTGAGGGAGAATTCTAACTGTAACGAGTTAGTTGCAGTTGAACATCTGAACCAGCTGAACGCAGCACGTGGTGGGCGATTGGATTTGTGGAATAGACTACCTTTTTACACTTACTCTCCTTTGTGGACCTTCAACATCATTGTATTTGGGGACGGATTTCCTTCTTCGCATACCTTTGCAGCCACGCTTTGGTGATTTTCAGATTATCGCCAAAACTAGTTTATTATTTTTCAAACTGCCGCCCGCTCGTGCACAGGTGGCAGGACCCACCTATTACAGAGTTTGACCCTCAATGTCCTCACCTCACTGGCTGACACCATCTCCACAGTAGCTAATGGGCATTGGCTCCTGACGTCAGTGAAATGTATTGCTGCGCAACAAATCCTATTGCGCTACATTGTAGCAGCCAGCCGGAAGCCCCCAAGCCTTGCCGGAGCAGCGAGACGTGGCTGACACTCCAGCTGCTTTCAATCTATAAATGGTGCATTAGCAGCCAGCGCTCCGGCTTAACAGCTGAGAAGGTGCTATAATGCTTGACTTTGCATTTCAATGCGGTGATGCGGACCACCACACTGAAATGCGTTAGTCTAACGCCTGATGAGTGGTACTTGGCAGGACTGGGTGCTGATGCTGAGATAGTGCTGTGCTGATGTTGAGGTGGTGCTGCTCTGATTCGGAGTTGGTTCTGCACTGGTGGTGGTGTACTGACGAAAAGGTGGTACTGTGCTGATAGTGAGATGGTGCTGTGCTAATGCTGAGGTGGTGCTGTGGTGGTGCTGTGGTGGTGCTCAGGTGATGCTGAGTGATGCTAGGTAGGGCTGAGTGATGCTGAGGTGGTGCTGAGTCATGATGAGGGGTGGTGCCGCACTGGTGCTCAGGTGGTGCTGAGTGATGCTGAATAGGCGCTGTGCTGAGGTGATGCTGCGCTGATGCTGAAGTGGTACTGCATTGGTGCTGAATTGCTGTTGAGGTGGGGCTGCGCTGGTGCTGAGGTGGGGCTGCGCTGATGCTGAGATGGGGCTGCGCTGGTGGTGGTGCACTGATGCCTAGGTGGTGCTGGGCTGATGTGGAGATGGTGCTGCACTGGTGCTGAGGTTGTGCTGCTCTGATGCTGCACTGGTGGGGGTGCACTGACGGGGAGGCGGTGCTGTGCTGATGGTGAGATGGTGCGGTGCTGTGGTGGTGCTCAGGTGATGCTGAGTGATGCTGAGGTGGGGCTGAGCCATGCTGAGGTGGGGCTGAGTCATGCTGAGGTGGTGATGTAGCACTGGTACTCAGGTGGTGCTGAGCTAGTGCTCAGGTGGTGCTGAGTGATGCTGAGTAGGCGCTATGCTGAGGTGATGCTGCGCTGATGCTGAGAAAGTGCTGTGCTGATGCTGAGGCGGTGCTCAGTTGGTGCTGCACTGATGCAGAGGTGGTGCTGTGCTGATGCTGAGTGATACTGAGGTGGTGCTGAGTGATAATTTGCTGGTGCTCAGGATGTGCTGAGTGATGCTGAGTTGGTGATGCGCTGGTGCTGAGGTGATGCTGCACTGGTGCTAAATTGGTGCTGCTCTAATGCTGAAGTGGTGCTGCATTCATGCTAGGTTACTGCTGAGGTGGTGCTGCACTGGTGCTGAGGTGGTGCTATGCTAATGCTGTGGTAGGGCTGCTCTGGTGCTGAGTTGGTGATATGCCAGTGGACTGATGCTGAGGTGATGCTGTACTGATGCTGAGGTAGTGCTGTGGTGGTGCTGAGGAGATGCTGTGCTGGTGCTGAGTGATGCTGTGGTGGTGCTGAATCATGCTGAGGTGGTAGTGCTGAGCTGTTGCTCAGGTTGTGCAGTGATGCTGAGTTGGTGCTGTGCTGAGGTGATGCTGCGCTGATACTGAGGTGGTGCTATGCTGATGTGGTGGTGCGTTGTTGCTGAGTTGTTGCTGCGGTGAGGCTGCGTTGGTGGTGGTGCACCGATGTGGAGGTGGTGCTGTGGTAAGGCTGAGATGCCGCTGTGCTGATGTTGAGATGGTGCTGCGCTGGTGCTGAGTTGGTGTTGCACTGGTGGTGGTGCACTGATGAGGGGATGGTGCTGAGCTGATGCTGAGATAGTGCTGTGCTGAGCTGGTGTTGTGGTGGTGTTCAGGTGGTGCTATGATGATGCTGAGTGATGCTGTGGTGGTGGTGAGTGATGCTGAGGTGGTGCCGAGTCATGCTGAGGTGGTGGTGCTGCTCTGCTGCTCAGGTGGTGCTGAGTGAACCTTAGTTGCTCCTGTGCTGAGATGATGCTGCATTGATGCTGCGGTGGTGCTGCGCTGATGCTGAAGTGGTACTGCATTGGTGCTCAATTGCTGCTGAGGTGGGGTTGCGCTGATGGTGGTGCACTGAAGCAGAGGTGGTGCTGTGCTGATGCTGAGATGCTGCTGTGCTGTTGTTGAGATGATGCTGTGCTGGTGCTGTTCTCGTGATGAGGTGGTGCTGCGCTGATGCTGAGTTGGTTCTACACTGGTGGTGGTGCACTGAGGAGGTGGTGCTGTGCTGATGCTGAGATGGTTCAACTGAACTGCCTCCTGATCAATGCCAGATCACTCTGCAAACACGTCACCGAAATCTGAGACACCATCTCTACCATCGTCCCCAATGTGACCTTCATCGCCGAGACCTGGCTCACCCTCATGTCTACCCCTGACATCGCCACGACTACCCTCAACAGTTACAAGATGAAAACCATCACCAACGACTACCCCACACCGACGATGGAACACATGAATTTCCAGCTCCACGCAGACGCAAAAGCCTCACATACAGACTGCCAGGACCACAAACAGGCCTCAGCAACCCCATTGCCGAATTCATCATCCCGCTCACTGTCGAATCCAAACATTACGTCTTCCTGGGAGACATCAACTTCCACCTGGACGACTCCACTGACACCAACACCGCCGGAAAGACTAGATAACATCGGCCTCAAGCAGATTGTTACTAACCCCACACACAGAGCAGGACACACACTGGAGCCCATCTTCACATCCAGCAACAGAATCAGATACAGCCACACATCGGAACTCACCTGTACTGACGACACCATCGTACACTTCACCATCATCAGCCCATTGCACACCACCCCAATCCAAGACAGCCCTCCATACCGCAGAGGGATCAAAGTAACTCAGCAGCAAAGGACAGACGCCCCCAGCATCTCTCAGCCCAACATCACCACCAACCTGGACCAGGCAGTGGAGAATTTCAACGCCTGTATCACCAGCGCTGCAAACCAAGTCACCCCCACCAAACCAGTCAAGACACAGAGAACCACCAAACACGCCAGCTGGTACACATCAGTACTCTGCACATAAAAACGCAAGTGTAAACAACTGGAAAGAAGATGGCGGACCAGCAAGAACAACACTGACCGCCCCACCTACAAGTCAGCCCTCAGCAACTACCACCGCTAGATCAAAGCCACTAAAAAGGAGGCCTTCACACGCTGCATCGAAACCAGTAAAACCCATACTGAAGAACTCTTCACCATCATCAGAGCATTCACCTGCCCGTCAGCCACAGAAAACTTGATCCCTCACTCACAAGAACTCTGCGATGCCCTCACATACCACTTCCACAACAAGATAGCAACCATCTACACAAACTTAGATCCCCAACCCTACGACATTCTCAGTAACCCATGTACCACAACCACCAACCATGCAATCACCACATGGGAACAACTCAGCGCACCAACCACAACCATCCTGATGAAGTCCATCCACTCAGGAGCACCCACCGACCTCGACCCCCATCGACTCTTAAACCTAGAAAGCAAAGAGATCATCCACCAGCTCACCACCATCCTCAATGCCTCAATAACCACAACCACATATCCCTATGCATGGAAGCACGCGGTGGTCAAGCCCCTCCTCAAGAAACCTTCAGCCGATCCCAGAGAGCTCCAGAACTACCATCCCACCTCCCTCCTCCCGTTACCTGGCAAAGTCCTGGAGAAGGCCATCAACCTCCAACTCACCGATCATCTGGAAAGAAACAAACTACTGGACCCTTCCCAATCAGGCTTCAGAACCAACCACAGCATGATACAGCCCTGATCACAGCAACCGACGACATCCAAGCCCTACTCCACAAAGAAGAATCAGCCACCCTTATCCTCCTGGACCTCTTCGCAGCTTTCTACACCATCTCCCACCACACACTCATCCAGCGACTTCGCCAGATCTAAATCACAGATGATGCACACAGATGCATGGCATCCTTCCTCGCAGGACGCACTTAAAGAGTCCACCTACCCCTTCACCTTGCACCCCAAGCACACCATCAGCGGAGTACCCCAAGGCTCATCCCTCAGCCCCACCCTCTTCAACATCTACATGACACCACTTGCAGACATCGTCAGATCACACAACATCAACATCATATCCTACGCTGATGACACCCAACTCGTCCTCTCACTCTCAGCAAACCCCACCCGGACGAAGACCAATTTCCAGAATTGCATGAAGAACGTTGCAACATGGATGAGAGACAGCTGCCTCAAACTCAACACAGACAAAAACGGAAGCCCTGACCTTCGGCAGACACAGTGCCCTCTGGAACGAATCCTGGTGAGCAGAGGAGCTTGGACCCACCCCGAAAGACCACCCCCGCAAACTTGGCATTATACTTGACAGTGAACTCTCCATGAAACGGCAGGTCAATGCAGTCACCTCAGCCTGCTTCCACATGATTCACATGCGCCGAAAAACCTTCACATGGCTCCCCATCAGTACCAGGAAAACCGTAACGCAGGCCCTCATCCTCGACTACAGCAACGCACTCTCTGCTGGCACAACCGCCGAACTCCTGCAAAGTCTCCAGACAATCCAGAACGCAGCGGCTAGGCTGATCCTCAACCTGCCCAAGAGAAAATATGTCACATAGCACCTAAAGGGCCTCCACAGTCTCTCCGTCCAGAAAAGATGCCAGTTCAAGCTCCTGACCCACGCCTACAAAGCCCTCCACAACCAAGGACCACACTACATGAACCACAGACTGACCTTCCACCAACCTTCCAGAAACCTTCGCTTCTCACACCTCTCCCTCAGACGCCATGCATCTGCCACAGCGCACCGGAGGACGCTCATTATCCCACTTGGCCGCCAAAGCCTGGAAAATCCTCCCTCTCCACCTCCGCACTTCACCATTGCTGAACCACTTCAAGAAGGGACTCAAGACCTGGCTCTTCAACTGAGAACTGCAGCACAGTGCCTGGATACCTCCCCCCGGGGTGATGAGTTGCACTATACAAATGCTAGTTGATTAATTGACTGATGGGGCTTTGCTAAAGCTAAGGTGGTGCTCAGGTGGTACTGCGCTGATGCTGAAGTGGTGCTGTGTTGCTGCTGAATTGCTGCTGAGGTGGGGTTGCTCTGGTGCTGAGGTGGGGCTGCACTGGTGCTGAGGTGGGGCTGCACTAGTGGTGATGCACTGCTGCGGAGGTGGTACTGTGCTGATGCTGAGATGGTGCTGTGCTGATGTTGAGCTGATGCTGTGGTGGTGCTGAGGTGGTGCTGCACTGGCCCGGAGGTGGTGCTGCGCTGGTGTTGTAGTGGTGCTCAGGTGCTGCTGAAGTGGTGCTGCACTGATGCTGAGGTGGTGCTGAGAGGGTGTTGCACTGTCTACCTGCAGGATATATTGTTAAGTAACCTCACATTACATGCCACGTTTGGAGAGCACGAGGAGGCATCCCTTGATACTGGTTTTATTTCACCAACGATTGAAACCTAAAAGAAAGCCTCAAAAGTTGAAAGCGCACAACTTAAAGTTGCTTTCATTTTCATAAAACGGAGCAATAACAGCATGTTTGCCTTTTTAATCGTGTCCAAATAATCACACTGTTAAAAGCACAATGTAAATAGGTTGATCCTACTGTCGGTCGTCTTTTTAAACTACACTTCCATTACGAAACAAAAAATGTTATAGGATGAAAAACAATACGCTTGTGAGCAGAGGAAAACAAGATAAGGATATGATTTGCAGCCCTCAGCTGAGTGCCTTCGGAAAGCCAAAACAAGCCCAGCCAAAAGAAAAAGTAGTGTGCCAAAACTAACTTATATAGCCAATAGTGAAGTGATTCATGTAACAGGGCCAGTCTCCAGAGCGGGACCAAAACATCAAAAGAAGGAACAAATGTAAACTATTCACCAATGAAAAAAAGGAATTTTGAAAGGCACATGAAGGAACGAATGAAAACAGATGGGCATGCTGAAAGCCCATACAGCAGATACAGTATGTCTCGAGCGCATGGGCAGCCTAGGCGAGACCTAAAAATGATTCTGCTGGATGGGGAGCTGGAATCGCTCTCTCTGTGTTGATGGGATAGTGGGTCTCACCTCAAAGGGCCCTTACATCACAGGGCCTTAACACAGGAGGGACCCACCCCTTCCCCTGGGAGACAGTGTTTTAAACACAAGCATCACTGCAGCCAAAATGCACGCTTCTCTCAGTGAGCCCTTTTTACTGTTATCTGCTGGCATCATCGCTGAGCTAGGGCTCACAGAGACTCTGCCAGGGGTAGCAAAGGACAAGCAATGTGTCACAACTGTGACCGCTGGAGACCCTTAATTGACGTGCATGTGAGAAGCTAGCCTATCTGAGGTAGTGATCCTTAAAGAGATGAGGTTGTTCTGAAGTTGGAGGCGACGTTGTTCCAGATCTGGGGGCATTGTTGTTTTCTCCTTCCTGCAGTCTTTAGTCTCTAATCTGGCTTTGTCAGAGCTCCTCGTCTTATACTGACAGCCAGATATCATTTGTTCGGTAGCTATTTAAACAGGGATCTTGGTGGAGAGGGCAGTGAAAGTGAAGCAGCTCATCTTGAAGAAGAAACACGCTTGTAGGGGAAGCCAGTGCAAATCCTTTCACGTGTGAATGATGTAGTCGGACATGTTCAGCTCCTTGATGAGTCATACTGCTGCATGAAGGATGCCTTTCTGGGGAGCAGATGTGGTCTCTGTGATGCCACTGAACAGGACGTTGACACCATCCAGGTGGTAGAGGATTAGGGGTTGGAATACCGTTCTGAACACTTCTCATGGGAGAAAAGGTTTCACTTTTTTCAGGAGAGCTGGAAGTAGGCTGTTTTAGCCTGCGTAATATGTTCTTTGAGTGAGAGGACTGAATCAACAGTAAATCCATGGGGTTTGGCCTGTTCTATCAGTTGGGGTGTGAAGCCTGTTGTTGGCAAACAACAGGAACTCAGTCTTTGTGGAGATTAGCATCAGTAATTTTTTAACATCCAGGACTGAATGCGTTGGAGGCAGGCTTTTTATGTTATTGGTTGAGGAGATTTCAAGATGGAGTTGAGTGGTGTTCCAGAAAGTAAAATACCATTATGATTTATGCTACAGGCTTTTTCCATAATATATGGGGGAAATTAAAATACAGATAAAAGTACGGCTCAAATATTCAATGATGTTGCATCCTTTATTAAGTAGCAGCACAGTTATTCATATTGCTGCTCAATATGCAAGATGATCAGGTGTAATCACTAAAGATCAAACAGGCCAATGGAGTTCTTTGTGCTTGGGAGGGTCCAGATGCCAAGCATTCATTCAGGACGCTAGGGTTGTCACTCACTTTGGTTTAGGTTTTTAATACCCTCAGATTACTGGTCTTTCAGAATCTGTCCCGATAAAGTAGAATTATCCACCTGTAGTCAATGCCATGATGCCATTTTTCCATTACCCAGTCCCAATATTCAGTGCATTAGTAAGAACGGCACCATAACATATCAGTTTTCACAATCCTTAAGTTACGTTAGTAAAGCCCCTTAACATTACCTATATCAAAATTGTTCCATTGCCTCTCTCTCTAACTCTACTTCCTCTTTTTATTTCAAAATTCTCTACTTCTCTCTCTTGCCTCTTTGCCTTGTTGTATCATCTTTGTACCTCACCAATCACCATAACTCTGCCTTGCTCTCTACAGCACTTCTCTACCTACAACTATCTTTGACTATCTCTGTCAGCTCTCTGTACCACCTCTCCTTCTCTGCCTCACCCATCTTTCTCTCTCATGTCTCTCTCCTTACTTCAACATACCTCTTCTACCTCAGCCCTCTTGCTTTACCTCCCTTGCTCTCTCTACATCTCAATGTACCTATATCATCACTAACGCAACTCTCTCTACTTTGCCTCTTACTATACCCCATCCCTCAATGTACCTTTCACACCCTCTATTTTCCTGCCTGCATTACACCTCTCTTTACCTGATATAGCTTTCTATACCTCACTTCTCATTTTGCCCTTTTCTCTTCATCAGCACTCTCAAGTTGGCATATCTCTGTATTTCTCACACTACTTCAAGTCTTTCCATCTTGGCTCTCGCTATACCTCATCACTCTGTATACTCCACTCACTCTACATTTCTTTCTCCTTATCTCTAGGTCTCTCTCTACCTCACTCTATAACCTTACTATCTCTCTACTTCTCTTTTTTCCTACCTCTGCATCTGTGTTTCTGGCTACCCCAACTTTCTCTCGTCCTTACCTCACATACCTCTTTACCTGAACTCTCTCTTTACCTCCCTTCACCCTACACTATATCTCTCTTATTGTGCCATTCTCTTTACTTATCTGTCTTTCTCCTGTCACCCAACCCCCTCCATTTCTCTTACTGAGCAGAGTAGGTGTCCTCTCTCTAACCAAGGAAGTGTACACATAAAAAGATGATAGGAAGACAAGGCAAGTTCAGAGAATAAAAGAGAAAATGGATAGGTTTCACCCCCAATAATGTGATTTTTACTGCTGCAGTGAGAATGCCAAGTACAAAGGTGGATTTACTTGTGATTACAAGTATACAGCAATTAAAGTACATTTTAAAGTTCTATGTGCATAGGTTTTATTTTAATACTATGCACTAGTCCACTTAACAGCCACCACGTCACTGTCACCCTTTCGTTACGACAGTGGGAGGGATAGGCTGGCTAGACACCGAATTGTACATAAAAATGAAAGACAAAAAAACATAGATTGCAGTGCAAACAGAAAGGACTTTATCAATGGTTGCTCAGTACTACCTGGTAGGCAGACAGAGGGCAGCTCGCGTTTCGGCGGATTTTGAGTGTCCTCTTTCCTGAAAGTTTAATGATTAATTAAATATTGTGTGGCATCCTAAGGGGTTGGATTACCTTTAAATAGTTAATAAATTCAAAGTTGTTACGAACAGGGGACTCTAAAATGTGGCTTACCAGGGGCCCCAAATATCGTTAAGATGGCACTGCTTCAAACTCCTTGTATTCATGCCAGTGTCATTTCTGCCCAGTGTCGTTTCTTACCTTTATTGCTGCCAACTCTTCGGTTCTTGACCATTTAAGTTAAATAGTGCGAGCAGTGGGCAGTCCAGAAAACTTGGAGGCAGAGCTAAGCCAGAGACGAGCCCAAGCCAATAGTTTTTGTTTGGTTCCAAGAGCCAGGGTGCTTCTCTGTGCAGCTAGATGCCACTGCGGAGTTTACACCTGCAACAGCCGCATTTTAAAAATGTATTCAACGAGCCCACTAGTAAACAAAGGACAAATGCTACAAATGTAAATTAGTTCTCCACTTAAGAAAATCCTTTTCATAATTGACCGATCTTTTTGTATCAAATTTTGTGAAGTTTCATACTGACACAGCTTGGCTGTCCTGCCTCTTTTTACCTAAATATGCAGACATTTGGCTGGAGTCATCATTTGTTTGTTCATCTTCATGCAACAGTTCAACAAGGCTAACAGCCTGTATCTAATGTTTGGTGAAACAGAGCGAGTTGCATTAGATCAGGTAGGTCAATGAAGAGTGGAAGATGGGGTTACACCACATGTTTCCTGCACCAAGATCTTGACGTCTTAGCCACCAACCAGGTGTCCACATCTCCTTACACCTGGACTCTATTCCAATGATGTAGCATATGCATGCCCAAAGCATAAAACACACCTCGCGCACATAACCAACAATTTGAACCACACTTTAATCTCTCCAGCTACTAACGTCCACCCTGCACCCCTTCTCTCACTGCCAACTACATTCTGACATATGTCTTTCACTTTGCAATAGGGTGCCATCTCACATGATGTCATTACAGACATTGTTGCCACTTCTGGGATTTTGTGTTACATTTTAATGCATCATACCCTTGTTGCCTTTCATATTATGCCCTTCCAGGATCCTCCAATTTGCCTGCTATCCCCACGCCAAAGAGTTTCACACAACAGCTTGTCTGTCACGTGCAGTTTATTAATGCAATGCTATGAAGTGGCCCTATGTCAGGTGTGAGGCATTCAACCAGATCAGTCTTATAGCTAGCAGCACTTTGCATTTTGGGATTCTTATATTACCCAAAACTGACTACAACTTCTAGATGCCAACTAATGTTGTCCATAAGAACAAGTTACTTACCTTCGGTAACGCATTTTCTGGTGGATACAGTATCTGCCTGTAGATTCCTCACCTTTTGAATTCTCCCCTGCGCCAGCATTCCACAGAAAATTTTTTCTAGCTCTCCCACGTCGACGAGGACGTCATAATGGCACGGCTCCGCTCGCGACTCCATATGACGTCACCGGAGCCACAAGTAGACCTCGTCGGCATGCTGACGTCAGTTCCACCCATTTTTTCCGTGCCTCCGAGGCGAACGGGTGGATCGACAACATAATTGGAGTATACACAGTATACAATATAAACACAAATACACACAGTATAAAGAAAAATAGGAAAAGCTAAAGAAACAAAGCATTTCCTATAAACCAATAGCAAGGCAATCAAAGACATAGGGAAACAACCATGTCAAATAACCAATAACTCCTTTGGTATACGAAGGTGGACAACGGGGAGGCGGGTGGGTCAGTGAGGAATCCACAGGCAGATACTGTATCCACCAGAAAAAGCGTTACCGAAGGTAAGTAACTTGTTCTTCTGATGGATACATCTGCCTGTGGATTCCTCACCTTTTTAATTGAATCCCACAGCAGTCCCACTCCAGGAGGAGGGTGTCCACCAACCTATACCAAAAAATCCTGAAGCACAGAGCATGCAAAATGGCCATCCCTCCTAACCTCCGAATCCAAGCAGTAATGCTTCGCAAAGGTGTGGAGGGAGGCCCAAGTTGCTGCCTTACAAATGTCAACAACAGGAACACCTCTAGCCAAAGCAGAAGGAGAAGACTTAGCTCTGGTGGAATGAGCTCTAATACATTCAGGCGGTTCCTTCTTGGCCAAGACGTAGCAGATCTTGATGCACAAGATGATCCACCTGCAGAGAGTCCGCTTGTGAACAGCCTTGCCCTTCATTCGTCCAACATAGCCCACGAAGAGCTGATCGTCCAGTCTCAGATCCTTGGTTCTGTCCAGATAGAAAGTGACAGCTCTCTTAGGATCCAGGCGATGAAGTCTCTCCTCCTGCTTGTAAGGGTGAGGGGGAGGATAGAAGGTAGGTAAGGTAATGGATTGCCCAAGATGGAAAGGAGTAACCACCTTAGGTAGGAAAGCAGCCCTGGTCCTGAGAACCATCTTTTCTGCATGAATGGTTAAAAACTGAGGTTTGGAACTAAGAGACTGCAGCTCACTTACTCTCCTGGCAGAGGTAATAGCGATCAGAAAGACCGTTTTGAAAGACAGAAGCCTCAATGGACAACTATGAATAGGCTCAAACGGAGAACCCATAAGGAAAGTGAGTACAAGATTTAAATCCCACTGAGGCATAATGAAGGGAATAGGAGGAAACCTATTGGTGAGGCCCTTAATGAACCTCATAACAACTGGAGATTTAAACAAAGACGGCTGGTCCGGCAAACAAAGGAAAGCCAACAAAGCGGACAAATAACCTTTAACTGTAGCCACAGCACAACCCTGCTTGGCCAAGGAAAGAGAGAAACTCAGCACATCAGACAAACGTGCCTTCAAAGGATCAATAGACCTCTTTCCACACCATTTCACAAATTTGGACCACCTGTAGGAATAAATAGATTTGGTGGAGTGTCTCCTGGAAGATAAAATAACATCCACCACATCTGGTGGGAGAGAGAAAGTACTCAGGTTGCCCCGTTCAATCTCCAGGCATGAAGGTGCAGGCTCTGGAGGTGGGGGTGTGGAACCTGCCCCTGCGAGAGGAGATCTGCCCTGAGAGGGAGACGGAGCGGAGGGTGCCATGAGAGGTGAAGTAGATCTGTGTACCACACCCTTCTTGGCCAATCCGGGGCAATCAATATGACTTGGGCCCGGTATTGGCGAATCTTCCTCAGAACTCGAGGAATCAAGGGTATGGGGGGAAACGCGTAAAGGAGCTGCGAACTCCATTCCAACTGAAACGCGTCCCCCAACGCTCCCTGCAACAGAAACTGGAGACTGCAGAACGACGGGCAGTGCGCGTTCTCGTGAGTGGCAAAGAGGTCCAACCGAGGAAATTCCCACATCCTGAAGATGAGAGGGACCACCTCCGGATGAAGCCGCCACTCGTGATCGGCCGAAAAGCGCCGACTGAGACTGTCCGCACAAACATTTAACACGCCTGCCAGATGATTTGCCATAACACAAATCTGATGGTCCCAAGCCCAGGACCAGAGTCGCAGAGCCTCTCTTCAGAGACAATACGACCCTACTTCTCCCTGTTTGTTTATATACCACATCGCGGTAGTGTTGTCCGTTAGGACCTGAACTGACCGACCGTGAAGGGAGGGAAGAAAGGCCTTGAGAGCTAAACGTATCGCCCGCAATTCCAGCAGGTTGATATGAAACAACCTTTCCTCCGGAGACCAAAGGCCCTTGATCTCCAGATCCCCCAGATGAGCACCCCCCCTAGAGTGGAGGCATCCGTGATCACTGTGGCCACCGGTGAAGGAAGATGAAAAGGCTTTCCTTGCAACAGATTGCCCTCCACACTCCACCAAGACAGATCCGCTGCAGTGTCTCTGGAGATCCTGACCGTCTCCCTGAGATCTCCGCTGTGCTGATACCACTGCCTGCGGAGGCACCACTGGAGGGCCCTCATGTGCCAGCGTGCATGGTTGACCAACTGAATGCAGGAAGTGAACAGACCGAGCAGGCGTAGGACCTTCAGGACTGGAACAACCGCTCCATCGTGAAACAAAGGAATCATCTCTTGAATGTCGAGAATCCTCTGCGGAGGCGGAAAAGCTCGACACACAACCGTGTCCAGTACTGCCCCTATGAACAGGTTGCGCTGTGAGGGCACCAGGTGAGATTTGGGCACATTTATCGAGAAGCCCAAGCTGAACAATAGCCGTGCTGTCACATGCAGATGATGAAGCACCATATCTGACGACTTTGCTTTGAGCAGCCAGTCGTCCAGATAGGGGAAAACAGGAAGCCCGACTTCCTGAGTTGAGCTGCCACCACCGCCATCACCTTTGTGAAGACTCGAGGCGCAGAAGTAAGGCCAAACGGAAGGACTGCAAACTGGTAGTGCTGAGACCCTACGTAAAACGGAGATACTTCCTGTGCGACTTCAGGGTGGGAATGGGAAAATATGCATCCTGCAAGTCGATCGACACCATCCAGTCCTCTTGCTGCAGCGCTTGAAGAACCTGAGCTAGGGTCAACATCTTGAATTTTTCCTGTTTGAGGTAAAAATTCAAGACCCTGAGGTCCAGGACAGGCCTTAATCTGTCGTCCTTCTTGGGAATCAGGAAATACCGGGAGTAGGAACCCTGACCCCTTTCCTGCTCCGGAACCACCTCTATTGCACCTTTCTGCAATAAGGCAAGAACTTCCTGCTGCAGAAGCAACAAATGATCCTCTGAACACCAGCCCTGGCGAGGAGGGTAAGGAAGGAGGAAACTCCCGGAAGGGAAGGGCGTACCCATTTTCCACAAGATTCAAAACCCAAAGGTCTGAAGTGATAGATTCCCAATCTTTAAGAAAATGGGACAACCGACCCCCTACAGGACCAGCATGCTCCAAGATGGGGGATCTAGAGCTACTTTCCTGTGGCACCAGTGGTGGGGGCAGGAGAGGAAGAAGAGGAGGAGGAGAGTTGACGGGATGCACCTCGCAGATGACCTCCGTGCTTTCCCCTGTAAGATCTGTACAGAGGATTCTGTTGCTGTTGCTCTCGAGGCTGTTGCCAGCCACGAAAGGAAGCCGCCTTACCAAAACCACGGTATCTTTTATATCCAAAACCCCTGGTTTGAGATTGAAGACCCAAAGATTTTGCAGTGGCTCTACTGTCTTTAAACCTCTGCAGCGCAGAATCGGCTTTCTCTTCAAACAGCTTGTACCCATCGAATGGCAGATCGAGGAGGGTAGCCTGCACATCTGGCGAAAATCCCGAAGACCTGAGCCAAGCATGCCTCCTGGTGGCAATAGAGGAACCCATCACCCTGGCCACCGAATCAGCAGTATCCCAACCAGATTGGATGACCTGACAAGCTGCAGCCTGCGTATCCGCCAGCACCTCCAAAAAAAAGCCACGATCACCGTCCGGCAATTTGGGAGCCAGCTGCTTGGCCGAATCCATTAGGGCGTGAATATATCTCCCCAACAAGCACGTAGCATTGGTGGATTTCAACGCCATACTGGAGGAAGAGAAGACCTTCTTGGCAGACTGTTCCAATTTTTCAGTGTCTCTGTCTGCAGGAGCCTGAGGAAATGATCCCGTTGACTGTTTAGAGCAGGAAGCCTGCACAACTAAACTTTCCGGAGTAGGATGTGCAGAAAGAAAAGCAGGATAACCAGGAGCAGGCCTGTACCTCCTTGCAACTGACCTTGAAACGGCAGGAGCAGAAAGGGGCTTCCGTCACACCTCAAGAATTGGCTCAGTCAAAGCCTCATTAAAAGGCAAAAGAGGCTCAATCACAGAAGATGGGGAATGCAAAACTTCCATAAGAATATTAGGCCTGAACTCAGCCGTGTGCAATTGGAGGTCTAAAAGTTCAGCAGCCTTTCTGATCACAGCATGATAAGGCGCCACATCATGAGAAGGAGAGGCCTTCGGAGAAGAGAGCTCCCACTCTGGGGAGGTGTCCAGACCACTAGCCTCTTGAAGGCCCTCAAACTCATCCACAGTCTCATCAATTTCACCTTCTTCAGCTTCCTCCCGCTGAAACTCTTCCGCTTCCAACAGCCTCTGAGCCTCTCTTCTGGACCGCAATTTTGGGACCGGCGTCGGTGGCGCCAAGCACGGCGCCGGAGACACCGGCGCCGGCGGAAGAGCCTCCGATGAAGGCATCGGCGCTGATCGAAGCCGAGAGGAAGAAGGTCCACCAGATGGCGCCGGAGATTGAGAAAACGGCGTAGAGAACTGCCAAGACTGCGCCGTCGGCATAAAAGTTACGAAGGGTGCCTGGGCATATTGTTGTGGAACACCCAAATTGAAAGCAAGCGGACCACAGGGCCCGACGGCGCACCGGTGGGGTAGGCTGCTCTGGCAAACATGCCATACATCGCATTTAGAAAATGCGAAGGATCCGACCCAGGTCCAGGAAAAGGTGGATAAGAGGCCGAGTCAGAATCCACTCGAGGCCGAGTCGGCGTCGGGGCTGTCAGACCCAAAACAGGTGAGGTCGTAGGCACAGGCGAAGACGACCTAGGCTCCTGAGTATCTCTCGGCGCCGGAGATAACCTTGGCGCCGGAGAACCCCTCGGTGTCGGTGACTGCGCCGGAGAACCCCTCGGCGACGGAGAGTGTGCCGGAGTCGCTTGAGGAGAAGGAGAAGGCGACAGCGAGATGAAGTCCTTAGAATTACATCGTGAAGCCGGAGAAGGCGACCTCGAAGGTCTATCCTTCGATGATCGACGCTGGGAACCGTGCCTTCTCTTCTTCTTATGCTTCCTCGACTTTGAAGTATGCGAAGTCGACGACTTCGATTTTGACTTCAACCTCTTTCGGACCCTCTTCTCCTTTCTTGCCTTCGCCATAAAGAGCTTTGCCTCACGCTCCTTCAAAGCCTTTGGATTCATCTTCCGACAACTGGAGCAGCCTCCGACGTCGTGGTCCGAAGAAAGACACCACAAACAGTCTTCTAGAGGGTCAGTGATGGACATATGACCCCCACACTCTCTGCAGGGCTTGAAACCCGACTTCTTTGATGTTGCCATAGCACTGCAGCACCAAGAGAAACAGCAGATAACAAAGTAACTGTAAAGAAAATAGAGAGTCCCAGAAAACTGTTACGCGTCGATGGCGCGGAAAAAAGGGAACTGACGTCAGCAATCCGACGAGGTCTACTTGTGGCTCTGGTGACATCATACGGAGTCGCGAGCGGAGCTGTGCCATTATGACGTCCTCGTCGACATGGGAGAGCTAGAAAAAAGTTTCTGTGGAATGCTGGCGCAGGGGAGAATTCAAAAGGTGAGGAATCCACAGGCAGATGTATCCATCAGAAGCAAGGACTGACTGAAGAAGTCCCACTTGGCAGGAATGTAAATGGTCTGACTGACTATATTTACACTGCACTCACTACCCTAAAAGGGACTCCTGAAACAAATTGACCGTTCAGCCACTTCAACTTCTTAACAGTTAATTATTTAATTGTAATATATAATTTATATAGCACTTTAACCCTAATAAGGCCGCAAAGTGCTCCCATTAACTTCAGGATCTTGGTCCATTTCAGAAAACATACTTGTTAGGGTGTGGGTCTAAATTTGACCTTATGCAGGATTTGGGTGAGGTTGTTCAAGACACCACTTCCTTCTCAATTCCTCTTGCTTCCAGACTATTTGCCCTCTCCCACTCATTCGACTCACACCTAACATTGTTGCCTTTTAAGAAAGTGGGTCACATTGTTTGTTAGCTATGTAGAGCAGGTAGCTGTGGTGAAATATGGAGATCTCACTGCAGGACAACTGTTTGTGAAAGGTTGGAGGGACTCAGTAACCTAGTCACAACCTTTTAGATGCAATGGTCTGGCTACATATATCACAACTTAGCATAAGACTGTCAACACACTAAGATATGGTCTCTGAAGCCTTTCTAACACCTCAGAGTACTGTTGTACTGTTTGGCGCAGAGAATTTGCTTACTCTCATTTTGTGTCTATGCTGGATTCTGTGGAGAATCCCTTTGCTATAAATGGCACAGCTGCCAAGGTTTCAGATTGCTAGTTATGACATTTTCATAATTTCAGTGTAATTATGAGTGACATTTCAACCACTATGAGTGCCACTCGCGGGCCAAATCAAGCAATGAATAGGAAGGAAACATAAATATAAGAAACTTCACCCAATGCAGCCTAACTATCAGCAAAGAGAGTCTGATACCATGTGACATGGAGGGGAAGCTGTGAACCAGACAAGGTAAACAACAGGGCCCAGGCTGAAATGACTGTATCTATGACAACCACAGTCCTCTTTTGACCCTGGGTCCAGCTCAACACTGTATCTGCCTGTGAAAACAAACCAGAGCTTTGAGTTAGGCTCTAACACTGGCGGGATACAGGAGTTGCAGCGCTTTGAGCAATTAAGAGCATAATACCACTATATTCAGAATGACTGTGCTTTGATAATGCACACGTGCCCCACAATGTAACAGGCTTAATCACCACATGGCACACTGTATGCTTCCCATGTACAGGCATATTTGTTATTAAATCACCATATTACCGAATCCATCATTCAAGTCCTAAGTCCCCCATAGTTGTATTGATAAGTGTAACTAAACACCGTAAAAAACACGCTAGTAATCTAACCGTATAGGCCTGTTATGTGCCTCAACAACTTTTCATCAGACGGCACATTTGTACGCTGCCTATATCTCGGGGTTCCATTTTAATATCAAAAACAGGCATATTCGCTATCCGCCCCCCTTTATTCCCGAGACTCAGCTGGGCCCTGCACGCACTGTCTCAGCCGCTGGAGCCGGTAGGGTCGGGCCAGGTCGCTGGATACTGGGGGCTTGTAAGCAGCACCCTATGTTATTGTTGAAAAGCTTGCCTCGCTCGCATGTGTAGCGGGTCCGTCATCATGCTATGTTATTGTTTGTAATGTGTGACTTGCGAGTGCAGCGGACTCTGAGGAAGGATTCTAACCGGTGAAGGAAGATGAAAAGGCTTTCCTTGCAACAGATTGCCCTCCACACTCCACCAAGACAGATCCACTGCAGTGTCTCTGGAGATCCTGACCGTCTCCCTGAGATCTCCGCTGTGCTGATACCACTGCAACGAGTTAGTTGCGGTTGAACATCTGAACCAGCTGCACGCGGCACGTCTTGGGCGATTGGATTTGTGGAATAAAGCTACCTTTTTACACTTACTCTCCTTTGTGGACCTTCAACTTCATTGTATTTGGCTACAGATTTCCTTCTTCGCCTACCCTTGCACCGACGCTTTGGTGATTTTCAGATTTTTGCCTGGGTTTGACAGCGTTTGTTTTTTCCCCTGGAACTCACTTAATTGCAGAAACCACTCTGGCACCCACCGCAACAGTTCACTCAGTCGCTGGGGTCAGGTCACAGAATTTATTACCGCAGGTGAGCTTCACTACCATTGCTGCCAGCAGCCAAAACTAGTTTATTCTTTTTCAAACTGCCACCCCCTCGCCCCGCATGCAGCATGACCCACCTATTACAGAGCCTGACCCTCAATGTCCTCACCTCACTGGCTGACACCGTCTCCATAGTATCTAATCAGCACTGACTCCTGACGTCAGTGAATATATTATCACACAGAGAATCCTATTGTGTTACATTGTAGCAGCCAGCAGGGAACCCCCTAGCCTTCCCGAAGCAGCGCACACGAGGCTGCCATTCCAGCTGCTTTCAATCTGTAAATGGTGCATTAGCAGCCAGCGCTCCAGCTTAACAGCTGAGGAGGCGCTATAATACGTGACTTTGCATTTCATTACGGTGATGCGGCCCACTACACTGAAATGCGTTAATCTAACGCCTGATGTGTGGTACTTGGCAGGACAGAAATGGCTGCAAAAGGAAGTGGCATGTAGATTATGAAGGAAGGATAACCTTTTATACTGCTCGAAATTGTATATTCCATTTCTGCTAGTAAACATAGCTATTGCTAATGTTTGGTACGAGTGAAACAGTAAAAAATAAAGGAGAGAAATATTTAAGTTTGTAAAAAAAAAATAACTAGTTTCCCAACTGATTAGGTAGATATGACACACAATATGCAAATAATCAGAGCTATCTTATCAAGAAAAGGCAAACTATGCAGTGTCATTCAGCATATTTGAAAATAGTATAACTTCATTATTTTGTATTTTTATATACGTTAATACTGTCTGGGCACATGTTTCACCTTACTAATTATAACACATCAAAGAGGGGGTTCGGGGGCGATAAAGGTCCAGCACACAAGCCCCAAGATATGAACTGTATATTGTAAGGTGTGCTGTTCCGAAGGGAAGAAAAAGGAACAGGGGTGGAATAGCGCCTATAAGGAGCAAGGGCCCTCACACATCCCGAAGGGTATCATGCGCCTTGACGCCCTTAGGCTAAGTTAGCGCTTTATAAATGTAATATTCATTCATTCAATTTAATATTCATTCATTCATGCTTCATCATAGGGCAGCTCCTCGTTGGGCTGGCGCTGCAATGCCCAATGGGCCCCGCAGGGGGGCTCTTTGCCGGAGGTCTTTTATCCTGTATTCCTGGCCATAGATGAAGCGGGTGTGTGTAGGGCGTGTGGTGTATATACAAATGTGAGCAGTGTGTGAGAAAAGTGTGAGTTTAAAAATAACTATGGGAATCAGCTGAACTAACTTTAATTAGCAGGTTCCATGTCATGATTTAAAACCTAGCTGCTTGTATGCGGAGATTCTAATAATCTCATCAAGAATTAAGTGAGAATAGCAGTCAACATATTTCATGCCCTACGTTGTCTTAAAGATCGTGGCATTTCATCAGGACCTAGAGAAACTATTAACTACTCATAAGAGGGTGATTTACATCTAGGTGTAGAAATAGATAAACATGCCCTCACCAATTACACAAACAGCTTCAAGGGTCCTCCCAGTTCGGGCCCTAGGTAAAGCAAAGGGAAGAACAAGGGGAAACAAAGGGGAAGAAAAGGGAAGGAATGGGTAGAAGGTAAACAACACGTTTGTTAAGATATAAACATGGAGACACTTAAGGTTTGCTGCTTAATAAGGTGACCAGATTCTTAACTAGACAAACAGTGTATGAGTCATAAATCCGGTATAAAGGTGAAGTAACAACAAAACATAGCATGCGTCTGCAATGCACCCTGTATCTCGGTGGCCGTCATGTCTTTCTTACATCTTATTCGTACTTGTGTAGTATCTATATCAATTTAAGAACTGAGAGTGTGGAGTGCGCTTCTATGCTGGGTGTAAGCGTATTCAATCAGCACAGTGCGTGATCAATCTACTCGATGACATAAGGGAGAAGTGCGAGTCTAATTATTACCCCGTATTGGTAGACCCGATCTCCATCAAGTGACGGGCGATTTATACAGTAGTGACTAACAGCAGGCCATCAACAAAGTTAGGTGAAGGTCCCAAGGTGGAGACTTCGCTGAAGTCTGGTAACTTACCAGGAAGAAACTTTTACGAGAGCCAAAGGCTCCGGAGTCACGGGACGCACAGTAGCGTCGCAACCGACTCCTGCAAGTCAAGGGGAGAGCGCATAGTCAGAGTCCTGCGCGACTTCAAGCGGGGAGGAAAAACAGGGGACATAGGGGTTTGAGGAACCACAGAGGATACTCGCGGTCGTTTGGTTATGCTTGTGGTGGACAACCTACCCTCCGTAGATTCCGGAGTCCAGTTTGGTCTTGTGGTTCTCCGTGGTTAAGGAGAACTCTTTCGATTGAAGGTGCCAATCCGAAGTGCTGCTACTTTCGGTATACAGCTAGAGCGTGACAGAGCGGGGATACTGACCACAAACGAGGTGTGGTGCGGGCGCCATTTTGGAAAGGACATCACTCACTGTTAGTAATGGGAAAACTGAGTGTCTGGTCAAATATCACAAAAACCTCTGTGTGTCGATGGGTCAGTGGGCAGGTATCTAAATTGAAGGGTCAACAAGGTCTCTCAAATAAATTCCACCCAGGGCGGCAGAAGATTTAGACGGGGCAGACGGATGGAGAAGAAAGAAGGGCATTTTTTACAGGCTTGAGTTAGTCTGTATGTCAGCACTGGCCTAGTGTAGTGTTACGCAGAGGCCACAATGGACTGGTCAGCATGGTCATCAGAGTGCATGAGTGATTTACATGCCAGAAAGTGTGTGGGGGGGGTGTTCCAGGTGGAGAGATATATGTGTGTTATTGACAATATATAATTTTAAATGTCAATCATTCACTCAGAATCGGCAAATCATGTGGGACAGAGCCGGATAATATGGGTTTAATGCCCCTCAGGGGGAACAGAGTTACCCAGACAAGACACAGTTTTATCGTTGGAGCTTACTCCAAGGTATCTCATCGTTTAACCCTGTTAGATTTGTTGACAAGCGAAAAATCCAGCGTTGTTCTCTGCGGAACAGGTCCGCTTTGTGAGTGTATGGGTTTCTAGGACTGTCCAGTTCAAATCATATGGTGAGTGGCCCTTCTCTCTGTGGTGGGAGCTCATCTTAGTGGTGTATTTTCTGCATCGGACATTACTGCTGTGTTCTGTTATTCTTGTCTTCACCTGTTTGGTAGTCATGCCAATGTATTGTTTGGAGCATGGGCACGTGATCATGTATATGCAATTTTTTGTGTTGCAGTTCGTATGGGATGTCTGGGACCATGTGCTGGTAGCGCTCAACTGAATTTCTTTTGAAGCTTTTGTCATGTGGCACACACATGACCCACGTGGGTCGTGTCCCTTAACAGGTGGGAGACCCCACAGAGTATTGGGTCTTATTCTATTGAGGCATCTTGGTCTCGTGTGTACGATATTGTCTTTCAGGTTGGTGGTGCGCTTGAAGGCAAACCGTGGTAATGCCAGAGTTCCCTGTGTGTAATATAGGCCAGTGTTTCTTTATGATTTTCTTAATCTCTGTAGAGTTAAGAGTGAAAGATGTTACACATGTAAGAGAATTGTCTACTGGTCAGTTCCTAGTTTCCAGGAGGGCCTCCCTGTGGGTATTTCTGGCTCTCTTGTACGCTTGTTCCACCACTTTGGTGGGGTATCTCCGACTGGTCAGATTGGTGGTGAGGGTATTTGCCTGCTCTTTGTAATCACTGATCGTGCTGCAGTTTCGACGGAGCCGCAGCAACTGCCCAAACGGAAGATTATCCCCTTGTTCTTCCCTTTTCTTTACCTAGGGCCCCGAACTGGGAGGACCCTTGAAGCTGTTGGTGTATTTGGTGAGGGCATGGTTTCTATTTCTACACCTAGATGTGAACTACCTTCTTATGAGTAGGTTTTTTTTTGTTCAAATAGTTTTTATTGAGATTTTCGAAATTGGAACAAAAGTGAAAAAGGACAAGAAACAAAAATAAATAATAAGTGCAAAATACAAGGAGAAAGGAAGGGTCCATTATACAGAGAATACAAAGTGGAGGCTGTAGGAAGCTGGCTCCGTATATATTATACCAAAATGAGGTATAGTGTGCACAGAGTCCAGTGGAACCCCAAAGGTAGGTAGAGGTAAAGGTAGATAGCACCTTACTCTCTATTTGTGGTAGTGTGGGCGAGCAGTAAGGCTTTATCAGAGGGTAGTGTTAAGGATTTGTTGTACCCACTCAATCAGCAAATGATGTCACACAATCAAAGACTGAACTCAGACCAATTTTGTTTCTTTAAAATATTATTGTTATTTTATTTCTAGAACCAAGCCAAGCCTGGCACAGGTAAGTGAAATAAATGCTTTGCAAAATATTATGCAGTGTTTACAAGTGAATTCAAGTTCAAATGCAGTTGTTTGAAATACAGGTAAGTCAAGGTATTGAAATTACTGTACAGATTACTTTTTCGTTACATTTTTAAGTTACTTTTTCTACTCAGTGTGATATGCCTAGATATCACACTGGGACATTTCCTAGAGAAAAGGTAAGTAAAATCAGTTTTGCACAATTGTAATTTTTCAGGTTTCCATACAAATCAACTCCACACTTAGAACATTTTTCAGAGAAAAACAGTCAATGGATTGTTATGTTTCATATAGGTACCCCAATATAGGCTCAGGTAGCAACTTCACTTTTCACCGATATTCTCCCCTACCATTACTCTACATAACGGTTCTTGGGACTGACCTTTTACCTAGTTACGGTACTGCATACAGGACATGGGGTTTTCCCTGAAAACTAGCCTCATCCATTATGCATGAGGATTCTTGGAAACTCAGCAGGACTACCATCTCCTGCATAATAACTATGTACAAGGGTCATTCCTTCCGTCATCCTAAGTCTGACATGACACAGTAAGGTAGAACCCCTGAGGGTACCACTTTGGGTATATATACACCATATCTTGCTGAGGTAGTCAGAGGAGAAATGGACTTCCATGCTGACACACTGACGCGAGACGCTGAGGTTCCTGCACGCAGACACTCCAGCCGCAGTGGTCTGACATCCCTTGCGGGGTGTCCATCTCGAGACCAAGACGGGGTCCCACAGCCTCTCACTTCAGGTAATGGGGTTGACTTTATCCTAGAGGGATTCTTGGCTTTACACTCACATACATGCTGGTACACTTAGGTACATCTAGTTAGGGTCGCATAGTAGGAGTACGCATTCTACTGTCATGTATTTTATATATATTTCCTATATTCATTGTTTTAGCACAATGGTAGAAATCTACCTTTTACTCTGTTAGTGCTTATAATCATTTATATCTGTTTCAGCACACCTATTTTACACTAGAATGACGCTGCTTCAATAAAAGCTTATTGAAAAACGTCCCCACCGTTTATTCTGTGTATCTCTCTGAGACAAAGTGAGCACGAGTGACTGAGCGAAAAGTAATACACTGTTTCCACAATCCTGAGGGATCAGGGTTGTCATGTTCGATAGTTGCCAAGAACTATTCTCTCCTTGGTAAGAGGGGTTTCTAGTGGCACTGTGAGCTAGCTGCTACAACAGGCTAACATATCCGGTGGGGGTGTCCAGAATCAGTCCGGACACCAATCCTACAGTGTATGTTGTCTAAACGCGCAGATCATATATAGGTTTATAGGAACTACATGATAGGATTCCTATGGAGAGAAATTAAGTTATCGGTTACCAGGTAAGTACTCGGTCTTTGGGGTTGAGTTTCTGGGGTTAGAACAAGGGTTCCACCAGGGTCGAGGATGCACTCTCAAAACACCCTCAGCGGCACTAGGGCAGCCGGGTGCAGAGTGCTGAGGACCAATGTTATCCAATGGGGGATGGGGTCCTCCAATTGGTGGCTGCTTACAAGCAGGCCACTGGGTTGTGGGAGCAAAGCTCCTGGTGTTAGGCTCAGGGCACAAGGGGATCCGGTTTAGCACACAAAGTGCACCCGCAGGGGCAGCTGGGTGCAGGGTGCTGTTTTTGCGTCGGGTGGCCTGTTGTTTTTAAACAGGATTTTGGTTTTTAGCTGCAAGGCTCGGTCCAGGAAGACCTCCGGGAGGAACCAACAGCTGGGCAGGTAAGTTGGAGGGCTCGGGGACGTAGGTGCACCTCTGGTTCTTTTCTCCAGGGCGCAGGGCGGCTGGATGCATGGGTGTCTTTTGAGGTCGGATTTCACCTTACCGGCCCACTCACGGTTGGGGGGGTCTCCGTGCAGAGGCTGCAGGTGACGTCGGGGAGTCCTGGAGGAGTCAACCCACTGTGGACTCGGACTCTGGAGTGCTGGGGGAGCTCGCTGGGACCGGTGGGCCACTCAAACTCGAGCCGAAGGCGATGGGTGCAGTGGTAGTTCCAGGCGTCGGGTTTCTTTGTCCTCAGCAGGCTCCGAGTTTTGCTTTGGAAAATCTTTTGAACAGAGCTGCTGTTCACAGGATATCCGGTCTTTGTTGAAGGCAGTCAGTCCTCCCAGGGGTTCTGGAGGTAGCTAACTGCAGGACAAGGTGTCTTTTGGTGCAGGATCTCTGAAAACTGCAGACGGGCCAGTAGGACTGGGGCTAAGTCAGTTGTTCTCTGCAGTCTCCTCGGCTGGGCATCTTCTTTCGTCCTTCTTCTTCGTAGGTTGCAGGAATCTGTCTTCTTGGTTCAGGGCTGCCCCCTAAATACAGTATTTAGGGGGCGTTTTAGGGGTCTCGAGGTCAGTAGCCAATGGGCTACTGACCTTAGGGTGACTTCACCCTTGGTGTGCTCACCCCACGTGGTGGAGTGAGCACAATCCCTAATCCTGATTGGGGAGCGCCTGCCATCTGCAAGATGGTGGGCACTGAAGAGTGGGCTTCACCTCGCCTCCCTCACCTGAGGGGTGGGGTTAGCAGAGGTGGGCATACTCTTCTGGGCTGGCTAACTTTTCCCGCCTGTCTTTCCGCCTCGAAAAGGAGGGGAGACAGGAAGGGGCCCTGCTCCTGATAGCAGGAGAGGCTGGGGGTCGCGCATACAAGGCTGCAAGGCCTTGAAGCTCTCCTGCCACAGATGGCTTCTGCCTGGCCTGGGGAAGGTGTGAACACCTCCGCCCAGGAAAGGCTTTGTTTCTGGGCTCAGGGAGCGAAGGCTCCCACTCCAGGGGTCCAGAAACATGTCTTGTGGTGGCAGGCTAGTGTGTACCAGTCAGGGAACACACCAGAGGCTGGTCGTTTTTCAGGGGGCATCTCTAGGATGCCCTCTGAGTGCATTTTTCATGAAATCCCACACTGGCATCAGTGTGGTTTATCGTGCTGAGAAGTTTGATACCAAACTTCCCAGTTTTCAGTAAAGCAACTATGGTGCTGTGGAGCTCGTAATGACAAACTCCCAGCACCATATACTCTTAATGGCGTATTACTGCACTTACAATGTCTAAGAATTGGCTTAGACACTGTAGGGGTACAGGGCTCATGCACCTGTACCTCACCACTGGTATAGTGCACCCAGCTAGAGGGGTGGCTGACCCATGCCAGGGCAGTGGGTTGCAGGCATGGCACGCAGGGATGTGTGCCATGTCGACTCTTCTCACTTTGTTCTGGCACCAAAACACGCAGCCTGCAATGGCAGTGTGTGTGTGTGTAAAGGTACAGGGCTCTAAGGGTGGCACAATAAGTGCTGCAGCCCTTAGAGGCCTTCCCTGGCCACAGTGCCCTTGGTACCCATGGTACATTTTACAACGGACTGACATGCGGCCAGAGAGGTGCCAATTGTGGTAAAAGGTACAGTTTTGGGAAAAAACACAGGCCCTGGGTACCCGATTGGCAGGGACCCAGGGCACATCAAGTCAAAATGCATCAGTAGTCTGGCAAAAAGTGGGGGGGTTACTGCAACAGAAACCCAGCTTCCTACAGAGGCCATTTGTTTTTGATATACATTCTGCTTAGAGGTACAGCTGGTAGAGAAGAAATCATAACACTATATCGAGTGATATAACAAACAAATTAAACTTATGTTCATGTGTACATTCTATGAGATATAATAGTTAGCAAATTTAACATATTCCACGCGTATCTCATCATTATTTCCATCTTAAAACTTTGTTTGAAAAGCCTCTGGTAGAGAGTATGTAGCATGTCCGAATTGATACAAACTCTGTGTGGTGGAACAACAGAAGGAGAATGTGATCATAAGTATATGCCTTAAGAGAAAATTGTCAGCATTAAATAAGTAGACTAAGCTTATTATCACCAGGTGAGACCATTAAATTATGCTTCATAGCTATATCTTTATTCAGTGTGTATTGTTCGTTCTTAATTAGCCGGAACAGACGCGCCAATTGTATTCAAGGTGGTTCATATTTAAAGGAGCAGGCATCGAGAGAGACCCATAGATTCCTGTGGGGAGATCGCCATGGTGAGGATTGTAGGGAGATATTATCAGCACCTCTGAGGAAGGAAAGCCATTCTTGCCACATCTTGAAGGAGACTGCTTTGGAGTTCTTCCAATTATTGAGAATTAGTTTACATGGAAGTGTAAGCATTAAGTCCAAAAGAAGGCGTCATTTTCTTTTTATAGTTGGGGGTCAAGAAAGCCCAAAAGCATATAGGAGAATTCTCTGGAGGGCTCGATGTTAAAAGTGCTTTCTATACAGCTAAATATTTTGTTCCAGTATGTTTGTAATGTAGGACAGTAGAATAGCATATGAGCTAAGTCCCCTTCGTGAAGATTGCAATTCCAGCAGGCCGGGTTATTAATGAGATTAAGTTTAAAAAGTCTAGATGGAGTCCAATATGTTCTACTGATTATCATAAATTTTGTTTGGGATAGTAAGGGAGAGATCTTGTTTGAGAAAGGGGTTTTATGTATCTTAATCCTGTCAAAAGAAATATTCCTGGTATTTGGTTCTGATTCCCATTTCAGTTCGTTATGAGAATGAGATTTGCGCGGTTTTGGTAGTAGCAATTTATAGATTTTAGACACAATGTGGCCTGACTTTTGAAGGTGACCCAATTGTGTAAGGATTATTGGATTTAAAGGCTGTATTGAGTGTGACATTAATTGGGCTTTAAGTTTCAGGAACTTGAAAAAGTCCATGGTATCTAGACTAAAACATGTTTGTAGGTTGGAGAAAGGTTGTGGTAGCTTGTCCACAAAGAGGTCTTTGACTAGGTTTATACCATTGTTCGACCATTTTTGCTAGTATATCGTTTCTCCGTCTATTTTTAGGCTCGGGTTGCACCATAGTGAGGACAGATTGGATTTGCTGATTTTTACATCAGATTGGTAATCTAAGCGTAGGAGGGCTGGTCTTGTGTTCTGGATGATATACTTAGAGTGAGGGAGGTGTGAAATGTCCATTGATAATAATGTGGACAGGGGGATATTGTTCATGAGTGATTTCTCTATATTCACCAATGCTGGAAGATACTCTGGTTCATTAACAAACCAGTTGAAACCTTGTTTACAGAGGTATGCTGTTTGGTAATTTCTGAAATTGGGGAGGCCTAACTCCCCCTTTTTCTTTAGCTAGTTGGAGTTTTTTTTTAGAGAGATTCTGGGCTTCTTCCCTTGCCAAAGGAAAGAATTGGAGATATTGTCTATTTTCATTAGAATTCGTCAGATAGGATCATAGGGAGCATGCTGGTTAGGTAGTTAACCAGTGGGGTGATCATCATTTTTAATGTTTCAACTCTACCCCACCATGATAAAAATTTGGGTGACCAACCATCTAGATGTGTGGTGATTTTTTTGACAAGGGCATTTTCATTAGTGTGTAGGGTGGTGATTAGATCTTTTGTAAATTCTAATCCTAAATATTTGATGCATCCTGGTTGCCATGTCAGACCCGAATTTCCAATATCTTTATTGCCAATGTTATTGAGTAGCTTAACCTCTGTTTTATCTTTGTTGAGCGTATATCCCGAGATGTTGGAGAATTCTTGTATTGAGGACATTAAGACCGGGATAGCGGTGTCTGCATTTTCCGAGATAACTAATATGTCATCAGCGTTTGCAGTAATCTTGATTGTGCATTCATTGGAAAGGAGACTTGAAATATCTTTATTTTCCCTTAGCTGGTATAAGAAGGGTTCTATACCTAGTAGAAATAGGGAGGGTGAGGGTGGGCAGTCCTGTCTGGTTCCTTGTTTTAAGTTGAAAGGTGAGGAAATAGTACCACCAGCTCTTACCCTAGCGGTCGGTTTGTGGTGTAGGGCCATTATCATGCGGATTAGATCCTCGCCAATATGACATTTCTCAAGCGTTGCTCTTAGGTATGTCCAATCGACTTTGTCGAACGCTTTCTCAGCATCCAACGTAATAGCTACTGTGGGGGATTCTGTTAATTTGGCCTTCTCTAAAGCATGACATTGGATTCGGGTGTTGTCGCTGGAGAGTCCGTTTCTTAAAAATCCCACTTGTGAGGGTTGTATAAGTTTGGAAATATGTTTCTGTAGTCGATTAGCAAGGATCATAGCATATATCTTACAGTCTAAATGTTTCAGTGAGAGTGGTCTATTATTTTTAGGCTGTAAAGGGTCTTTTCCTTCCTTGGGTATTACCGTGATGATTGCTTCTGCCGGGGTCCCCGTTACCTGACCTGTGTTGGCAAAATGATTGAACAGGTTCAGAAGAGGAGGAATTAGAGGAGTAGCAAAAGTCTTTAAAAATTTGGCATTGTACCCATCCGGTCCAGGAGCTTTTCCCGTTTGAAGTTTTTTAACTGTCAACAATTTCTTCCAAGGTTATTGGTCCATTGATTGATATTTTATCTTGTTCGGATAGAGTGGGCAGTTTGCAAATACTCAAATAGCTTTGGCATTTAGAGATATTAAACCTGAATTTTTGTCACATAGATTTTGATAATTTTTTCAAAATATTTCCGCTATTTTGTTTGGGCTGGTATGTGTAGCGCCGTTGGGGTCTAATAAAGCATTTATTGTGTTTTTCTGGAGTTTGAATTTCAAGTATAAGGCTAGAGTCTTCTGGGCTTTATTGGATTTGCATTGTCTGATACTTTTTGTTTATTAATCTCTTTATTATACTCATATTTCTTCTTCACTATTTCATTGAGGAGTAGGCATCTCTAGAGGAGATGTGTTTTTTTCAAGCTCTGCAATATCTTTTTCTAGTCTCAGGAGATTGCTATTAGCTTCTCTATTCATGGCGGCTCTTATTGTGAGAATTTCTCCTCTAAGTGTACTTTTTAGTGCCTCCCATCACGTGAGGTCAGAGGTGTCGCCAAATTTGTTTTCATTAAGAAAATTACTAATCGCCTTGTTCGATTGGCTGAATATTGAACTTGTTGGATGGCCCCTTCCTATCATTGTTTGTGGGGACTTTAATATAAATATGAGTTGTTTGGTCTCCAATCATCCTGGGACAATATATCACGGACGGAAGCCTAAAGTATATAAATCTTTGCTTCAATTAGAGAGCACTGCATGGGCTGTCAGATGTCTGGGCTGTACAAGATAAGAATGATCCAGGATATACGTATTTCTCTGCCCCTCATAAAACTCATGTCAGATTAGATTATTTTTTTGTGTCACAAGAACTGGCTCATGATTGTAAGATAATTAAGTACCCCAGAGTCATGCCAGATCACAATCCTCTGGTTCTTGAAATTAATATCCAGAAAAAATCTCAGGTGGCTCGTTGGACATTTAACAGGGCTTTGTTGAGTGACCGCAACTACATTCAGCATATGGAGCGGTGGATCCCCAGGTTTATTGATGAAAATTTGGGGAGCACAAACATTCAAACAGTATGGGATACCCTAAAGGCAGGTATTAGGGGAGAGACCTCTAAGTATGGATGGGAGACACAAAAGGAGGAGAGGAGCACGTTAAAAAATCTGTACGACGCATTAGATGAGGCTGAAACCCTTCTGGTAAAGGCTCTTTCCGAGGGGGATGATCCAGAGATTGCTCAAGAAAGGATAATAATGGCCAGGTCCGCAATCACAGATATCTCACTTAAGAAATCAGCCGGTAGATATATAGCTTGGCGGAGCAAGGTCTTTGAGAGTAACGAAAGGGTGGGTCACATGCTTGCAGTCCGGTCCAGAGAAAAAGAGGTTCAAACTCGTATCACAGAAATTATCGATCCTGATACCGGTCTTGTTAGTGATCCTGAAGCTATTTTATCGACATTTCAAAAATGTTATCACAAGCTATACACAGAGGATATTCAGGGGGTAGAGGAGGAGATTGAAGTATATCTGAACGAAGTAACACCGGAAGGACTCTCCCCCGTGGAGAAAGAAATGCTAGAGTCCCCAATTCAAATTGCGGAAGTGAAAGCTGCGATTGAGGCCCTGCCTTGCGGTAAAGCTGTAGGGACGGACTTTATACCAGGGGAATTATACAAAAATTTCAGGGGTCAACTAATGGCTATATTGCTAGAGATCTTTTGCAGAGTCCAAGCTGGTGAGGCACCACCTAAAACTTGGAATTCTGCTACTATTGTGGTTTTCCTGAAAAAGGTAAACCTGCTAATGAGCCTGGGTCATATAGACCAATTACGTTGATTAACAGCGACACAAAAATCTATGCAAAAATCTCGCAAATAGATTGGCATCAGTGATCAAAGTTAGTTTCTCCTTACCAGCACGGATTCGTCCCTGGACGAGAGACTATAGATCATATTCGCCGGACTATTGCCCTGTTTGATTACACGAAGGTTACAGGAGACCCTATGGCTTTAATTCTTTTAGATGCGGAAAAGGCATTCGATAGGGTCTCCTGGTCCTTTTTGTGGGCAGTCATGGCAAAAAGCGGCCTGGGCAAGGGGTTTATAAATGCTGTTAAAAGTATGTATCGGGAACCAACTGCCAGGATAGCTATGATGGGCATCTCTTCTGAGGTAATTAAGATTACAAGGGGCACGAGACAGGGCTGTCCTTGCTCCCCTTTACTGTTTGCTATATACATCAATCCTTTAATCAGGAAAATCGAGGAGAGCCAAAGGATTCAAGCTATTTGTACCAGGGGAGGGGAGACTAAAATCTTAGCCTACGCAGATGATTTAGCAATAGTCACACCTTCTCCTCAAGACGCCCTCTTGGAGATAAAGAATCTGACTAGCCAATTCGGCAAGGGCTCAGGCTATCTTCTTAATGAGGGCAAAACTCAAATTGTTATGAATGATAAAATTAACCTAGATGATTGCCGAATAGTTAGGAGTGCTAGATATTTAGGAATAGAGGTTAGCGCAAATGTGGAAGAAATTGTGGATATTAATCTGACGCCACTGATACAGAAGCTGAAGATGGATGCTAATAGGATGAATAATTTACATCTTACACTGGTTGGTAGGAGTAATATAATTAAAATGTTATTTCTTCCAAAAGTCCTATATTTTTTAAGAGCTATTCCAGTGGAAATAAGCAAACTATGGAGGTCATTACGATGGCGGACGGAAAAAAAACCGACCGCCATGGTAGCGGGAAAACACCGCCCGCCGCTACCGCGGGAAAACCGACGGCTAGATTAGGATCCTCGGCGGTAAAACTCCAACCGCGGCAGAAAGGAGACCCGAGAATCCGCCGTACGCCTGCGGAAAGGGCCCAAACCCGTCCGCGGCGGTCGGTTCGCAGCGGAAACAGGCCAAACGCCCGCAACCACAGCGGAGACACCGCCATCAAAATTATGATATTCCCGACATCCCCGCGGTGCAGTGCGCTGTTTCCGACCGCCGTGGTCGACAACATTGAAGAATCAGTGAGACGGCGGAAGCGCCATAGCCGAGCCACCACTGCGGACGCTCCGTTAAAAAAATGGCGGTCGCTAGAAAAACACACAACATGGCCACAAAGTGCACCAACCATACAAGGCATGCACCCAAAAATAGCTAACACAGCCCAAAGACACACCCCATGGGAAACTCCAAAACTACAAATCCCAGGTACACACACACACACACCTGCAACCAATACCCCATCCTGACACACCCACAGACACCAGTATAAATCCAGCCCCCAACAGACCACAATCCTTTGCAAAACTCCACAACTGAGGGGACATCCACCACAGATGACAGGAGAGGCAAATCTGCACAACACACACACATCACCACCACCACCACCACTTCCACACCTGCACCTCTAACACCTTTGCACAGCACACACCATACACATCACAACCACCACTACCACTCCCAAACCTGCACCCTAAACACCTTGACACATCACACACCATGTCACCACAGAGAATGCCCAAATTCAGTGAGAGTGAGTTGAGGGTCATGGTCGATGAGATAATCAGGGTAGAACCACAATTGTTTGGTAACCAGGTCCAACAGACACCACTAGCAACAAGGACGCAAATGTGGAGAAGGATAGTAGAGAAGGTCAATGCAGTAGGGACCGTGCCACGCAATAGAGATGAAATCGTGAAGAGGTGGCACGATCTGAAGGCAGTGGTCAAAAGAAGAGAGCCAAGAACCATGAGCTGGCTCGCAGGACAGGCAGTGGCCCTCCCGTTCCACTCAAAACATTCACTGAATGGGAGGAGAAGGTGCTTGGCATTCTACATCCAGAGAGTCTCTCAGGAATACCCGGGGAGTGGAGGCTGGTAAGTACAAACAAATGCCTAACATCACACAAATGTACTGTCTTGCACTATTACAAAATAATACCTCCTAGGTACAAATTCATTCATGTGCACAACACTCCCCCAACACATCTCTCACAGATACAACAGACACTCCCCTGAAGCCCCCAAAGGTAGTTAGCAACATCACCATGGGTACATGTGTACATGCTGCCAGCACTACAACTCCCAACAGGCCCCCTTGGCCCACAGCTGAGCAGGATAGAGCACTGCCCCCACCCAGAAGCATGCCTCAGCCATTGTTTGCTACACCCTCACCTAACAGGTAGGTAGCCATCTTTACCGGGAGGTGGGTGGGTGTTTGGGAGGCCTGCACTACAACTCCCACCAGGCCCCCTTGGCCCACAGCTGAGCAGGATGGAGCACTGCCCCCACCCAGAAGCATGCCTCAGCCATTGTGTGCTACACCCTCACCTAACAGGTAGGTAGCCATCTTTACCGGGAGGTGGGTGGGTGTTTGGGAGGCCTGCACTACAACTCCCACCAGGCCCCCTTGGCCCACAGCTGAGCAGGATGGAGCACTAGTCCCACTCATAGGCATGTGACGTCTGTGCAGCCGCACATGACACCATGCCACTTAGTCCACAGTCACCAACACAAATAATGCAAAACAGTTGTGTTGTAGTCACCATGCACAAGTCTCTGTTCAAAATTGACCCACATTGTGTACACTGTGCCAGGCATCACACACTGCAACACTAACAACGATCATGCTGCCCTGCAGCAGTGTCTGGCCGTTTGTATGGCAAAGTGCAAATCACCCATGTCATACCACAGTGTTGCAATGTAAACAGTGGAAGTGCAGTGCACCCAAAAACTACACTGCAGCTGGGACTCACAATGCTAAACTAAGCAGATCCCAAATGTCCTGCAACACACCCAGCTACCACAGTGCTGCACTGAATTGCAGAACAGCACCTTGTCTGAATTAAATTGTCAAAGGTGTCTTGTTTGGACCACCAATGTGTGTATGCATTGACAATGTTCACATCTCACACTGTCTGTCTGAACAGTGCTGGTATAGTCTGGCCCCAAAACCATACATTGTCTGCACAGGGCTGAGTACATCTCACACACACACCACTGTTGACCACAACATGTCAGTGTATGGATGCCCTGGAACAACTGCTACACCAGTACTGGGCTCATGTTCTCAGGTCCACAAATACCATGAAACCATGACAGTGTGGAAATGTATGCTGGGTGAGATCTTCACCCTGCTGTATGTCACCACTGTGCTACGAGACCATACCCCTTGCCCTATTGTGCCTTCAAATGTCGGGGAGTGAACCCCACAGCCAGATAGCTGGGACAACAGTGATGGGGGCTATACCCCATGACCAAATGTAATCTGAAATCAATGGGTACAAAAAGCCACACACACATCATGCTCACCACACGCACATTCCATCCAAAGATTTCTACCAAGTCACATAGCCATGTCATTGCTCACCTTCACCCCAAACGGTAGTTAGCCATCTTCACAGTGAGACGGTGCAGTGTGTCTGGCTATCCGTCCCACAAAATGCAACATGCATGCTGTTCCACCACTATGGAGGATGGGACACTACACCCCAATAAGAAGCATGTGGCAGGCAATGTATGCTACCCACCCAACTCACAGGTAGGTAACCGCATCTCACAGGTCGGGGTGTGTGGGGCTGGGAAGCTTGCACAACAACTCACACGGGCCCACCTGACCGCCAGCACACAAGACCCATTACTTCCTGGCACCAACATGCATGTGTCAGTCATTGCAATGTACACTTCAAAAGAACTGGCATGTGGACATATCATGCTGACTTGTCCCACACTGGACCAAGATGGAAGCCCTCATCCTACACACACGGAGAGGTCTCACAAATACAAGGAAAACACAGCAAACACAACATATCAACAGCCACAACATGCAGCCAGATATGCATTTAAAAAAACATGTTGGCATAGGACACCAGGCCTCTCAATGCACAACTGCACACCCAGATAGCATTGGCAACTATAGTGTGCACACACCTAAGAAAATGAAACTGTGACAGCAACCAAAGTGTGAATGACTGAAACACATGTCGATGGAACTCCGAGCACAACCATGCACACCACTACATGCCATCTGACAGTAGCAGTGGTCCAGACCACCTAGGATCTAATTAAAGCAAACTTAAGCATGTCTGGAATTGCAAATACAGATATCTACACCACATTGAAAAGGTATGCATGAAACTACAATGCTCACTCACTGTGCAGAGAGAACCGCTACAAGGGCTCTACAAGTGACACATACGCGTAAATGGATGACATATGATAGATCAATAACAGGATGCCAACATGAGACTGTCAATGTCAAAAAATTATATTGTGCATGTCATGTCTTGACAACTCCCAATATGGACAAGTAATGTATGTACCACAACAGCTTGCAATGCATCACTGGATGTCGGTCAATGCTAATTTGTACAGTGAACAACTGCTGGATGTACAAACAGTTGATGTAACACTGCTAACACAAACTTTGATGGGTGCAACACAATGACCATTTCTCATCTGACCCACAGGTGACCAAGAACTCACTGCAGAGGATGACACCACCCTGCAGAGCCAGTCCCCCGGAACAGAGACAACTGGATGAGGACTCCCTGGAGTCATTGGATGAGGAGCTCCACGCTGGCCCATCTGGTGTGGCAGGCCGCAACCAGTCCCAGGCACCCATTGTCCCCCAACCACATCAGCTGCAGCCCCTGACCATCCTCTGACAGCTGCTGTCACGGCCTGTGTGTCAACCACTACTACCACCACCACCACCACCACCACCACAGCTGTCCGCAACACCCTCCCTGCCCCAGGGGTTGAGCAGCCCACCACATCGACTGCGGAGGCCAGGGAGAGGATGCAGCGGGCCAATGTGAGGACCGGACAGGACCATGGCAGCAGTGCAGCTGGTTGGGACAGGCTCATTCAGAGGGGGACTGATCCTGATACGGAAGCCCTGGGCCACATCGACAGAGTCCTTGGGGCATACCAACAGGCCCAGGGACGAATGGGCCGGTTAGAGGAAGAATCTCGGGAGCACCTCCTGCTGCTGAGGTCCATGGACACATGCATGGGACAGATTGTGGACCTCTTGGGGCAGCTAGTGGCGGTTCTGAGGGACAGGCAAGCGCAACATTCTACCCCTCTGCCTCCCCCCGTTGGGCAGCAGGATGACACTTCATCATCCTCCCCTGCGTCCACAGAGGGGGGTGAGTCCTCAGACACCACTGCCCCTGCAGCAGTGGCCCCTCCAGTGAAGCGCAAGAGGGGCCGTCCAAGGAAAGGCCAGGGGGACTCACGTGCCCAAGCACCTGCCAAACGCTAGTCCCCGAACCAGCCATGATGGCAGACCACTGCACCACTGCATTGACCTTTTGGACTATCCTTCACCACACTGCCATGTGAATGGCATCCATCTGTTGGACTGGGTCTCCACATCATTGTGGGGACTACTCAAGTATCTCATTTACCATGACTGTCAACTCACTTCTTCAATTCCCCCTTCACATTTTCTCCACCCTTGCATGTCACAGTTGTAAATAAATACACCTTACACACATGTTGTTGTGTCTGCTCCGTCTTTAATACAGGATGTGCAACCTTCACCGTGTAGGACATGGTCCAGGGGAATGGAATGTAGGTAACAAGTGAGATGCTGAAGGGACCTAGGGAAAACCGCAGAACAAGAGTCACTTGTATGGGTGTGGCATTGCACACATCACACAACACTTGTCAACAAGGTACTCAGATCTACAAACTTTACACAGAGCAACAGTCACCATAGAGACAATCTGTATCACACTAACCAATCACACATACATTGGCAGGCAGCAATGAGTCAACACCAAGCTGCAGTCAGCAAGCTCACATACACCCACACAGCAACAGCAACACCATCAGACCATTTCGTCCCTTCTACATCGTCACTCACCTTCAAGTGAAGTAGCGGGTGATGAGCTGTCGACGCATGTCGACCCCTTCCTCCTCTCCACTGCCCTCGTCACTGGATCCGGCTTGATTTGCAGGCGGCGGCCTTGGCTGCTCATCATCGTCATCCAGGATCAGGGGTATTGCCTTGCGAATGGCCAGGTTGTGGAGCATGCAGCATGCCACCACTATCTGACACACCTTCCCTGGCGAGTACATAAGGGCCCCCAGTACGGTCCAGGCACCGAAATCTTGATTTTAGGAGACCAAATGTCCGTTCTATCACACGCCGTGTCCTCCCATGGGCATCATTGTATCGCACATCAGCTGGCGTGACGGGGTTCCGCAATGGGCTCAGCAACCACGGGCGGTTTGGATATGCCGAGTCACCTGGGTGTGAGAGACACAGATTAACCTTGCAGTCCCAAAATGCAACACAACAGCATGTCACACACACACACCACTCTAATCCACTATACATACTCACCCACAAGCCATGCACGCTCAGGAAGCAGATTGGCCATCAACTGAGGAACGATGCTGCTGCACAAGATGTGGGCATCATGGGCTGAACCGGGAAACTTGGCACACACGTGTGAGATGATCATGTCCGCCAGGCACACCACTTGAACATTTGCCGAGTGTGAATGCTTCCTATTGCGGTAAACCTGTTCACGTGCCTGTGGTGGCACAAGCCCAACATGTGTGCAATCAATTGCACCAATGACATGGGGGATATGTCCAAGGGCATAGAAATCGCCCTTCACAGCCACCAACTCAGGCCCCCTGGGAAAATGGATATATCTGTCTTTGTACAGCATCATGGCCGACAGGACATCCCTCAGCACCATGCTGAACATCGGCTGTGACATCCCGCCTGCACTTGCGACCGTGTGCTGGAATGAGCCCGTTGCAAAGAAATGCAGGCATGCCATCACCTTAGATGTTGCGGTGAAAGCTGTTGGATATGTCCGACGTGGCTGCAGGTGGGGCTCCAACATGGAACATAGGTTCTGCAGGGTTTGTCGGTCCAGCCTGAATTTGCGGATTATTTCCTCATTCTCCATGTCTGCCAGGACTGTGAACGGACGATGGATATTGTGCCTCCTCCTCCTAGGACAGATCACAGTGCACAGATGTCAATGCAGAAGACCATGAAATGTGCATCACATCAATTTCTTCTACAGACACATTCCCAAGTCTTACAACATGCACCATTAACCGACAGGGCACTTCACAAGTAGGTTCACATCAGGCACACTACTCGTACACCTGTCCCCTTACCAGCAGCAATTATCTGTGCACCCCTCCGGCTCATTCGCATGCACAGTGTGATATACTAACAGATATGTGTGCATACCTGTGAGTATGACCCCCAGCATATGTTAATAATTGCAATACTACCCGAACACACCATGTTGCTGGCCCTGATACACCTCCCAACACAGGTTGCACATGGCACACATCAACTACACACTGACCACCGGCTGAGCGTGGGGGACACGTGTGTGCATGTGCATTGGACAATGTGCCAGTTGCTGATGCCCCTAGTCCAGTCAATGAGACGACATTGTGCGTTACATTGCACACACAGACATTGACCATTATCTCCATATGCTATGCAACACATTAACTGGACAGTCTACATTTCATTACACAGCACATGTGACATGTGCGAGTGTATGTGCCCATGCAATGTATTGGCGACCCATATATGGTATGTGTTGGTGACGTGGAGTGACATGTCCCTTTTGTGCATTTGCCCTCATGAGGACCCTTCAATTGTTGAGACACTGGGCACTGTACATGTTGGCCTATGCAGAGAGCTGGAGGACACGTTAGGTGCAGCACAGCTACTCCACAACTCCATTAACGCTCACTCCAGGCACTGTCTGGCAGACATATGGCGGTGCCTACCGCCTGGCCACTGAGGTGTGTCACCGCCCATAACCCATGCACGATCGCGGGAGACACCGCCAGATATGTATGTGACAATAGCGGTCACCATGCACCGCTACCCAAATCACGGTCACTCCAGGCACTGTCTGGCAGACATATGGCGGTGCCTACCGCCTGGCCACTGAGGTGTGTCACCGGCATGGACCATGCCCCTGCAGCCAATGGGAAGCAGCCTCGCGGTAGCCTGATGCGAGTTTGAAAATCGCGGTAGGCGTGCACCACCCCGCGGAGGCGGTCACTGAGGCATTCAAAAGATGCACCACCGCGGTAGCGCGCACATGTCATCCTACGGTGTGTCACCGGCATGGACCATGCCCCTGCAGCCAATGGGAAGCAGCCTCGCGGTAGCCTGATGCGAGTTTGAAAATCGCGGTAGGCGTGCACCGCCACCGCGGAGGCGGACATTGGATGTATTTGAATGAGGCAGACCTGGTACACTAATTGCAGCACCCTGGGACCACTGACACAGCCCCAGGGGCCTATATATGTGTGGGAGGGCGCACCACATTCCCACAGCTACCAGGGACTGCTGACTGACAACCCTCCACCTGCTGCTGCTGCCTCAAGGGACTGCTGGCTGCCACCCTGCACCTGCCTCTGCTGCCTCAAGGGACTGCTGGCTGCCACCCTGCACCTGCTGCTGCTGCCTCAAGGGACTGCTGGCTGCCACCCTCCACCTGCTGCCTCAAGGGACTGCTGGCTGCCACCCTGCACCTGCCTGCTGCCTCAAGGGACTGCTGGCTGCCACCCTCCACCTGCTGCCTCAAGGGACTGCTGGCTGCCACCCTGCACCTGCTGCTGCTGCCTCAAGGGACTGCTGACTGCCACCCTCAACGTGCTGCTGCTGCCACATGTCCATTGTGATGTCGAGGACTCAGAAGATCCGTGCCAGTCCCTTCACCAGTGAGGAGCTTGGGGTCCTGGTAGACAGGGTGCTTGCACAGTACCCAAGGCTTTATGGCGGCCCTAATGTCGTGGTAAGTCTCCCAGACTGTGAGTGAGAGTGCAGGGTGTGCACACGTGGGGTGGAGGTGCTTCGGTATGTGTCAGTGGTTGTGGGGCTCTGACATGCACTGCCTATCATGTTTACTACAGCGGGAAGGGCTTGGTGGGCTCTTTCACACGTTACCCTGCATGCCTATCCTGAGTAGAGGGACATGTCCTGTAGTGTCAGCCATACAGTGCAGCTGCATTTTGGTGATGCAGGAGTCTGGCCAGTTAGCGTTTGTGTGAATGGCTGTGTTGCTCCCAATTAACCCACTCAGTGTCAGTCGACCTGCCCTGCACAGTCCCCACCGAATGCCACATGTCCACATCACTGCATGTACAGTGTGTACCATGTGTGTTTGGCTCACGCCTCTTCATCTAAGTCCCATCTCTGCCATGTAGATTGCACAGGAGCAGGCGTGGGAGAAGGGTGTGTGTATGACAGTTGTTGTCACTCTATGTGAGTTCCAAGACACAGTGAGGCTTTCACAGGGCTAGGACACTTAGGTCTGCGCAGTGTTGGACACAGTGAGTCCAACAACATGACACATGTTTTGCTATCTTCTCTATGTGTAGTTGTAGGTAACTGCAGACAGTAGCTGCAGGCAGACTACACGTTGCTTGCTGTGTTGGTATCCTGCATGTGAATGGGATGTGGAGGTACTGTGTCCACCATCGAACGTGCATGCCTGTACGTCTGATTGACCAATGACATTGCACCATGTTCAGAGCAATTGTTGGCTATGTGACAGTTGTAGCTGGAGTTTTGGATGAGTCAGTGTCGTGCTACTGCATTTTCGTTGTGTTGTTATTGTGCACTGTGTCACTGGAACATCACACCTCTTGTCTCCCATGCCTGCAGCTGAAGGTCCACCAGCGTAAAGCCGTGTGGAGGGCCATTGCCTCCAGAGTCCGGGATCTGGGTGTGTCAAACCGAAGGCGCACCCACTGTCATAAAGGTGGGACGACATCTGCCGGCTGAGCAAGAACGTGGCCGAGATGACGCTGGGGCTGCTCCCTCGGACTGGCAGGTTGGCTAGGCGCAGCATGACACCACTAATGGCCCGCATCCTGGCTGTCACACAACCTGAGCTGGACAGACGACTGAGGGAGCATCAGCAGCGAGCCAGGGGTGAGTATGTGTTGCAGGCTGCCTTTGGCTGGGAGTGGGTGCATGTGTCTACAGAGTGTGCAAATCGTCAGCTGTGTGACGTTGGTTGTGTGGTGCAATGTTTTGTGAGTGGCCTCTGTGCTGGGTGTATGTGCCATGCTTTTGCCCAAACGGCGCTTCATGAAGTGAGTTTTAGCACTGTGCATCTCTCTTACATTTGGAGTTGTGGCCTTCAGGTACCTTCTGCTGTGGGGTAGTGTGTGAATTCTGATGGATGGGAATGCCAGTGTGCCAACTGTGAATGCGTTTCAATGAATGCGTGCAATTCCAGACCTCAGATGTCTGCCAGTCAGACATCTGAGGCCAATGTGCAACAGTAGATGTGCCCATGGACTCGATATGGTGGATGGCATGTGTGCAGGGTCATTGTGGGCTGGTATGTTGTAGTCTGTGTGGTCCCCTACTGCTCCACACATGTAGGTGATGTGCACCATGTCGTGGTGTTCATCCTTGCCAACATCGGGACAGTGTGTGTGCACAGGCCATTTTGGGGCTGTGTCTGATGTGAGCCAACTGCAGGATGGTGTGCTGTGTGAATCACCTGGGGCACTTATGGCAGGACGTGTGGCGGACATGCACCGTTGTGTAGAAATATTGGGTGTCAAGATATATGTGTGCACAGGGTGGCATGCAATGTGCTGCACACCTCTTCCTAGGATGCAGATGTATTGGCACGTGTTAGTTCTGTTGATGCCACTCATCTCACAGTACTTCTCTCTCCTATGCAGCAGCTCCCGTATGTGCAGAGGGAGAGGGGACGGACACCAGTGGTGAGGCTTCCACTGCAACAGCCGCACCGGAGCTGACTGACACAGATGTGACCAGCGCCGAGGAGGGGGACAGGAGTCTGCTAGAGGATTCACAGCTGGAGACACAAAGCTCTACCTCATCTGACGCCAGCGGTGACACATCCATGTTGGGGGGTACAGGGAACGGGGACTCTGCCTCCTCTTCCGCCACACAGCGTCCAGTGCCCAGCCTCCCTTCAACCTCCACTGGTGCTGCCCGTGTCCGCACGAGTAGGAAGGGAAGAGTCACCTTCACCCCAGGCACAGCTGCCCCAGCCCATGTCAGCCCTGCTGCCCTCAGTGCAGAAGCAGTCGAGCTATTGCGCCAGCTGTGTGTGGGGCAGACAGCACTTCTCAATGCCTTCCAATGAGCACGACAAAAAGTTGGGGCAGGTTATAGCTTTCATGGAGGGCTTACATTCCGACGTAGGTGGGCTACACCGGACTGTGCAGTCCTTGTCATCAACTGTGACAGCAGCCCTGCAACAGGCACATAGTCAGGGAGCGGCTCCCAGCACTCGGTCCGGCCCCGTGTCACTGTGCACCTCTGACGACAGTGACAATGCCCAACGGACCCCAAAGTCCCGATACAGAACCCGCAGCACACAGGAGCAGCAGCAACCCAAGCGTACTAGGGCACAGACACCATCCCCACATAAGAGTAAGGCCACCCCAGAGCGCAGAGAGAAAAGCCCATCAGGCGACAGCAAGGGCCACAAAGCAAAGAAAAAAGCATCAGGGTCACAGGCCTCACCTTCCTCCCCTGCCAAAGACTCCCCTGTCCCAAAGACGTCTCGCAGAGGCAAAAAGACAGTTTCCACATCCACTGAGAAGGTGTTGCCTGCAAACATTACACAGGATGAGGGCCCCATGGATAATCCATCCTTGACCTCCACTCCCATCCCAAGCCCTGTGAAGCCAGCACGGGAGGACACTGTAGGGGGCAAAGCTGGTGGACAGAGGGAGGCAGGGCGGCGGCAAACACCAGGCAAGCGCACAGCGGGTTCCAGCATGTCCCCAGAGGGGGGTCACCATCCACACCAGAATCAGCTTTGGTGTTGGGGTCACCTGTTGTGTCTGCCCCAGTTCCCCTCAATCCCCTGACAGGGAAGCCTTTCAGGATCCCCAAGAAGTGGAGAGGCACCCCTCCACAATCTCCGGCACACACTGTGTCTCACCAGGGCATGAGTCCACCTCCCGGGCCACCACCCCACCTGGTCCAAGCAGCCCCCAGCTACCACATGCACAGTTGGCTCTTCCACAGTTGTTACTCCCACTGCCCAGGGTAGTCCGCCAACAGACCCCAACACACAGTCAGCTCCAAGTCCGACAGACAGCCCCATCTGAGTGGTGGTCACCCTCACACACCTGTCTGTCCACAGGGGTGCGTGTGATGCCCATTGTCAGGCCCATTACTCTGTTGCTGGGCATGGCATGGTAGAGTTGCATACATTCCCTGTGTAGCTTCTGATGTAACTACTCTGCACATTGTACTTGCCTTGTGTTTCACTGCTGTGTGCCCCCTGCCTGTGCAGCTTCTCATGGACTCACTCTGCACTTTGTCCTGCCCACTGGCCTTGCTGTTCACTGCTGTTTGCCACTTGCCTGTGCAGCTTCTCATGGACTCACTCTGCACATTGGACTGGCCACTGGCCTTGCTGTTCACTGCTGTGTGCCCCCTGCCTGTGCAGCTTCTCATGGACTTAATCTGCACATTGGACTGGCCACTGGTCTTGCTGTTCACTGCTGTTTGCCCCTTGCCTGTGCAGCTTTTCATGTAAATACTGTGCATATTGAAATGCCCACTGGCTTTGCTGTTGCCCAAATTTGTTGGCTCTATATGCAAATTGTGAATAAACACAGTTGGTCCTGCAGTGAGTTGTGTCAGTGTCCTTCCTGAATAAAGTTGTTTCTGTGTGTGCATGGTTTACTGTGTCACAGGCTCAGTATGCCACTTCGACATTGCCAATGGGTTGTGTCACATTTCATTTTTTTGCAGGGGTGGGAGGCACTTCATTTCTACATGACTGTGATACTTATGGGTGCAGTGCAGGTGGTTGGCAATGAAATCTTGTAGTCATCTTCCTTCTTGGCTCATGTTATCTATGGTGGACACATGTCAGGTTTGTGGGCAATGGCAGCACAGGGTGGGAGTTTGGGCACAGGCTTACAGGCAGGCAGGCCAGGGTCATGGGGTCTGTGTGAGCTTCCTTTCTGTGTGCCAATCAGTGTCGGTGTATGGACATCTTGTGGTGATGAGTTATCCAGGTCCCATGGCTTACTTCCAATGTGTGCACTTGGGTGGTGGAGAAGTGTATGGTGTGAAGGGGGTGACTTTGTTGTGACTGTGGATGTGTGTGCACATGCATTGTCAACTACTGCCATGTGTGACCCTGGAGTGGTGTGCCTGTATGTGTACTTGTTTAGCCCTGTGGTTGTGTTTTGTGCACATGGCAGTATTGTGTGTTGCTGTTGTGGGAGGAGGTATGTGTGACATATCCTACTTGTGCTTGGCTGTCATGTAGTGTGTCACTGGGCCCTGTGTGTTGTGCAGCAGACATTGTCTTGTCCAGTATTTGGATGCCTATGTGTGGCTGGTCAGTGTTTGAGTTCAGGGCCTTCCTTACATCCCTGTGCCTATACATGGGTGTCCTTGCTGTCTCCAGGAGTTGTTGCATTGGGGTGACCGTGGTTTGTGTTGACTGACTGTGTCAGCCATGTGTGCTGTGATGGGCTGTGTGTGTTCTCACATGTGTCTTGTCTTGCATGTGCATCACACATGCTTGATGGTTGTGTCACTGCCCTTCCATTTGTGGGCACCTCACTTTGGCTTTCCTATATGTTGTCCTCCATTACTGCTGGCATGTGGTGTGTGTATGTAGCTGTGAGTCAGGGTGGTGTGTGTGTGTGTGACTTGTCAGGTAGTGTGTGCAGTGAAGTGTTTGGTCCTCATCTGTGTGTGTGTACATTTTGTGCCTGCCCTCAGTGTTCTTGGCTTGTGTGTGATGTTGTTGTGGTGTGTGTGTTGGCTGGGGCCTGGGCTTCTGTGCTATGTGTTCCTTTGCAAAGGGTCCTGCTGTGGCTGTATATGCAGTTGTTGGGACGTGGGGCATGGTGTGGCTGTAGTTGTGTGGTTGTTGTGCAGGAGTGGCACTTGTGAGGCACATGTTGTGTCCCTTCAGGGAGGTAGCTGGTGTGTTGTGGATGGAGTTGTGGCTCTGTGCAATTTGTACGGTGCCCTTGGCATGCGCTGGCCCTGTGCTCTGCGTTGTGTGCATGGTTTCATGCACACTGACCGCGGCGGTGACGTGACCGGGACATTTGTTCATGAATGCGGTACATGGGTGGGCAGTATGTGGCGCGATGTTTTTGTGACAGGTGGGACATGTGTGTGTGCAGTGATGGCTGTGTGCCTGTCCCCACAGGGGTGTGTGGTGTTCCCATGCGATGTTTTTCCCCCTGGAGCTGTGTATTGTGTTACTTGCACTGTTGTGTCTGTACGTACCTGCGGAGGCGTCCGTGGCGGTGGATAACTTGCAGGTGGTGGATCATGTACAGCACCGGGAAGGCGTGTAGGGCGGGATCCATCGCGGTGTGTCCCGGGTGTTTCTTTTCTGTCTCCGCTGTGATGTCTCCGCCGTCTTTCGCTGTGCGGTTTCTCCGTCGCGGTGCGCTGCCCTGTTTCCGGCATCGTGATATCTTCGGCGTACAGGACGTCATTCCGCACGGCGGTGTGTGGTGATTGGCTCACTCCGCCGCGGTGGCGGGCGCTGTTCGATGGCGGTCGGCGTCACACCGCGGCGGACGGTAAATGCCTATGTTTTCCCATCCTAATATGGCGGCCGTGAAGACCGCTGCTGGCGTGCGGAAAAAGGCATTTTTCCACACCGCCGCAACCGCGGTCGTGCCTCCGCCAGACATCCTAATAGACCCCTATGGTTCTTAAAATTAAATCAATTGACCTCGTGGTTTCTGTGGGCCGGACAGCGCCCTCGCAGAGCATTGAAATATATGACTTTACCTACGGATCGGGGGGGGTGGTCAGTTTCCAAGTTTACTATTGGGCAGCAGCTCTGAAACAGATGGCCGACCTATTGAAAAATGGCCATGGGGATTTAAGAGAAATATCTATTTATGAGTTAATTTTTGGGGCTGAAGCCAAGGGATGTCTTTTGCGTCATATTGATTTTGCTTATTTTAAAAGGGTCAAATTTAAGGTTTTGTTGGGAGCATTCAAGGTTTGGACAGCAGTTCGGAAAAAATTGAAGATTGGCAGAATCCACAGATATTCTCCTTTAGCTAATAATAGGTTACTTCCGGACATATTTCAGGATGGTTATTCCAAAATATGGCTGGACAAAGGGGTGTTGCATTTGGGGGATCTAATGATAGATAAGGAAATTCTCTCATTTGATATGATTAAGGAGAAATTTGGGATAGGGAATAATCATTTTTAAATATCTCCAACTACGCGACTTTCTGTCCAAAAAGATAATTTGTTGTAGTAAAATCCCCTATTAGATCTGGTATGGGGGGCTCGCTGCTTCAATATCCTTAATTTACAAAATAATTATTAAGGAAATGGGGATGACTTTTCCAAGCATATAAATAGATGGGGAAGCGATGGTACAAGCTGGGCCAGAAGTCTGCGAAGATTCTCTTCAGTTGAGCCAGACTGCATTTATTTCAGCTAGTCTTCAAGTGCAATGCTTCAAGACCTGGTGTAATTTATATATCACCCGGCACGGATTCATAGATGGGGTGGGACTTCAGGGACACAATGTTCTCGGTGCGGACTACTAGCCGCCGATAGTGTGCATATGTTTGCCTCTTGTCCTAGGCTTATTAAGCTGAGAACTGAAATCGGACAGCGTCTCAGCATTATGCTGGGACACCCGGTTGTGCTTACCCCTCAGGTTATACTATTGGGGATCAGTAGCCAGGTAATGGAAGAACTAAATAGGAGCTTGTTGTTTATAGCTATGGCGGTGCTCAGGCTGTGTCTAGCTAGTGCATGGCTTGATCACGATCCTCCCTCAATTCATGCTTGGTTAGGGAAACTATTATTCATATATAAGTGGGAGACTGCGGTCTACAAAAGAAGAGGAAATAGAGCTAGGACAAGAGGTCTCGGAATCTGGGAGCCTGTAACTAGATGGATCGAAGCTGAGTCGGATTCTATGAGGTCCGACTAAACAAATTTGGTATTTAGCCCCGTGGCAGGGTCAAAACTTAATTCAATTCAATTTACCGGTTTAGCAAAGTATATGCAGCAAATATATCTAATTTTGGGTTTTTTTTCCCTTTGGATCAAGAGGGGGGGGTTGGAGGGGGTTGGGTTTAAATGTCAAAAAAGGACATTGATTGTACTTGGTCTATGTATGATTTACTATCTTTTTTATGATGTCTAAATAAAAAATTGAAATAAAAAAAAAAAAGAAAATTACTAATCGCTTCTGAAATGCTTTGCCTATTTGCTTCGGACAAGATAACTTCATCATTGAATCTCCAAAGGGGTTGTTTTTTTATAAGAAGCGTGGTCAGAGATGGATAAGGTGGAGAAGTGTGGCTCAATGGTTAGAGCGGCAGACCCTGATGCAGAGATCTGGCCCCGGACCAGGGTTCAATTCCCGCCTCGGCGGGTCTTGGGCTCAATTTCCTCGGACCTGATAATTCTCGCCTCGGTGCCTATTCTAATCATGGGTCCCACTCTGCAACTCTGGGCAATAGCTTGCTTAATCTCCACAATGGCCCCAACAGCGCTGGGATGCCTGGCTTCACCCTGGGGGTGCCCAGGAGTGGACATTTCACAGGGAAAAGCCAGGAAGGGTTCCACAGCGGTATGCGTACAGCGCCAGGACACCCCTTTGGGGGTATAAGTGCGCTTTACAAGTACAAATTTCATTTCATTTCAAGGTGATGCAAGAACTGTCTGATATTACTCTTGGTTCAATGGTGGTTTGATTTATCCTATTTAAGGCGTTACCTGTTATAAGAAGGTAATCAATGAGCGAGTACGAATTATGAGGATACGAGTAAAAAAGTATAATTCCTTTCTGTTGGATTCTGTGTTCTCCAGGTGTCAATCAGGTTAAATTGCTTACACATATTTCTAAGAATTTTGTGTGATTTATTGGATTGGAACTGGCAGTGTGAGTTTCTGTCCAGAGCTGGGTCTAGTGTTAGGTTAAAGTCCCCCGCAAGTATGTGTGTGGCTGAGTCAGGGATTGTTTTGAGTTGCTTTGTGAGTTCCTACCAGAAGCCAGGGTCATCTTTGCATATATATTTGTGATGTAAAACTCTGTGTTTAACTAATTTCGAGATAACCCATCTACCTTGCGAGTCAGCTTTGATTGTGACTAGGTCAATGTTTGAGTTATATAGCAATGGGGTAACCCGATAAGCCACTGGACTAGGGTACAATGTGTTACATAAGTTAGTGTCACAGTGAACAGTCTAAACACATACAAATATAGGAATTAATTAATCAAAATCAAACATCACCAAGAACTTGTACCAACAATGGTTGTGATTTTATTTCTGCTTTGTGATGAAATAAAATCACAACCATTGTTAGTACAAGTTCTTGGTGATGTTTGATTTTGATTAATTAATCAAGGATCTTTTCCTATATTTGTATGTGTTTAGACTGTACTCTACTGTGACACTAACTTAGGTCAATGTTTGGTTTCTTTGCAATGGGTGTTATCACCCCGTTTTTCTTACCTAAGGCTGCAGAACCTGTCACTTCAGAGTACAAGTTACTTCTAAATGAGTTGAAATGTTTGGAATCAATCTTCGTCTCTTGAAAGAGAATAATGTCGCTTTTCTGTTTATATATGTAATCAAGAATCTACTTTCTCTTGACAGGATGATTGATAACTTTTACATTCAGAGATATTATCTTAATATTTTTTTTGATAACTTTTACATTCAGAGATATTATCTTAATATTTTTTGGAGTCGATGCCATCAGAGATGTTTGGTATATGGTAAACTTAAGGTTGAGTAGTGTGTGTATACCCTCTTATGAGTAGTTAATAGTTTCTCTAGGCCCTGATGAAATGCCACAATCTTTAAGACAACGTAGGCCATGAAACATGTTGACCACTATCCTCACTTAATGCTTGATGAGATTATTAAAATCTCCGCATACAAGCAGCTAAGTTATAATCATGACATGGAACCTGCTGATTAAAGTTAGTTCAGCTGGTTCCCATAGTTATTTTTAAACTCACACTTTTCTCACACACTGCTCACATTTGTATATACACCACACGCCCTACACACACCCGCTTCATCTACGGCCAGGAATACAGGATAAAATACCTCCGGTAAAGAGCCCCCCTGCGGGGCCCGTTGGGCATTGCAGCGCCGGCCCAACGAGGAGCTGCTCTATGATGAAGCATGACACCCTTCAGGGTGTGTGAGGGCCCTTGCTCCTTATAGGAGCTATTCCACCCCTGTTCTTTTTCTTCCGTTAGGAACAGCACACCTTACTATTTACAGTTCACCTTACTAATACCAGTTAATCACCCAAAAATAACAATCAGCTACTTGACCAATCAGCCTTTGTAAAGAGCATTTGACTACACAGAAATATGCATTGCCATGTTTCTGGTAACTTTTGAGCTAGAACCAAAATATGTTTTGTTTTGTTAAAATCTGCAAATTATGCAGCAGATGATGGATTATATGCCAATTGCAGCAAATCCATAATTATGTGGAAAACACAGCATCCACAGAATTGTATAATTCCAGTGGCCCTTATTATTTTTTAATCCTTCAAAAACAGATGCATGAAAAAACAACTGAAAACTCCAACTGACTGGTGTCTGACATCCAAATAGTACCAAAGGAAAGCAAGAACAAGCATTAATAAAGCCATGTCTTCTTGAGTTTGGATCTAGAGTTTTTCACTTGCAATAACAGCATTGTATGTGAAATTGAGTGTCTAACCAGTATGTTTCTCCTATTGTGGGGAAAACATGCTTTGGATTACTTGGTAGATGCTTAGTGGACCAGTGCATTATTTTAAGATAAGACATATGGACATAATGCTAGAAATGGTAGCTTTAGTTGTCAGATATTTGTAATGACAAATATGGATCACTGACGAAATATCGACTACAAAAACACTGAGCTACAAAAATATTACGGCAAATATATCGTACACACAAATATCGACACCTATACTTAAACAAGAAATTACACAAATATCGATAAAAAATATCGCCTAAATAAATATCGAGTACAAAAATATCACCAACAAAAATATAGCCAACTAAAATATCGATAACATTAAGTTATAATGAAACACAACAAAAATATTGAGAATACCAATATCGACTACACAAATATCGCTAAAATACATATAAATAATATCGAAAATACCATTTAACATTGAACACAATTTACAAATATTTAATTAAGTAACATATCCGAAATAATTTAATTAGATTATGACAACATATATAAAAAATAGTAAACGATTAAAAAAATATAATATAATTATACTAACCCAAATAAATGAATACATTCACAATATAACATTAAATTACTTTCCAACAATGCGAAAATTACATATATATAATATACAACAAATATAAATATTATAAATTACATTTATTTACAAATATATTTAAATAACAACAAATAACATAAATATAAACATTAAATAAACATTACATAATTAAAAGGTAACTGCTAAAAAATTCAAATAACGTAGATGCCCTAGAGACAATAAAGGAAGTAAGCAAAAGTTCCCAGCAGACAAGTACTCAAATTCTAAAAAATGTTTTAACCACAGTACCAGAACATGTCACAGGACAACTTCCTTCCATACCCAACTTAAAAAGATTAATAGCAAAAACTAAAAGAACTTCAGATTCAACTCCACCCACCCCAAACATTTGGAGAAATTTAAATACTCCCAGAATACACAATCACCCACAAAGAAGAAAAATTCTTAATCTATGACAATAAAAGTCACGAGAAAAGAATTATCTTTCCAACTAACACTAATTTGCAAAAACGTAAAAACTGCGAAACGTGGATGATGGATGGAACCTTTAAAGTTTGTCCCAAACCATTTTATCAACTGTATACAATTCATGGTGAATTTGAAGAGACAAATATCCCATTCATTTATGCATTACTCCCTAATAAAAATAACACCACCTATATAGAAGTACTAACTACAATAAAACAATTCACAGAAAATTACTATCCCCAAAGAATAATAATAGATTTTGAACAGGCAATGATTCAGGCAATACTCACACTTTACCCACACACTGCAATACAAGGGTGCTACTACCATTTTAACCAAATCATATGGAGGCACCTACAAAAATCTACTTTAAGCATAGAATATTCAACTAACAGCAACTTTGCCTACCAAATTAAAAAATTAATCGCCCTGGCCTACGTACCTATTACTGAAGTAGCCAATCACTACAACTTACTAATAGAAAGTCCTTTCTATCAAACCAATGAAACAAAATTAAGTCCCCTGCTCGACTACTTCGAAGACACCTGGGTAGGAAGGTTACATAGATCAGGACATCGTAGACAACGTAAATTTCAAATACCCTGGTGGAATGTGTATGCCAGTACTTTGGCACAAAAAGCCAAAACAAACAACGCAGTGGAAGGATGGCATAATGCCTTCCAAGCCACAATTGGAAGAGGACAGCCAACATTACATAAACTTATTGAAGCTATTAGAAAGAAACAAAGCTACCAAGAACTCAGACTAGAGCAATTTCTAAGCAAAATAGGACCTAAACTAAGCAAACAAACCAAAACCATGTACGAATACCTCCAACATAAAACTAGGATGTACCCAAATACCCAAGGTCTAGAATATCTTGACATAATTGCAAAATCAATTCTCTAAATTAAACCAAAAGCAAACTTTTGAAACATAGAAAACATAAAAACAAAGATTTTCTCTTTTTACAATTAATAAATATACTTATGTCATAACATTTTAACTATAACTGAAAATTATATGACATAATATAAATATTAAAAAAGAGAAAGAAAAATAAACATTTCCCACACACAACAATAAAAAAAATTACTTACAGTTATGTAGCTGTAGAATGTCCTCACAAAAAGAAAAAATCCACACCAATCGAAGGAAAAATTAATCCATTAAAAAAGGAAACCCAAAAAAAAATGTAAAAATACAACTGTAGAAAAGGGAAATCCAACGCCGCAATCCTCTGAATAACGAAACCCTTAAAACCCGAAAATAGTTATTGAAAAAACGCTCCAACAACCCGAAAAAAAAAAGGAAATGTATAGTAACTTGTAATAAAACAAGAAACAACATTGTCCTTTATTTTAAAAAAACAAAACGTGTGAACAACTCCATCCGTGCACCAAACCGAGGACCTGTAAATAAAAATTAAACAAAACCCACCCACAACAAAAATACAAACCCACAACATATATCAACATAAAATACACCAAAACACATATAATAAACACATAACTAAAACTACATAACATTCTAATTACATCCGACACTAAGTCAAACACATAAAACACTAAGGGGCCCATTAGGATGGCGGGCGGAAGCACCACCGCCGTGCTGGCGGATGCAAAAACCACCAGTTACCGCCCGCATGCCGCAGCCCACACGCCCGCCAAATTACGATGTGAAAAGGCAGCCAAACACCGCCGGCAAGCCAGCGACGCCGTCCGCCATCAAAGTGCGCCCGCTCACGTAGCGGCGCAGCCCAATTGAGACACACCGTCCAGACGAAATCACGTACCGCCCGGCGTACAAATTATGATGCCGCAAACAAACAGCTCCCACGGCTAAGAGACACCGCACGTGAAAGTGAGGCGGAAACCCGAACGCCGAGCACAGACACCGAAGAAGCGGCTCCCCGAGCATGAATCCAGCACTGCAGGCCCTCCCCATGCTACTGCCTGATGCACCACCAAGGAGGCAACGTGCCGCGGAGACGCAGGTAGGCACACACACAACAAGGGCACGCAAACAGCGCACACAGTGCAAGGGCGGAAAAGGAGGACATGGCACCCCCCAACACCCCTGCGTGGACAAGACACATCCACCACTGCACCCACAAATGTCACACAGGGCAAATTGCAACATCTCGCAACTATCATGTGGCACACCACCTGGGACAAGGAACTAACCACCCCGTCACGGCACGGCAGCACAGCGGCGATGACGCAGCCACACATGCGCACAACTCAGCGCGCCAACCATAACGCCATGCATGCGTCGCACACAAGCAACACAGGGACACAACCAAGCACCACACACATCAGCCACACCCAGAACGCACATGACACGTGACAGGCCTGCCACAGTCATGTCCCCAACGCCCAATTCACGGACAACACCCAAAGTCACACAACCGACGCCCACATGTCAGTGAAGTCACGCAACATCAGGACACACCCCTGTGTGACAAACATGGCGAAGCACACAGCGGCGGCAACACCACCCAGCAGAACATGGGCCCCTGTCGGGAAGAGGTACGCCAGTACCACACAGAAACACCCATACCACCCTGCACCCATGAACCAGACATACAAAACGGAACACCAAAGAGCCCGGGGACCGACAACAGGTGGACCCAAGAATGACACTCACACACAAGGCCCAACGCATAGCGGAAACACAGCCTGCCGCCCACACACGGGAGAGCAGACAGCACTGAATGACCTTCCATTCCAACTCCGAAACCACAACCCGACTAAACAAGCCGGAGAATACAGCCATTGTCCCAAGAAAGACCAACACAGGCATGCAGAGGAGACCGACCACAGGGCAGATAGCGCATATCACCTAAGAACATACCGAACGGGAAAGAAAGAATATAAACACTCCCCATGCCGTTCCCATGCAAGTTATCTGGAAGGAGTCACACACCACTGACCTTGAACATTCAGAGAAGCACGTGGGATGAGGGCCCGTGTCCTCCGCACAAGCCAACAGAACACAAGTCCTGCCCCCTACGACCATGACAGACCTCACAGCAACCTCGGAGCTTGCACACTGCAGACTGCACACACAGCCGGAGCACGCCACCACATCGCCCCGCAGCAAAATGGCACCTACAACACACCTACCCAACTACGCCAGACAGGTCAAGCTGTACAAACACAACCTGATACAGATGTTGGGATGCGAACCCCTATCCCTGCTGAACGTAAGTTACCGACTGACTTACTGCATCGCATTGTTCAGCTGCGTCATACCCGTCTTCTACTGTCGGAGGTGTCCCTTCCACCATCCTGTGGAGTTGTGCCTCTCCAACCCGGCATGTCCAAGGGCGGACCTGCTACCACTATTCCACCCTCTGGACGCACACGACAGGGTCTGTTCAGCCTATGGGGGCATGACGTATGTGGCGACCATCGGACCCACACTGCAATGGGACCACTGTGCCTCCACACGACGGATCATGGATCACAGCTACATCGAATGTCACCCAGCATGCCCCATCATGCTCCTACAAGGGACAACTTACGAACAACACCGTGACAGCCACCATCCGCTACATTGGCTGGCAAACATGTATACCACCAATTAAATGGAAGCCCTGCAGGAAGCCATCGCATACCTGTCAACCTGTCAATTCGTAGGACCCCGACGCAATCCCAAAGTGAGCCATGATGTCCGACACTGTACCCATGCTTAGCTTCCGCACGGACTGGCCAGTAACCACTACAACAGCCATACCAAACGACCTGCAACTGATACCACACCATCAACGACACTGCCATGACATCGGATGTGTCCGGGACATGCACTCTGTTCCCCATCACATCCAGGAACTCTGCATGTATCGTGGGAGGCAGTGGCATGGGATATGTGTATCGCACCCACATGGACAGAACTGCACGTACAACTATGCCATGACATGGATCCTGCGCCCATGGACACATGCACCGCACAGTGGACAGGAATCGGCCCGGCTGGAGTATGTGAGAGCTGCACCCCTTCTCCCCTCCCCGGAAATCCCGTAACAGGACCTTTGCATGGACGACAAGTGCATACAACAACAACACGACCCCAGTGACTGTGACATGTCCAGTAGCCACCATATGGCAACAACAAGTGGCACGCCGCTGCATGCACGTAAGCCCATGCCCTGATGTCAACTCACATGCACGCGTGCATGAGTAACAACAGCAGCACACCTGTCACATGGAACTGAGATGGACTGTGCCCATGATGCCAAGCGGTCTGGTAGGCTAAATGTATACCGTCTGTGTCAAAGTCCGCAGCACCGCAGCTATTTGCAAATGAACATTAGCACAGCAACGGCCAAGCAGATGTAACTCTGAAGCCCACATCCCACATGCAACAGCTAATCACATGTAACCCCTACACCCTTAGCTATGTGTAATCATGCTCAGTATATCCTCCACATGCATTCCGCTGCCAGTAGTGTCCACTATACTGCATCACAGAGGACATAAGTCACAATACATGGTTTGAAGAAAGAAACTGTCTCTGCTGATTCCTTTCACAAGTACGAATGTGAGATGATGAGAGTGTGTGATGTACACGGCAGTCGTGACATGACTATGTAGTCCACTGTCATTGGATGTCAACGCAAATGAGTAGCACAACTGTGGAAGACACACATGTGTCGTGTGAAGTCGGAGTGACGCTTCGCTCAGGTGGGTGGGTGTGACGGGTAGATGCGCACATGCAAAGTTGAAACACGCTGTGTCGGGAGGGGTCCAGAACTGCACATTACCGCTTCCTTGGGCAATGTTAAAGGCCACCTGTCGGGGGGATGTGAACACGTGTGTGCACAGCAGCCGGGCACACGAACAATGCGGTATCAGGCGTACACGTCAGCCCACCCTCTGTGGACAAGCTGGATCCTGTTGTGCGCCCGCCAGGCCCTTGACAAGGCACACACAGCCCCTGCCGACCAGGTGTATCCCCAACATTGTCAACCTGCACAGGCAATCCAGGGCACGGGATGGCAGTGGAGCATGGTGGGGGAGAGGACTCGGCGCGCTCCTCCAGGACACATCACGCAGGCAAAACATCCTCAATGTGTAGCATGGCTCAAGTCATATGGAAGTATTGGGGGACGCACCACGTCACGAGCAGGAGTGACGTCACGGAAGGTGGCTCGCACCATCCCACCCATTGCCTACATCTCCACACACGTCACATGCCGTTGCAACAGAGAAGCCAGCGCGTGCGCAAGCACCTCCGAGCCCGCCCCAGTGAGGCAAAAGAGTGAATGTGTGGGTCCATCAGCCCCAGATGGACGCGGCATGGGCCGCTAGGGCAGCCACAGCCTCTGTGTGTCGCAGGTGGTGTATCCGGACTGCGGAGACTGCTATGCATTGTCTATGTTGCCCGGGTCTCGAGTCGGGGCACCACGCAGGTGGACGGCGTCCCGCCACACATCATGCCGTGAGACAGACCACTCGTTCAACTGGACCCACACATACACTCCTTGGCCTCTCCGGTGCGAGCTTGGGGCTTCATCTGCATGCGCTAGCCCCACAGGTGCAAATGCATATTGGGGGAGCGAGGGGAGGCCATGAGGACAGGGACAAAGACGACTGTAGTCACTGTCAGTGAGTTCAAGGAATGACCCTGATGTGGACAGGAAAGAGACGTGTCCCGTGTGTACTGCAACTAGTCGCTAATCCGATCTACCCTCCCATGTCCTGCATGTAAGCCCGCACCTAGCCCCGCCCACCCGCCACACTCGAACATTAGCACCAGCACAACATCATTCACATTCGAAGCACTGACTGGGGGTGACAACCATTGGACACATCTTGTTGAGGCCACCCACGCATACATGTGGGCCCTCCATGATCCATGTCACCTGCGGCAAAGTGATGACATGCGCAATGACGGAAGTGAGGAGAGCTGTCCGCCCCACGCACAGATGGTGCATCAGCTCCACAGACCCAGCAGCGAGTGCAGCAGTGGTCACATGTGCAGGGGCAGCTGTGCCTGGTGTGAAGGCACATTCAAATTGACAGCACATCGACCAATGTGTAGTCTGCCCACATCTACAGTCCATTATCATGCGGACATAGAAAATTAACATAGGGCAACACATCTGTGTGGGTGCACCCACTGTGACCAACACTGCGCAATCATCGACGTACTCGCCCTGTGCATGGCCCACCACGCAACGGAGGTCACATTCAGTGCCACCATCCCACACACACATCCCTATCACGAGACATGGTGTGTCCAATAGTCAGTACTGAGTTAGCGCCCATCTGGAGGGTCCTGAACAGGAGACACATGCAACCCACTAGGCAGTCGGTGCTGTCATCTACTGGCATTGTGCAGTCAATGTGCAGGCCAGGCCTGCTGGGACTGAGAGGGGCAGCATGGCCCAGCCTGACATTCACACGAGCAACAAGTGCACTGAGACCTGCATTAGCAATTGCAGACGTTGGCCTGCTCCCAGCTGGCCCGGGACGCCTACCTCCATAGTGGAACACGCAGGGTGCAACCGCGCGGGTCATCGGAGTTGGCCATAATGGCCTGGCCCATGTTGGTGACAGTCCGCTGATGCCATGTGCACCACACAGTATAATGTGCGCACTGCATCTGCAGGTGTGGCCATGATGTGCGTGTGGGTGCAGGTGCACAATGGACGGGGCCACAACATGCCGTGTGCATAGGCAGGGACGGCCAGTGGCCGGCCCCACATGTCTGTTAGCATGTCATCATCTGCACATTGGCATGGGTGCATGGTATACGCATATGCACACGCATGCCATCTCTCACTATGTACATCTGCCACTTGGCACGTGCAAGGTTACGTGTCACATGTGATGTGTATTTGCAAGCACACAGCCGTGTTGGTATGGGGCTGTCAATGCGTACACCTGTCAATGCTTCTGGAGGTGTGATCCGTACAGTGCTGCACATAGGGTGCAGAGGTGACACCAATGACTGTCTCATATCCCCTCGTGCCACAGGTCCCACTTTTCTTGGCCGCTCAGCCTGTGCCCACATCGTCGTTGGTCATGTGCCATACTCATCCAGCCTCGGAAGCAGTGTGATGCACAGCAGCCAGTCATGTTGCCGTGGTGTTGCCGCTTGCCGAATATGCAGTCAGTCCCCATCAGCACGCCTCACAGGTCATTGAGGCCTGGATCCCCATGTGCATGCACATAGCAATGGTTTGTGTCACTGCCCATTGCTATTGGTGGGAGACCTGTGTAAGTGTATTGTGGCTGTGCTGTCCCTGCATGACAGCTGTTCTGTGACTCATGTTCTTGCTCTGTCATATCAGTTATGTGTATCTGAAAATGCCATGTGGCGTGTTGCTTTGACATGTGTCCACTTCCATCTTTCCTAGGCGGAGACCAAACATTTACCGCCCTTACCAATTGTTGGCGGACATGGAGGATTCTGAGGTCATCCGGACATTTCGTCTGGACCGACCAACCCTGCATCGACTATGTGCCATGTTGGAACCCCACCTCCGTCCTCGCAGGGTGTATCCGACAGCATTCACCCCCACGGGTAAGGTGATGGCTGCACTGCATTTTTTCGCCACTGGGTCATTCCAGCACACAGTGGGCAGTGGAGGTGGGATGTCCCAGCCCATGTTCAGCATGGTGCTGAGGGATGTACTGGCAGCCATGATGCTGTACAGGAACAGGTACATCCGATTCCCCAGGGCACGTGAGTTGGCGGCAGTGAAGGGTGCATTCTATGCCCTTGGCACGGATCCCACACGTCGTTGGTGCCATAGATTGCACCCATGTTGGCCTTGTCCCACCACAGGCCACTGAGCAGCTCTTCCGCAACCGGAAGCACACGCACTCCCTGAATGTGCAAGTGGTGTGCCTTGCGGACATGGTCATTTCCCACGTGTGTGCGAAGTTCCCAGGCTCGGCCCATGACGCGCACATCATGCGCAACAGCATATTACCACGACTGATGAACAATCTGCAACAGGACCGTGGCTGGATTGTCGGTGAGTATGTGGAGTGGTGTAGCGTGCTGGCTTAAGGATGCTGTCTACTGTCCTGTTTGAATTGCAACGGTTCTCTGTGTCCCTCACGCCCAGGTGACTCTGCGTACCCGAATGGGCCCTGGCTGCTCAGTCCATTACGAAATCCTCGGACCCCAGCAGATGACCGCTACAATGAGGCACATGGGAGGACCAGACGTGTGGTCGAGTGTACCTTTGGCCTCCTCAAGTCCAGGTTCAGATGCCTGGACTGCACCGGGGTGCGCTGGCGTACTCCCCACAGAAGGTGTGCCAGATAGTGGTGGCTTGCTGCATGCTGCACAATCTGGCTATTCGAAAGCAGATCCCCCTAATCGTGGATGATGGAGATCAACCAGGGCCCCAGCCTGCAGACCAGGACAGCTCGAGTGAGGAAGACAGCGGAGAGGAGGAAGCTGTGAATGTCCGTCAGCAGCTCATCGCCCGCTACTTCACTTGACGGTGAGTGTCCATGTACGACGGATGATGTGGCTGTAGTTGTGCAGGTGTCTGTGTGCTGTGTCACGGAGGCCTTATGTTCACTGTGTGCTGTGTGTCAATGCTCCATGTCCAGGTTTGTATGCCACTGACGGTGGCTGTGGCATTGTGCCCTATTGCTCTGTGCGATGTGTGTACATTGCTTGTAGTTGTTGACATGTACTGTGTGATGGGTGTGTGACACACTCATTGAATGTGCTCCTGTTCTGTCTCCTCCCCTAGGTCCCTACAGCCCCTCCTGTCCCATCGCCATGCCACACATCCGATGCCTTTCTGCTCAAGGTGGCGGTTGATCATCGTTCAATAAACACAGTGCACAGACAGCAGTTTGTGTAAAAGGTGCATTTATTTTCAACTGTGACATGTCATTGTGTGCAAGGTGATGACATGAGTGTTGCGTGCAGTGACAATGAGCTGTCGGCCATGGCTGCGTGATGCTCAGGGTGTACCCACTGGTTCTATGTCCCTAGTCCAACAGACACATGCCATTCTGATGGCTGTGTGGAGTGGGATCGTAGTCCAAGTCAATGCAGTGGGTGGTCAAGGATGGCTGGCTGCCTCACTTGCGTCTGGAGCGTGCGAAGTCCTCCCGGGACATCTGTTTCCACTTCGGACGGCCCCTTCCACGTTTGGGAGGGGGGTGTGGTGGCGACCTGCTGGTGGTGGGTGAGGTGTGCTCACTGGCTGTGGACGCAGGGGAAGTGGACACTGCTGCTCGACCCTGCGCCCTGGCAGGTGGTGGCGGAGGTGGTGTTGCTGGCCTTGGCTGTGACCCCACCGCCACCACCAGCTGGCCCATGCGGTCCACGAGTTGGTCCATACGGGACACGAATTGGCCCATATGGGCGTCCATGGACCTCAGCACCCCCAGGACCTCCCGCGTGTCGGAAGCAGACCTGGCCCATTGTCCTTGGGCCTCTTCATAGGCCCCAAGTACTCTGGCCATTTGAGGCAAGGCATGGCTCCCAGGGGAGGCTGGCGTTGGCCTGACCCTGCTCCTCCTACCAGTACTGCTGCCACCGACCTGCCCACTAGCCACATTGCTCACCACGGTCCTCGCTGTGGCTCCCAGGGTGGATCCAGTCGGCCGGACCACCACCTGCGCTGGGGCTGGGGCCAGTGATGACGTGGTGGTGGTCGCGGCGGTGGTGGCGGTTGCGGCAGTGGGAGTGGCCGCAACGACCGTGGGAGTGGCCGCCATGACAGTGGTAGTGGCCGCTACGACAGTGGCAGCAGGGGGCTGGGAGTGGTCATCAGCCCTGGATGATGGGTTGGTGGGTGGGAGGGTGCCTGGGGTGCGGCTGGGCCCTGCCACACCAGATGGGCCTGCTGGGTGGTCCGTGTCCGAATAGGAGGACAGATCCTCCACATCCGTGAGTCCTTGTTGGGGGCTTGTAGGCTGGCTGTGCTGGCTGCTGTCTCCATCTCCAGCATCCAGCAGTTCGTCACCTGTGGAGAGAATGAGATATGTTATTGTGTTGCACCTGACAAAGTATGTATTGGTTGTCTGACATTCACAGTTCGTGCACAGTCTGTACATGGGTTTCCCGGAGCCGTGTGTGTGGCTGTGCTATTTGTAGTTGTGTGGGCATGCCAATGGGACTGTGTGCTGTGGACATGTGGCATGGGACGGATTGGCAATGCCGATGGGTGTGTTGCTGTGCCCCTGCTTATTGTGGCTCTGGTGTATGCGGACTCCTGGACCCATCGTGGAGGTCTGGTTTGTACTATGCTCTTGGGGTTCAAATGTAACGCTTAGAAACGCAGATGGCATAATGGGGGTCAGCCCCTGAAACGCATTTGAGATGAACTATGCTTTGGGGGTTCATATGGAACGCTTAGGAACGCAGATGGCATACATGGGGGTCATGCCCCTGAAACGCATTTGAGATGGAACTATGCTTTGGGGGTTCATATGGAACGCTTAGGAACGCAGATGGCATACATGGGGGTCATGCCCCAGATACGCATTTGAGATGGAACTATGCTTTTGGGGTTCAAATGGAACGCTTAGAAATGCAGATGGCATACATGGGGGCCATGCCCCAGAATCGCATTTGAGATGGAACTATGCTTTGGGGTACATGCTGTGAGCCATGGGTGCAGAACGTGACATGTGTTGTGGCAGCATGACAGTGCATGGTCTGAGGTGTGTGCATGTCTGACATGGCCTGCATATTTGCTGTCTGTTGTGATTTCTGGACATGGCATTGGACGCATCGTTATGAGTGAGTGATGGTTGTGTGCCAGCCAACGTATTGCAGATGGTCCCATCTCCTTGGTGTGCGTGCTGCCCTGTGCCATGTGCATCACTGCAGTGCTCGGGGGGTGTGGCCCATGTATGTGTGTTGTTGCTCACAGTGTGACGTGCGCTTCATTGACTTCTGGCACATGGTTTGTCATGGGCATGTATCTTAGCGTGACTGCTGTATGTGTGGCCAGCTGTTCGGATGACATGCCTTTCATGTGACTGGGGCTGACGGATGAGATGGATGGTATGTTGTATGTGCATGGTGTGTCTGTGTGTTTGATGGGTTCAGTGGTGTTCGTGTGCATTTATGTTGTTCCGCTCTGTTGCGTCTAGTGTTGTTTGTCTTACATAGGCGTAGTTGTGGGGTGTGTGGTTGACAGGCAGTAGGGGCTACATGGACAGGACTTCAATGGTGTTTCAGTTGTGTGTGATGAGTTGCACAGTGGCTGCCGTGTGGTACTGTATTCAGTGTGGCTTGTGCATGCAGACGTGGCTCCTTGGGTGTTGCTGTGTCTGTGATGGGTCATGTGAGGTGTGAGTCTGTGGTTCATGTCCGTGTGCACATTGTTCACTTGTTCGTGACAGTGGGCGGTGCTGCGTGTTCCGTCTGCTACGTGACATGTCCCATGTGTTGGTCGTAGTTACAGTCCTCATGCCTCCAGTCATCCAGCCCTGTCCAGTTTCCCACCTGCAGGTTGTTCGTGGCGTGCACTGTACTGGATGCCACATGGTTCTAAGCGGGGGTGCTCCATGTTGCAGGTCTGTGGGGGTGGGGGGGGTGTTGTGGGTCGTGGTGGTGGCTGGACACCCACTGACACCGATTGTCCTGTGGACCGTGATGTCTACCTTTCGGCTGTCGTTGTGCACTGCGGTGGCTGACTACGTGGCTGTGGGGTGTGGGCGATGCTCCTCCTTGCTGTGCTGTGGGACTAGGGGCCTGGTGGGTGTTGTACTTAGGCTGTCCACCCTCCCACCCACTGCACTTTGTGTTCCTGCCACTTACCTGTTACTTGTCGGTTAGTGCAGCTGTGGCGGACACATGGGTGTGGTGGGTGCTCGTTGTGGCACTTCTGGCAGTATTTGGGGACCTGTTGGTGGTTACGTGGCTGGCTGAGTGTACACATGTCCCCACGCATCTTACTAGTTGTTATGTTTGGGCTGTGTGTGGTGGTGCCTGTTGCATGTGTGAGTGATGTGTTGTGTATTGTGTACTGGACATGGGGGTGTTTGTCCCTGGGAGCTGTGGCATGGTGGTAGTGCATGTGAGTACATAGCGGTGTGCTGGTATACATTAGTTTGTACTTACCAGCCTCCACTCCCCCTGCTAATCCGGCGAGGATCTCCGGATGGATGATGACTCGCACCTTCTCCTCCCACGCTTTGAAGGTCTTGTAAGAGCGCGGGATTCCCTCCGCCAGTTGACGGCAGCCAGCTCTCTGATTTTTGCTCTCCTTCTTCTTGACCAGGCTCTTGACGTCATTCCACCGTTTGTTTATTTCTCCTCTGTTTCTGGGCACGGTCCCGACTGCATTGACCTGGTCTACGATCCGGTTCCACATTCTGTTTCTGGTGGCTAGTGGTGTGTGCTGGACCATGGTTGCCATAGATTTGTGGGTGCACCTTGATGATCTCGTCGACCATGACCGTCAGCTCAATGGGCGTGAACTTGGGCATTCTGTTGTGGTGCCATGGTGTTTGTGGTGCTGGTGCGGTGTGTGTTGTGTGATGTGCAGGGGTTTGTGGTGCCGGTGTTTGGTGGTGGTGGTGGTGGTGGTGGTGTGTGATGTGTGCGTATCTGTGGTGTGCTGCTGTCCTTGCTGTGTCACTGTGTCCTCTCCTCTCCTCTCTAGCTTTGCAATGTTGCAAGGGGTTGTGGTCTGTGGAGAGTGCTGCTTTTGTACTTACTCTATGTGGGTGTGTCCTCGATGGTCTGTTGTTTTCAGGTGTGTTGTGGCTGGGGTTCTGGCCTTTGTAGTTTATTTGTTTGTCCAGGGGTGGTGTGTATTCGGGATGTGTACTGTGCTCTGTGTATTTGTGCGTGCCTTGCTGTGTGGACTTGTTGGCCATGTTGTGTGTGTTTGTTTTGAGTCCGCGGCTGGTTTCTGTGCAGGGACGTGGGCGCCATGGCTTCTGCCGTGTCCATTCTCATCGGCGTTGTTTGCGCTGGCGGGCGGTATATTTGTTGTTTTTCCGCGCTCATGTCGGTGCGATCGTAATTTCACGTGCGGTGTCTCGGCCGTGAGGGCGGGCGGTTTTGTGTTGTCGTGCGTGTTTCCGTCCGTGGCGGGCGGTTTGACTCCGACTCGGACGATGGCGGGCGGTATTTTGTGTGATTTTTCCGCCGATGGCGGTTTTCGGTTTGAGTCATCGTAATTGCGTGGGTCGGTGTTCAGGCGGTGTAGGCGGGCGGATTTTTGCCGCTTTCATGGGTGGCGGATTTTTTTACGCCCGGTATCGTAATGGGCCTTTAAACTACCAAAACAACACCTAACTCTCCCGAAAACGATCCAATAACACCCTAACAAACACATATACATTACTACTAACTTACCCCTACCTTAAAACTAACTTAAAAATATATCAAACTTAACTTACCCGCACGGACGAAAAGCAGCCCCCAACCGCGAGGTTCCGTCGTCCAAAATAACCTAAAAACGAAACAGATAGATACAAAAGTTAGAAAAATAAAACAAAATGGCTGCATAATTAAAATGAAAATAGGACTAACTCCCCATAGACAACAATGGAAAATATTGAAAAAAATGTTTAAAAATATATGTATAATTTTACCTATAACACTATTTTTTCACAATGTTTAAAATAAACATAGAAAATTGTAAAATATACATTAAATATTATATTATTCCCCAAAAATATAAAATAATATTTAATGTATATTAAAATATATGTTTATTCCATACACTGTTAACCTAAAAATATTATACAACATTTGTTAAAAAATATATGCATTATTCAAAAAAATTATGTAAAAATATTGTAAATTATTTAACATATTAAATATTATTATATAAAAATAATATTCAATATACTAAATAATAAAATATAATCTTCTAAAATTTAAACTGTATATGTTTTCAAACTAATTAAATGTATATAAAGAATATTGTTAAAATATAAACACAAATGTATACCAATTTTTTTTCCAAAAAAATGAACAATGCAAATGAAAATGTTTATTAATAAAATAATTTAAATGTTTTACTTTACCATTACATAACTATGCTACACAAAATGTACAATTGTTGAACACTGTACCCAAAGAAAATTATATGTAATAATATATGATTTTTTTACATTTATGTATAATAAATAAATATTACAATTATGTTAAATACTTTAATAAAATATGAATAACATGAATGTCTCTGGTTTATATTTTTAAATGTAAAAATAAATTTTCTAACCAAATAAAATATTAAAAAAAGAATTGTGAATGAAAGTAAAAATATATTTACTTGTAAAAAATATTAAAAATAAAACTAACATACATCTATTAACGTATTACAATTTACAAATAAACTTACAAAATACTAAATACTAAACAACAATAATTTACAACTACAAACCCAAATCCATGTAAAATCATTGAAAGCGCTGCATAGTAAACCATAATAATTTACTCTTCTAACTCCAAACCCAAGTAAATTCAGGGAAAGCACTGGATAATAAACCATAATAATTTACTATTCTGACTCCAAATCCAACTAAACTCAGGGAAAGCGCTGGATAATAAACCATAATAATTTACTATTCTAACTCCAAATCCAACTAAACTTAAGGAAAGTGCTGGATAGTAAACCAGAATAATTTACTATTCTAACTCCAAATCCAACTAAACTCAGGGAAAGCGCTGGATAGTAAACCAGAATAATTTACCATTCTAACTCCAAACCCTACAAAACTGAGGGAAAGCGCTGGATAGTAAACCATAATAATTTACTATTCTAACTCCAAACCCAACTAAACTCAGGGAAAGCGCTGGATAGTAAACCATAATAATTTACTATTCTAACTCCATATCCAACTAAACTCAAAGAAAGCGCTGGATAGTAAACCATAATAATTTACTATTCTAACTCCAAACCCAACTAAACTCAGGGAAAGCGCTGGATAGTAAACCATAATAATTTACTATTCTAACTCCAAATCCAACTAAACTCAAAGAAAGCGCTGGATAGTAAACCATAATAATTTACTATTCTAACTCCAAATCCAACTAAACTCAAAGAAAGCGCTGGATAGTAAACCATAATAATTTACTATTCTAACTCCAAATCCAACTAAACTCATGGAAAAAGCTGGATAGTTAACCATAATAAATTACTATTCTAACTCCAAATCCAATTTAACTCAGGGAAAACGCTGGATAGTAAACCATAATAATTTACTATTCTAACTCCAAATCCAACAAAACTCAGGGAAAGCGCTGGATACTAAACCATAATTACTTAGTATTCCAAATCAAAATTAAAATAAACTGTAAATAAAAAATAATCAATAGCCCACCATTTTTTATTAAAAATGTATTAAACAAAAATAATTTAATAAAATATACATTAAAATTAATATTTCTATCCAAAATTCTAATACATTTTATAAATGTTTAACAAATACTATTAAATTATAATTAATAACCATTCATACAATTTTCCCAAAAATATTAATAATTCGGCAATAATTGTTTTTATAAATTTCATTATAAAATTTTAAGTCTAAATTTTTTTAAATGTTTATAACATTTTAATATTATTATAATAATGTTAAATTAACTACATTTACAATTATAATTTCGCATACATTTTTATTTCAAATTTTTTATTGAAGTTTTTCTTAAATATTTAAATATATAAAGTTAAATTTTTAAATTTAAACAAACATTCTTCAATTAAAAAATTTACTAAATACCATAAAATCTCTACCTCATCAAAAAATTATTTTGTATTACTAAATATCAATCATACCCACAATTTTTTTAAATTACTACCCACCCTTATCCCCTATAAACCCAACATCCCGCTCCTAAAACATAGACAAATTATTATATTTTAAAAAATCAACATTTTGAAATTACTACCCACCCTTATCCCCTATAAACCCAACATCCCGCTCCTAAAATATATACAAATAATTAACATACAGTACATTTTGAAACAACATTTTTAAATTACTACCCGCCCTTATCCCCTATAAACCCAACATCCCGCTCCTAAAAAAATTATGGAAATCAATCAAAATAACTTATTTAAACAAAATATTAATATTAAATCATTATAAATTTGCAAAAAATAACATTTAAAAAAATTACACAGTAAACAAATAACATAAAAAAATATTAACATCGATATTACTAACTTGATATTTTTACATCGATATTTTCTACATCAATATTTTTAAAAATCGATATAAATACTAAAAAAATAAATTTAAAAAAAAATCGATATTTTTAACAGCGATATTACTTACCTCGATATTTAACATCAACGATATTCTTACCTCGATATTCAGGCTTCTCGATATTTGCACGTCGATATTCTGTCTGCACCGACAAATATATGCATCTTCACTACTAGTGTTCTTGATGCAACTGTGAAAATTACAAAGTTGTTCTTAGGATTTTACCATTCATTGGTTAAAATCTGATAATTATCTCCTAATTTCTTTTCTGCCCTGTACCTCTTCTCCTCTTTATATGTATGCACTTCTCTGGCTAAACAGTTACCTGTGACCCTCCAGAGTAAGAGATATGGGAAGGGACATGATAGGAGAAAGACAGAGGCATAAAGAGAACAGTATAGCGAAAGACGTGAAGAAGAGAGAGAAGGGATGGATACGGAGATGTAGAAAGATATGTGAGGTAGGGCGCGAGGTAAAGTAAATAAAGAAAGGTGAGGTATCCAGAAAGAAAGATAAAGAGAGGTAGCAAGAGGATTATGTAGATAGAGAAGGAAAGGTAGAGAAATAGATATGGGTTTAGAGTGCAGTAGAGAGGTAGACAGAGATAGAGATAGGAGGAAGGAAAGAAATGTAGAGAAAGCCAGAGGAGCAAACACAAGGAGATGATGGACGGAGCGCTGAACCTTTTCAGACACTCATCCCCAGTCACAGATTTGGGTTGAATCCATCATCATTCTTTAGCTCACTTCGCCACTCCAGTTCAGACCCAGCCATATGCAAATCAGTCTTGTCCCTGTTCCACATGGAAACAGTCCAGCCCGAACTGCCAAGCCAGGTCTTCCCTGGACCAGAAACAAGCATCCTGGGACCGGTTTCAGGGTAACACGCTTCATCAGCCAGGCTAGCTTGAATCCAGTGGCAAAGTGAGCAAGGAACCCACGTCTGGGCAATGCCTGCCAACTTAGGGCGAACAAAGCAAACACAAAGAGATGATGGACGGAGCGCTGAAACCTTTCAGACACTCACCCCCAGTCACAGATCTGGGTTGAATCCATCATCATTCTTTAGCTCACCTCGCCACCTCAGTTCAGACCCAGCCATATGCAAATCAGTCTTGACCCTGTTCCTTTAGGCCCAGATCTCTGTACTGGGGGGGAATGTTTGACATTGTTCAACATTCTGTCCATCAAGTGTTCTTTTTGCAGTTGTCACCCTGAGTGGGACGGGTATGCCCAGACGTGGGTCCCATGCTCTCCATGCCACTGGAATCAAGCTAGCCTGGCTGATGAGGGGTGAAACCCCGAAACCTGTCCTAGGATGCTTGTATTCCAGTCCAGGGAGAACCTGGTCTGGCAGTTCGGGCTGGACTGTTCCCATGGGGAAAAGGGTCAAGACTGATTTGCATATGGCTGGGTTTAAACTGGAATGGCTTGGGAAGCAAAAAGAAATGATGGATTTAGGCCCAAAACTCTGTACTGGGGTGAATGTTTGACAATGTTCAACATTCTGTCCATCAATTGTTCTTTTTGAGAAAGCCAGAGGAGTACGGTACTCAAAGAAGTGAGGTAGTGATAGAGGTAATGGAGAAAAAAGTGGTGAATCAGAAAGAGGTAAAGCAGCAACAGGTAGAGACAGACAGAAACAGAGGCTTGAGGAAGAACAAAGAGATGCAAGGTAGAGAACAAAAGAAAAATAGGTATAGAAAAATGGGTGCGGTAAAAGAGTACTTGGGAAAAAAAAGTTAGAGAGAGGAGGTGAAATATAGAAACAGAAATGTGGTGTACAGCAAAAAGAGGAAATTAAGAAGCATGTGAAATGGAGATAGAGCGGTGAGGTTGAAACACAGGTATAGTTGTGCGAGACAGAGAAATAGGTAGAGACAGTGAAGTAGAGAGATCTATAAAGAAAGAGGTTGAGAGCTATAGTTGAAGTGGAGGGTTGAAATGGAGAAGAAAGTTCATAAACAAATATGTGTTTGTTTGAGAGACTATGGGGCCGATTCCGATCTCGGTCGGAGGCGCACCCAATACCATTCGGTCGGGAAAAAAGCCATGCGAATGCCTGTTTCCCGACCGATCCGTACAGCAGACCGAACGAGTAAGTACGATGCGCACAACAGCACAGAATCCGGCCGAGTCGTACTCACCCAATCCAGGACCTGTTCTCCGACCGAGGCGAATCCGGAAACGCCGAATCGAGTCGCACGGAAGGGAAAATGCAGCTCCGTCCGGCCGAACAAGTACGATGCGCTTCCCGTACGCGCCGAACCCGTCGCTACGCACGGCACGTCAAAGCATCCGGGAGAGGCGCACATAAGCTCCGATTCGCGCCACAACACAATCCACAGCTACGAGACGAACACGCCAGCGACGAAGACGACGCGAAGCGACGAGGACAACGCGAAGCAACGAGAAGGACGAACGACACGAACCAACCATGAATCCCTTCGTCCCGATCATACCAATATTCTACATTTACTACCGGAACAGGCACGGACGCGTACGGCGCAGAAGGTAAGTCAGACACCAACCACAAAACACATACAACACGTACACGACACATCACACACACACACAGAGGGATGCAGAATTTACTTACACCAGCAACAGCAGCACCATAGGGGCGGGATGCCCATCACCAATGCCACATATGCACACAGGGGCCTGAATGCGCACCACCACCCCTACCCAGGGGGGGCTGCATGCCTACCACTACTACCACCCTTAGCCAGGGGGGCTGGATGCCTACCACTACTACCACCCTAAGCCAGGGGGCTGGATGCCAACCACCACTACCACCCTTAGCCAGGGGGTGCCAGATGCCCACCACCACTACCACCCTTAGCCATGGGGGTGCCAGATGCCTACCACTACTACCACCCTTAGCCAGGGGGGGCTGGATGCCTACCACTACTACCACCCTCACCCAGGGGTGCCAGATGCCTACCACTACTACCACCCTTAGCCAGGGGGTGCCAGATGCCCACCACCACTACCACCCTTAGCCATGGGGGTGCCAGATGCCTACCACCACTACCACCCTTACCCAGGGGGTCTGGATGCCTACCACTACTTCCACCCTCACCCAGGGGGGTGCCAGATGCCTACCACCACTACCACCCTTAGCCAGGGGGTGCCAGATGCCCACCACCACTACCACCCTTACCCAGGGGGGCTGGATGCCTACCACTACTACCACCCTAAGCCAGGGGGGCTGGATGCCAACCACCACTACCACCCTTAGCCAGGGGGTGCCAGATGCCCACCACCACTACCACCCTTAGCCATGGGGGTGCCAGATGCCTACCACTACTACCACCCTTAGCCAGGGGGGGCTGGATGCCTACCACTACTACCACCCTCACCCAGGGGGGGGCTGGATGCCTACCACTACTACCACCCTTAGCCAGGTGGGTGCCAGATGCCTACCACCACTACCACCCTTAGCCATGGGGGTGCCAGATGCCTACCACTACTACCACCCTTAGCCAGGGGGGGCTGGATGCCTACCACGACTACCACCCTCACCCAGGGGTGCCAGATGCCTACCACCACTACCACCCTTAGCCAGGGGGTGCCAGATGCCTACCACTACTACCACCCTCACCCAGGGGGCTGGATGCCTACCACTACTACCACCCTTAGCCAGGGTGGTGCCAGATGCCCACCACCACTACCACCCTTAGCCAGGGGGTGCCAGATGCCTACCACTACTACCACCCTCACCCAGGGGGGGCTGGATGCCTACCACTACTACCACCCTAGCCAGGGGGGGCTGGATGCCTACCACTACTACCACCCTCACCCAGGGGGGTGCCAGATGCCTACCACCACTACCACCCTTAGCCAGGGGGTGCCAGATGCCTACCACTACTACCACCCTCACCCAGGGGGGGCTGGATGCCTACCACTACTACCACCCTTAGCCAGGGTGGTGCCAGATGCCCACCACCACTACCACCCTTAGCCAGGGGGTGCCAGATGCCTACCACTACTACCACCCTCACCCAGGGGGGGCTGGATGCCTACCACTACTACCACCCTAGCCAGGGGGGGCTGGATGCCTACCACTACTACCACCCTCACCCAGGGGGGTGCCAGATGCCTACCACCACTACCACCCTTAGCCAGGGGGTGCCAGATGCCTACCACTACTACCACCCTCACCCAGGGGGGGCTGGATGCCTACCACTACTACCACCCTTAGCCAGGGTGGTGCCAGATGCCCACCAGCACTACCACCCTTAGCCAGGGGGTGCCAGATGCTTACCACTACTACCACCCTCACCCAGGGGGGGCTGGATGCCTACCACTACTACCACCCTAAGCCAGGGGGGCTGGATGCCAACCACCACGGCGGAAGGACGTGTTTGCAGGCTCTCTACATCAATTTTAAGATAGCTGTATTGAGAGACTGTAAAAGACAGTAAATAAATCCCTCTTTGAGTGAGGAGTACGCCGGTTAATTAAGAAGTGAGGGAGTGAGGACTCTCTCCCAGATTGAAAATTATTGATTTTAATGCAACACTTTCAGTGAAATAACTATAAATAACGTTCTGCCTAGAAATTACAATAAAGATCCCATCACTAACTTTACAAGGTTCTCAGGACCAGAGTATCCTAATATGACCAACCAATCAATATATATGGAGTTGGCAGGAAAATGAAATAAGGCTTGAGTTTAAAGGCAACCATACAGTGCCAGCCAAGAGAGACCAATTGTTTGTCTTGAAAAAGATGGGAAATTGTTAGAACCATCGAAACGCGTCGACGCTCCATTCAACACAATCCGTGGAAACAGCTTATCCTATAGAATTATTTCGACTGGATGTGTTTGTAAATGACAAATTGTATTGTCTATATTTGTCTCTCCGTTGTGTTGGCCTATTTTAGTGACTATAATCCCTGTAATGATTTTTATGTGTGTCTAACATTTGTGTTGCTTTTATCAGTTTGTGTTGTTATTTGAATGTTTGTAACACAGGTTTTTATTGGTATATGAAATTGATGCTATTTTGAGTGTAATGAGCTTTTATAATTGTTTTTTGTATACATTGAGTGATAAATTTTAAATAAAACAATATTTTTAATACAATCTACAGTTGTGTAGGAATAACCTTAACTCAGTATCTTTCTAATATATGGGCAATAAAAATCCTTTGTACTGGGAAATTTAGAAACCCAGTTATAGTATATTTTTTCACCAAGGGATTTCTCCTTTTTACTTGTCAATAGTACCCTATTCCCCTGGTTTGAACAAAGGGGTCCCTCTTTTTCTTATTGTATTGTATTGTGCCAACCACCACTACCACCCTTAGCCAGGGGGGTGCCAGATGCCCACCACCACTACCACCCTTAGCCAGGGGGTGCCAGATGCCTACCACTACTACCACCCTCACCCAGGGGGGGCTGGATGCCTACCACTACTACCACCCTAGCCAGGGGGGGTGCCAGATGCCTACCACCACTACCACCCTTAGCCATGGGGGTGCCAGATGTCTACCACTACTACCACCCTTACCCAGGGGGGCTGGATGCCTACCACTACTACGACCCTTAGCCAGGGGGGTGCCAGATGCCTACCACTACTACCACCCTTACCCAGGGGGCTGGATGCCTGTCACTACTACCACCTTCACCCATGGGGGCTGGATGCCTACCACCAACACCACCCCACTCATAGGATGGACAATGCATGACACAACCAGCACACCACAACCTAGGGAATGCAAGAAAAAGACATCCCCCAACACCATGACAAGCGTGTGTAGACTGTGTCAAATGCCTACAACACTGAACATGACTTTGAACATACAATGTGACCCCCTAGCACATGTGCCACACATATATGTGTGTGGCCCCCACAATGCAAGCAGGCCATGACCATTGTGGCAATGGGGTCCAAACCCCCATCATCACAGTGACCAAAAGGTAAGTGTGGGGTCCATAGCTGAAGCACATTTTGAACATTGTGGCAATGGGGTCCAAACCCCCATCATCACAGTGACCAAAAAGAAAGTGTGGGGTCCATAGCTGAAGCACATTTTGAACATTGTGGCAATGGGGTCTAACGCCCCATCACCACAGTGACCAAAAGGTAAGTGTGGGGTCCATAGCTGAAGCACATTTTGAACATTGTGGCAATGGGGTCCAAACCCCCATCATCACAGTGACCAAAAGGTAAGTGTTGACAAAGAAAGAGCTGCAACTGCCAAACTGCATGGATGATTCCTGGTCACAGAACAAAAAACACATCAGTGGCAAAGTAGTGCATGTGTCCCATTGCAACATAAATTGGGGGAGCCAAATACTGCAGTGCAAATAAGACATACCTTTGGCCATGTGCAGACAAACAACACCCATGGGGGCTGACACTGTCAACATTCATCAATGACACAATGACAGAAGTGACCATCAGAATGCAGACCCACATATTTGCACCAATGGGCACACAAATGCAGATACCCTGTGGAGACTGTAGATGTGAGGTGAACAGATACCATACCATGGCAGCAATGGGACACACAAACCATGATCATTGTGCTGACCGATGACCTAGGAGTCCCAGGGACAGCAGGGGAAACCCACCAAACTACATACAGCCAATGGCACACCCAAGATATGCCAATGCAGTGGTGCAGATGCACAAACACAAACAGGCAGACCCACACTGCACATCATACACAACAGGTGAGGGGGTGCCAGTGTCCCCAGGCAACCACACAACACATGAGGAGACCTGAATACCAATCATACAGATGTGCATACAGTGCCACACAAAGGTAACTCATGGATCCAAATCCCCTATGTGGGTAAGCAGGCATTGTCAGATGAGAGGGAGCACAAATCACACATGTCACACAGGCACGTAGGAACAGCAACTGACACAGCAAGACACAGGCACACCACAGCACTACCCCCAGGGCCCCCACAATGTGGTGACCCTGGGCTGCATTACAATCCCACTGTGATGACAAAGCTAAATGTCGTTCACACTGTGAACCACAGTAATGTGTCCTGAGCAACAAACTACCATCACACCTACACAAGCACAAATCAATCAGCATGGCCAGTAAGCCAAGGCCAACATGGAGGCAGGGGCCTAGCCGGGCAACAACTCTCATCTGCACACACTCAACACCACACCCCTCGACCTCCAACAATGTGCAGCAGTGAAGCACACATGCACTGGTGACATTGCACATGCACCCATGACTATTCCAGGGTGGTGGGTGGGAACCAAGGTGCAGAAACACATCACACATGGCCACTCAACAAGACTCCTGAATGTCTGACACACTGCACACTACGCTGTACATGGACATGACGGCAATACCACACCAACCAATGGGATCCCAGCCACAGTCACACACCAATGAAGAAGCCAAGGTCACCCACAAAGAACACACATAGACAACAACCAACATTGCAGCCCGGACCCTGAGGAGTGCCAGCAGTCACACACACAACGTGTCACAATCACTGAAAGATAACACAAACTGGAAATCACATGACAGGGGCAAACAACAAGTGCCAAGGGAAACCTGACTGTGACCCATCTGCGTCTGCACACAAACTCAGCCCTGACAGCAAACACACCTATGGGTGACACCCTGATGACCAGTAATGTGCCATGCACCCACATCACAGAGAACCCAGGGAGAAGACTTTGGGGGAACATAGGTCAACTCAGCAAGCATCACAAACAGGTACAACACTAGGGATCACAGCATGCACAGCTAAACGGAAGTGAACACACAGACATGCACATACAACACACACCTTGGGCGCAGGCAATGTCACAGGAGTACACACTGCCATGAGGGGACTCCACTCCTGTGTGAGGAAAGCTGTGCCATATGTTGCCTCAGTAGGGCCCCATCATGTCAGCTGAGCACTTGGTCACACAATCAACAATTAGCACCAAATGAGGGCTCCCGTCACATCAGCCTGGTCATGGAAGTGCCAACGTAATCATCAGCACAGATCCAACACACTTGTATAGCAATGTTGCACTGACAACGCAGATGAGTCCTTCCCCATTGATGCCCAAACCTGCATGTCCAGTGGAGATGGCCACACGGTCAGGGAAGTAGACGAATTGAACAATGGCAGGCACAACAGATGTGCAGGGGTGGAAGCCACTGATGAGAAATAGCTAATCTAAGTAGGAAATCCCATTGCCAAATACTGAACACATGACACCCTCAGATGCTGCTATGGATGACATGGATACACCACAGGATAGGACACATTCCCCCTGGACCACATGGGTTCCTGCACAGTAACACTTCATTATCTTTGAGACCAAATATCACCATCACTGCAGCAAGGGCATGGTTAGCATCATCAACAACATGTACATCAGAAGCATAAGCACTAGAGAACAGAAAGTTGCTTTATTCAGCATATGTGTGTAATGAAAACAAAGTCCAGAAAAAACACAAAGGCCAATGGCCAGTCCATTGTCAAAGTCCAAACAGGGTGACAGTGGCAGATGTCACCCTACGCATGCCTGCACAAAACCAGGGACAATCCACTAGGAGGGGCAACCGGGGGGCAGGCCAGGCACCGCAGGGACAGGATCAGGGCTCACCAGGAGGAAGCAGGGAAGGGGTGGTGGGTGCTGGAGAGCCACTGACAACTGCAGTGGAGGTGTCTGACATGGTGTGTGCCGGCACAACTGGGGGCATGACTCAGGTGTTGTGGGTGCCGGCACGACTGCAGTGGACCCTGCAGATGGAGTGGACAGGTCCGCCACTGCAGTGCCCAAGTCAGACAGGGTGGTAGTGGACTCCACTGCAGTGCCTACCACCAGGGGAGGAGAATGGGGAACAGGCAAGGTGGGCTGGACAGAGGGGAGGACACCCTCACCACATCAGTGGCACAGACAAGCGCAGCGGGGGTGTGGTGCCGGGAGAGCAAGTGGCAGGGGAGAAGGCCGGATCCTCTTGGGGATGGTATATCTGTGGGTGGGGGAACCTGGGGCAGGGGTGTGGTGGGGGCACCTGTGGAGTGGGGGCCTGAGGGATGGAGGAAGGAGACCTGGTGCCTGAGCTGCAGGGCGGCGGCGGGGTCTTGCTCTTACGACTCCGGGGGACTTGCGGGTGGGGGCCTCAGTCTGTCTGCGCCTGGGGGAGGGTGTCCGGGGGCGAGGGGCACTCTGCTCTGTGTGGGTGGGCTTCCTCTTCCCCTGAATGCTGTATCAGCTGGATCGGAGGGGAAGAGGCCGAGGTCACTGAGGAAGAGCCGCTGGGTCTTTGGGGTTGCAGGTGAGGCAAGGGAGGGTGTTTTGGAGGGAGAGGCAACTGAGGACTGCGCAGTGCCCGTGGATGCGTGTGTGTGTTCCAGGGCCCCATCGCCTGTGAGTCTGGTTTCAGTCCCCTGACTGTGCGTGCGTGTGCGTTTTGTTTGTGGCGTGTGTGTCTGTGTGCTGGATGTGTGTGTGCTGGTGTGTGCCTGTGCCGGTGTGTGCGTGCTTGGGACGGAAAAGGTGCTGGGGAGTGTGGATGGAGCAGAGGCAGGAGGGGTGAGGGACTGTCTGAGGAGGGACACTGCTGCCGTCAGGGAGGAGTCCATGGACCTATTGCCCCTCTGTAGGTCAGACATGCCCGATGAGATGCCCTCCATGAACGACACCAGCTGAGTCAACAGAGCGGTGTGCGCATGGAGGACACTCAGCATGGCTGTCTGCCCTACATGGAGCTGGCGAAGGAGGTACACAGACTCCTCACTCAGGGCAGCAGGGGACACAGGGGCAGGGGGTGCGGTGCCTGGCCCAAAGGAGACACGCTCCCGAACATGGGAGCCTCCACGGACCTGGGGAATGGGAGCCGATGGGAGGGCGGTGGTGGTGCTGGTGGTGGCGGGGACAGCAACACTAGCTGGGGTGTGGTGGCTGCTGACACCCGCCTCCATAAGGGAGTCATCCTCCGAGTTGCTCTGGTCCTCAGCTGAGGTGGATGGTGCTGAGGACTCCTCGGTGTGGCTCCCCTCGCCCTCCGTGCCACTGGGTCCCTCCGACCACTCCTCGGCTGCTGACCCAGTCTGGCTCTCCGGCTCCTCCTGGTCCGTGGAGCTGTCCCCTTCCGTGGCCGTGGATGTATCTGCAAACAATGGGGAAACAGACAGACATCAGTCACCTGCACCAAACGCACACACCACTGTGAGCACAGCACATTACAGAGCAAGCCCTGGCATCATTAGTTGTACATTGCTAAAAGTGCCCTAACTGAACAGGAGAAGTCAATTGTCAGTCTGATGCCAACCATGGCACTCACATCCCACATGGCCTTGCACCCATCTGTCTGGTGTCTGTTGGATAGCAACACCCCAGTGTGGACACATGCACCAACTACACAGTAGTTGGACAGTGCAGAGGACACGGTGTAGCATGTGGACATGCACACATCACAACTCTTGCCACTGAGTCAGTACAGGTTTCCGGATGAAAGGGACGCCCAGAGTCAAATAGGATATGCATGTGATGCATACCAGCGACAGACACCATGATGCACCCATGTCCTGATAGCCATCGCCACAATGGTGTGCATGTAGCACATGTCACTCCCCTGCAGGATCACCAATAAGTAGGAACATGCCATGGCGGAGGCATGACTGCTAAGTCATACATCACTGTCTCAGTGATGTATGACTTGGCAGCCAGACAACAACACTCTGCACTGTGTCACAATAGTAGGTCATGGGGAATGCAAGTCCTGGAGCTGCACAAGTGCACATGTACATCCCCCACACAACACATCATCTTAACCCTCATCTGTCCAGGTCATACCGATTGGACATATGGGAGACCTGTGACACTACCCTCTGAACCTGAGCCCCTCACAATCTGCTGTGAATGGGGAACAGCTGCCTGAACTTCACATTCGCATACCCCAGTCTGCACGGGCAGCTGATCAAACACCTATGTGACACACAAGTATCGTCTCCTATGGTCACATCTCCAGTGGCATGCTGAGCCCCTACCGATAAACACCCCAGCAGTCCTGGCAACAAATCCACAGCACACTGACACAGAGGCAGACACCTGAGGGGTCAAATCACTGCGCACAATGTGTCAGCTGATACACGGGAGTGGGAGTACAGAGTGCATTGCATGGCCTGGAGTAGGCATGACTGTCCTGACCCACATGAATGAGGGATGAGCCCTGGACAGTGGATAGCTGGCTATGTATGTGTGACACACGTAATCTGCACACTCCTGGGGCCCAAACATTGTTCCCACCCGCTGCATGGGTGTGTGCCACATACGAAAAATATCTGTAACACGGTTGCACACCCTAGTTTTAAATTATTAATGAAAACAGTTATTCAGTGTAGTCCTCTTAGGTGCTCATGAGTATCACCTCCTGATCCTTGAGGTGTTGGGTACAATTGAAAAAATGGCGCCCTCCAAACGAGGAGTAAGCAAACTCAATGAGCACTCATAGCGGCATGATTGCCGCTTTCAAATCTTCATCCAAAAACGATAATCCATGTTATATGATTATTATATTCCTTTATTTTTCTTTGTATCTTAATTTCATACTCCATTTTTCAAAATTTGGTTCATACGATTCTTCTCATATGCATACCAATAGTGAGGTAAATTATCTCATTACACAGGTGCCCCAATGCATTTCGGGCGGCAGCCCTTCGTCAGGGGGATCGGTCCTGTTGTAATGTCGATCTTCTCTCCCTCTATCCTCTGCTCTTGGAAGCTTAACGAGCAGAGGATAGAGGGAGAGAAGATCGACATTACAACAGGACCGATCCCCCTGACGAAGGGCTGCCGCCCGAAATGCATTGGGGCACCTGTGTAATGAGATAATTTACCTCACTATTTGTATGCATATGAGAAGAATCGTATGAACCAAATTTTGAAAAATGGAGTATGAAATTAAGATACAAAGAAAAAATAAAGGAATATAATAATCATATAACATGGATTATCGTTTTTGGATGAAGATTTGAAAGCGGCAATCATGGCGCTATGAGTGCTCATTGTGTTCGCTTACTCCTCGTTTGGAGGGCGCCATTTTTTCATGTGTGCCACATACCCCAGGCACATGTGGTGGCTCAGCTCAGCAAGTGGACCGCATATCAAAGCAACACGCAGATTACATGTCCGAACACAGGCGTTGTGTGAACAATGGACCCACCCATGATGCCCACAACAGAGTTAGGCAAACAGATGCTGTCCCCCACCTTTAATGAAGCAAACTGCAAGGACTCAGTCCCAAGTGACACAATTCCCTGAATGTAAGGGCCACACCTGGGTATCAGATGAGGAGTGGGCAGTGCACAATAGAGGGACATGGCTCCTGGACAACATGACTGCTGTACTGTGGCAGTTGAACCAGGCCAGAGGAGGGCACATAGCATGTAATACAGAGTTCACAGTGCAGTCTTTGACTCACCCCCTCCTTGCTGCTGTCTGGCCTTCAGCTGCCCATCCAGGTCTGGAAACACCACCGCCAGGATCTGGAGCATGTGGGGGGTCAGGGTCCGTGTTCCGCCCCTCCTGCGAGGAGGCGACAGTTTCAGCTGGACCCGTGCGATCCTCCGGGTCCAGCCCCGAAGGTCCTGCCACCTCTTCTGGCAGTTGCGGATCCGGCGCTTGTAGACCCCCACGGACCGGACAGCCCGGACGATGTCCTTCCAGATCTCCTGCTTCCGATGGGCATTAAACTGTCAGGATGACAAAGTGAACACATGCAACATATCCGTGCATGACACAGTTGTATATACATGTCTCATTCACAGGGGCACATGATGTACACAGGCAGTGCAACGCTGCCCATGGACAGTTTGCCAGACGTCACTACATGGTATCATTGCATGGGAAGTAAAACCTTGTTCAAATGCACTGTCACTGCACCATACCTGTCCAGTGCATGTCACTACACACTATGGGGGTGACAACTACTCAGTGAGCCTGCTAGCCAGTGGCGTGCAGACTTTCAGCCTTGCTAGTCAGACAAAATGCACATTCAGAAAGGCAGTGCACAGAACACTCACCTGCTCCCCTGGTGTCCCATACAGCTTGCTGTACTGTGGAAGTAGGCTGTCCAGCAGGGCCTGGTTCTCCTCAAGGCTGAAGGCTGGGGCTCTCTCCACAGTACGTGCCATTGCAGGGTCCAGAGGGGCAGAGACAGCAGCAGTGCAGTGGCAGATGTCGTCCTGGAGCATGTAGTGCAGGCAAGTGAGCTCTCAGGGGAACAGCCAGCAATATATATATGTGCTGGAGAGGCAGATACTGTCCCTTGCGTCCAAAGTGATAGGTCCAAGTCGTTTACATCTTCTGAATCTGGCCAATCCATGGAATAGCAGCACCAATACACGCCCACAGCATCCTTCAAATCTTCAACTTCATGACATACATGATTTTGCAACATTGTTGTGGGTGACCAACTGAATTTCCAGCAACCGACTCGTTCGAATTTCGAAAACGCGTCCGTTGCCAGGCTAGGCCATTGTCAATGGGTGCGCACCGATCGGTCCATTGCGGTACAACGCGTACAGGGGTACAACGCGTACCCGCACACATTGAATGCAATGGGCCGGCCGGGGCACCGATCGATCCATTGCTGATCAACGCGTACAGAGGTACAACGCGTGCCCGCACACATTGAATGCAATGGGCCGGCCGGGGGCACCGATCGGTCCATTGCTGATCAACGCGTACAGGGGTACAACGCGTACCCGCACACATTGAATGCAATGGTCCGGCCGGGGCACCGATCGGTCCATTGCGGTACAACGCGTACAGGGGTACAACGCGTACCCGCACACATTGAATGCAATGGGCCGGCCGGGGCACCGATCGGTCCATTGCGTTACAACGCGTACAGGAGTACAACGCGTACCCGCACACATTGAATGCAATGGGCCGGCCGGGGCACCGATCGGTCCATTGCGGTACTACGGCGTACAGGGGTACAACGCGTACCCGCACACATTGAATGCAATGGGCCGGCCGGGGCACCGATCGGTCCATTCGCGGTACTGCGCGTACAGGGGTACAACGCGTACCCGCACACATTGAATGCAATGGGCCGGCCGGGGGCACCGATCGGTCCATTGCGTTGCTACGCGTACAGAGGTACAACGCGTACCCGCACATTGAATGCAATGGGCCGGCCGGGGCACCGATCGGGCCATTGCGTTACTGCGCGTACAGGGGTACAACGCGTACCCGCACACATTGAATGCAATGGGCCGGCCGGGGCACCGATCGGTCCATTGCTGATCAACGCGTACAGGGTACAATGCGTACCCGCACACATTGAATGCAATGGGCCGGCCGGGGCACCGATCGGTCCATTGCTGATCAACGCGTACAGGGGTACAATGCGTACCGCGACACATTGAATGCAATGGGCGGCCGGGGCACCGATCGGTCCATTGGGTTACAACGCGTACAGGGGTACAACGCGTACCCGCACACATTGAATGCAATGGGCCGGCCGGGGCACCGATCGGTCCATTGCGGTATTGCTGCGTACAGGGTACAACGCGTACCCGCACGCATTGAATGCAATGGGCGGCCGGGGCACCGATCGGTCCATTGCGTTACAACGCGTACAGGGGTACAACGCGTACCCGCACACATTGAATGCAATGGGCCGGCCGGGGCACCGATCGGTCCATTGCGGTACTGCGCGTACAGGGGTACAACGGCGTACCCGCACACATTGAATGCAATGGGCCGGCCGGGGCACCGATCGGTCCATTGCGTTACTACACGTACAGGGTACAACGCGTACCCGCACACATTGAATGCAATGGGCCGGCCGGGGCACCGATCGGTCCATTGCTGATCATCGCGTACAGGGTACAACGCGTACCCGCACACATTGAATGCATTGGGCCGGCCGGGGCACCGATCGGTCCATTGCTGTTCAACGCATCCCTGTACAAGTGACTGGCATATGTCACCATGCCTGTCTCAGATGGACATATGCCAGCCACAGATAGCTCCCAGGGAGTGAGGGGCACACCTACAACACGACAGCCTGTCCAAACTGTATGATAAGGCATGTAAGGCTGCATTTCCTATTGTGTGTATGTTGGTGTACATGTTGTCCTATGGGTGTCACCTGGGGGCAGCCACCCCCAGGCTGTGCACGTGTTCATGGGGACAGGATCCTGGGTGTTACGTGTACATGACCACTGTGATGTGCAACTGTTCATATCTGTGCATGTGCCATGGTCACATTTCAGGGTGGTGTATGTGTATGTCATGTCACATACCCCGTGAGTCCCATGTGGGACGGTATGTTTGAGCCAGGGTGTCCCAGTGGCACAATAGTGATGGTCCTCCACAGTCTGTGTGCATGTAGTGTTTACAATGTCTCTGATTTCATGTGCACAATGGGAGACAGTCTCCACATCCACGTTGTGTGTGCATGGACTTTGATGTTGTGCGTGTGTGTATCACAGACGTCCATGTCTGTCCTGCAGTGACAAGTGGGACCACTACCTGTGGGGGTCATAGTTGTTTTGCTGTGGTGTATACATGATACTCCATGTAATGCCAGTGTCCATGTGGCAATACAGGGTCCCTGGGAATGTACCTGTCGTTGAGCTGTGATGCCTGGGGCACATCTGTCGTCACATGTCACTGTGGGGGGTGATTGTGACACGGCAGCAGGAGATGGGAACTGTGACACGGCCTCATGATATCCAATGGGCCAACCTGGGACTTATTGATGCCACTTGTTGGACCGTGATGACAGATGTTGGCCATGTATGTACCATACATGTCCTTACGGAACTGCACACTTCATGTAGTTGTGCCTCATAATGATGTATGTTGGGATATTGAGTGTGTTCAATGCCGCATATGTGGGCTGACTGACAATCTTGCTTACTTCTCCTCTGCACTGCAGGGCTCCTGCTGTCCATCGACCATTCCCAGACCTGGCAACGATGGTGGAACGGGACAGCATCCGACGGTACCGCTTCACCAGGCAGCTGATTGAGGATTTGGCAGTGCAGTTGGCCCCACATTTGCAGCCTGGCCGGCCGTATCCTACAGCGCTGACCCCCAAGGTGAAGGTGATGGCAGCCCTACACTGCTTTGCCACCGGTACCTTCCAACATACTGTGGCGACTGCTGGTGGGATGTCACAGACCATGTTGAGCCGTGTGCTCCGCGATGTTTTGGTGGCAATGTTGCTATTCCTGAACCGGTACATCTATTTCCCTAGACTGCGACGAGAAGAGTGACTTCTATGCCCTGGGGAGGATGCCGCATGTCATTGGCTCCATTGATGGGACACATGTGGCTTTGGTACCACCACAGGCCCAGGAGCAGGCCTACCGTAACCGCAAGCACTACCACTCGGTCAATGCACTGGTGGTGTGTCTTGCAGATATGACCATCACACACGTGTGTGCCCGTTTCCCTGGTTCAGCACACAATGCCTTTGTGATGAGGAGTAGTCGCATCCCCAGGATGATGGCACAGATGCAGAACCAGCGTGCCTGGCTTGTCGGTGTGTACTGACGTTGTGCCATTGTGTGTGATCTGATCTGTAGTATTCCGCCCACTTTTCCAAGTCAGCTAATGTGCACTTGTCTGTCCGTAGGTGACTCGGGATACCCCAACATGCTGTGGTTGCTGACACCCCTCAGGAACCCTGTGACACCAGCCCAGATGCGCTACAATGAGGCACATGGTCGGACCAGGAGAGTGATTGAGCGGACATTTGGTCTCCTGAAGAGCCGCTTCCGCTGCCTGGACAAGACCGGAGGGTCCCTCCCATATGCCCCTGCGAAAGTGTGCAAGATTATCATCGTCTGCTGCATGCTCCACAACCTGGCAGTGCGGAAGGAGTTGCCTCTCATCCAGGATGACAATGACCAACATCCGCCACCTGTGGAGGATCCTGGCCTGGACCACGATGCCAGTGATGATGATGATGATGATGAGGGTGATGTCCGCACACAGCTCATCACCAACTTCTTTAGCTGAATGTGAGTATCCTGAGGTGTCATGTCAATGATGTGAGTTGCATGATATGTGTAGGTGGTGCTCTGGTGCTGTTGGAGTGTGTCCATGGGCTACTTGACTGGATGTGTGTAGCGATGTGTGCTTACAGGTGGTCTGTACTCCCCAACAGTGTTGACATGCTAACTTGGTTCTGGGTGGGTATCTTGTAACATGTATTGTGCATGAGTTTTGCTGTTCTGTCCTGTTCTCCATTGCTTTTGACTGTGTGTCATTTCTGTCCTTCACAGGGTACTTTCAGATTCGTTTGGTCAACTGTGTCCACCGACGACGTGATTGCACTTCCAGGGTGGTAGCTGTTGTGTCCCTACAGGTGATGTGCGCCACACCCATGGACTTCCTTCCTTCTACAGTTGTTGACTGTGTGCCCGCTGCCAGGTGGGATTACCTTGCATCTGTAGTGGTTACGACATGTTGCAACTGTGTAATAAACATGTGCTTCACTTTGTGATGTGCGTTGTCTGTGGTCACACATTTGACTGCCATTTGCTTACTGCACCTGTGGGCTACTTGACTACAACTGGGAATGGGTGTGGTGTCTGTGCATTGCACCGTCTTCCCTGGCAACATCAGTGAAGGCAATGAGTCAGATGGCCTAGGTGTGTATGTGTTGTGTAGCCCTGGTGGTGTGTCTCCCTCATATGTGTCACGTTGCCTTTACTCACATGCCTGTGTTGTACTTGCTGTTGCAGTTCGCATACACAGTGTAATTTTGCAGTTCATCATCCCCATAACAGCACCCACGTTGGAATCACAACAGAGGCAAGTATGGTGTATTAGTGTGTTTATTGTGATACATTTGTGTGAATAGTGCATAGGATGGGTAGTGCTGTACATATATCTTGCAATCAGAAGTTCCTAGGTGAATTGAAAGTCCTGGTAGACAAAATCCCCAGTATCGGGGCCACAGTTGTCTGAGACATTGGTCCAACTTGTACTCCCCATGCAATGTGTGGGAGTAGTGTTGCCGTCAACAGGGTGAACAGTCTGTGCACAAAGGTGAACATCCAGAACAGGTTCAGGCTTCCTGGGAGTTGCGCTTGGCCATCGGCCTCTCACTTGCCCCTCCTTGGACGACCCCTCTTCTTTGGGGGGGGCCCCTCAAGTACAGGCTGCTGCGATGCAGGGGACTCTCCGCCAGAGTCATCCTCCCTCCCTGTGGCAGTTGCAGTTTGTTCAGCACCAGATGTTGTTGGCACACAGGGAGGTGTGGACTGGTTGCTGTTCATCTGGCGGAGGCATTGTAAAATGTCCCTGTGCACCGCCGTCATCTCATGCAGTGCATCCCACTTGGACTCCACGCGGGACATGTGTGAGTCCACGCGGGACATGTGTGACTCCACGCGGGACATGTGAGAGTCCAAGCGGGCATGATGGGCAGCCTGCTGCTGTTTCATGTCTCTGAGGAGCCCCACTACCTGGCTGAGATCTCCGGTGCTGGACTGGTACGCATCAGCTATGCGTACCAGTTGTGGGTCATCATGCACACCAGCAACCTCTGCAAGCAGCGACCTCTGTCTCCCACCCCTCCCACCACCCCTGCCGACATGTGCAGTGCGTGCAGTGGCACGCATAGATGACCCTGGTCCACCTTGGGGGTTGGTGGTGGTGGTGGACACGTTGGTCCAGGGTCCCTGTGCTGGTGTTGCTCCTTGTTCTGTCCATGTCGGCAGGGATGGTATTTGTGGTGACAGTCGTTGGAGGGGTGGGTGCAGGGGGTGCAGCTGGTGGTCCTGCTGGTGCTGCAGCTGGTGGTCCTGCTGGTGCTGCAGCTGGTGGTCCTGCTGGTGCTGCATGTAGACTTGCACCGGATGTGCCAGGTTGGTCTTCTTCGACCGAGGAGGGCAGAGGCTGTACGACACCAGTGAGCTCCGCATCCTCTTGAGCCTGGGACTGGGACTCCTCAGCGTCTGCTGCTGTGTCCCCATCACCTGTTTTTGGGAGACACACACAATGTATGTTATGTTTCTGCAGGCATCAATGGTTGACACACCTGACAGTTGTGACTGTGCCTCTGGGTGCGGGCCTGTACATTGCATTGTCCTAAGTCGTCACAGTCAGGGGTTGATATTGGTGTGGCACATTGTCCTGCATTATTTGGGCATTTCTATGTATTTGTTGGGGTGTGAACATGGTCTGCATTGGTTGTATTTGGTTGACAGCCGGCCCTCCTTCCCACCCAGCCAGCCAGATATCCCACCATGGAACGTGCTTGCATTGCAGGGAGTGGAAGTTGTCTCTCAGGATGTCAGTCAGTGGTGTCCTGCTGTTTGTTGGTGCACAGTTGCCAGCAGGGCCTTGTGCTCCCCACAGCAGTAGCCAGTGTCAGTCATCTTGTGAGTCCTTCTCCACTCCCTGTGATGTGCGCATGGTTCAGGGTGGTGTTGATGGGACAGTTGTGGGGGTGACCAATATCTGTGACTACCACTCCCTTCATGCTATTGCCTCCACCCCACTTCCCAGCATTGCCATACTTACTTGCTTTTGTGGGGAGTTCAGTGTGTGTGGGTGTGAGAGCAATGGCAAGATGGCTGACAGTGGTGTCCTGCTGTTGGTTGGTGTGCAGTTCCCAGCATGCCCTTGTGCTCCCCACGACACAGCAACAGTGTCAGACATCTTTGATGGGCCTTTCCACTCTCTGTGGGATGTGCATGCGTGAGTGTGAGCTTGCTGGGACATGTGGTGGGGGATGTAGAGCTGTGACTACGACTCCCATCATGCTATTGCCTCCACCCCCTTCCCAGCATGCCCATGCTTCCTTCCTTTTGACTCTGCTTCCCTGTGGGGTGGGCTGGCTGTGCTGACAGGATGGCTGGGAGTGTTGTCCTGGCAGTTGTTTGGCTAAAAGTCCCAAGAGTGTCCCTGTGCTTCACACAACATAACCCAGGGTGGTGGTTCTTTGTGGGATCTTCAGTTAGGATGGGAGGCATTGCATTCTACCAGGTGGGTTCTGTGGAGTTTGTGTTGAGGGGGTGTGAGGGGAGGTGCTTGTGACTATGGTCAGTGCTGCAAGTCCTCCTTCCCACCCAGCCAGCCAGATATCCCACCATGGAACGTGCTTGCATTGCAGGGAGTGGAAGTTGTCTCTCAGGATGTCAGTCAGTGGTGTCCTGCTGTTTGTTGGTGCACAGTTGCCAGCAGGGCCTTGTGCTCCCCACAGCAGTAGCCAGTGTCAGCCATCTTGTGAGTCCTTCTCCACTCCCTGTGATGTGCGCATGGTTCAGGGTGGTGTTGATGGGACAGTTGTGGGGGTGACCAATATCTGTGACTACCACTCCCATCATGCTATTGCCTCCACCCCACTTCCCAGCATTCCCATACTTACTTGCTTTTGTGGGGAGTTCAGTGTGTGTGGGTGTGAGAGCAATGGCAAGATGACTGACAGTGGTGTCCTGCTGTTGGTTGGTGTGCAGTTCCCAGCATGCCCTTGTGCTCCCCACGACACAGCAACAGTGTCAGACATCTTTGATGGGCCTTTCCACTCTCTGTGGGATGTGAATGCGTGAGTGTGAGCTTGCTGGGCCATATGGTGGGGGATGTAGAGCTGTGACTACGACTCCCATCATGCTATTGCCTCCACCCCCCTTCCCAGCATGCCCATCCTTCCTTCCTTTTGACTCTGCTTCCCTGTGGGGTGGGCTGCCTGTGCTGTTAGGATGGCTGGGAGTGTTGTCCTGGCAGTTGTTTGGCTAAAAGTCCCAAGAGTGTCCCTGTGCTTCACACAACATAACCCAGGGTGGTGGTTCTTTGTGGGATCTTGAGTTAGGATGGGAGGCATTGCATTCTACCAGGTGGGTTCTGTGGAGTTTGTGTTGAGGGGGGGTGTGAGGGGAGGTGCTTGTGACTATGGTCAGTGCTGCAAGTCCTCCTTCCCACCCAGCCAGCCAGATATCCCACCATGGAACGTCCTTCCATTGCAGGGAGTAGAAGTTGTCTCTCAGGATGTCAGTCAGTGGTGTCCTGCTGTTTGTTGGTGCACAGTTGCCAGCAGGGCCTTGTGCTCCCCACAGCAGTAGCCAGTGTCAGCCATCTTGTGAGTCCTTCTCCACTCCCTGTGATGTGCGCATGGTTCAGGGTGGTGTTGATGGGACAGTTGTGGGGGTGACCAATATCTGTGACTACCACTCCCATCATTCTATTGCCTCCACCCCACTTCCCAGCATGCCCATACTTACTTGCTTTTGGGTGGACTTCAGTGTATGTGAGTGTGAGAACAATGGCAAGATGGCTGGCAGTGGTGTCCTGCTGTTGGTTGTTGCACAGTTGCCAGGGCCTTGTGCTCCCCACAGCAGTGCCCAGTTTCAGCCATCTTGTCAGTTGTTTTCCACTCCCTGTGATGTGCGCATGGTTCAGGGTGGTGTTGATGGGACAGTTGTGGGGGTGACCAATATCTGTGACTACCACTCCCATCATTCTATTGCCTCCACCCCACTTCCCAGCATGCCCATACTTACTTGCTTTTGGGTGGACTTCAGTGTATGTGAGTGTGAGAGCAATGGCAAGATGGCTGGCAGTGGTGTCCTGCTGTTGGTTGTTGCACAGTTGCCAGCAGGGCCTTGTGCTCCCCACAGCAGTGCCCAGTGTCAGCCATCTTGTCAGTTGTTTTCCACTCCCTGTGATGTGTGCATGGTTCAGGGTGGTGTTGATGGGACAGTTGTGGGGGTGACCAATATCTGTGACTACCACTCCCATCATGCTATTGCCTCCACCCCACTTCCCAGCATTCCCATACTTACTTGCTTTTGTGGGGAGTTCAGTGTGTGTGGGTGTGAGAGCAATGGCAAGATGGATGACAGTGGTGTCCTGCTGTTGGTTGGTGTGCAGTTCCCAGCATGCCCTTGTGCTCCCCACGACACTGCAACAGTGTCAGACATCTTTGATGGGCCTTTCCACTCTCTGTGGGATGTGCATGCGTGAGTGTGAGCTTGCTGGGCCATGTGGTGGGGGATGTAGAGCTGTGACTACGACTCCCATCATGCTATTGCCTCCACCCCCCTTCCCAGCATGCCCATCCTTCCTTCCTTTTGACTCTGCTTCCCTGTGGGGTGGGCTGCCTGTGCTGACAGGATGGCTGGGAGTGTTGTCCTGGCAGTTGTTTGGCTGAAAGTCCCAAGAGTGTCCCTGTGCTTCACACGACATAACCCAGGGTGGAGGTTCTTTGTGGGATCTTGAGTTAGGATGTGTGGCATTGCATTCTCCCAGGTGGGTTATGTGGAGTATGTGTTGAGGGTGTGTGTGAGGGAGGTGCTTGTGACTATGGTCAGTGGTGCGAGTCCTCCTTCCCACCCAGCCAGCCACATATCCCACCATGGAACGTGCTTCCATTGCAGGGAGTGGAAGTTGTCTCTCAGGATGTCAGTCAGTGGTGTCCTGCTGTTTGTTGGTGCACAGTTGCCAGCAGGGCCTTGTGCTCCCCACAGCAGTAGCCAGTGTCAGCCATCTTGTGAGTCCTTCTCCACTCCCTGTGATGTGCGCATGGTTCATGGTGGTGTTGATGGGACAGTTGTGGGGGGGCAATATGTGTGACTACGACTCCCATGATGCTATTGGCTACACTGACTTGGCCAGCATACACAGAATTCCTTTCTTTCAGTGGTCTTCACTGTGTGTTGGTGTTGTAGTGGTGGCTACATGTCTGGATGTGTTTGTTAGTTCTATTTGTGCCACTGCCTAGCTGTAGTTGTAGTTGTGTTTGTACATGTGATGGCACGGTTAAATGTAACTTTGAGATGGCATGTGTTGTGTTTATCTGAGTGACATACACATTTTGGGATGATTCTGTTCTGGTTGCTGTGTAATTGCTATGAGTGCATGGTTTGACTCTCCCCTTGACAGTGATGTGTGTGTGTATTGTGGCAGAATATTGTGTACATTTGTTGTGTACTCACCAGGCTCTGGGATGTTCTCTAGTCCATAGACGCTCACTGGCGGAAGGATGGCCCGCACCTTCTCCTCCCAGGGCCTGAGGTATACTGGCTTGGCAGGAGGGCCACTGCCGGTGTATTGGCTCAGGAGGTAGTCTTTCTTGAGCAGCTCCCGGACCCTCCTGCGCACGTCATACCACCTGTTCTGGATGTCGGTCTTTGTACGCAGACATGGTGATTGTGCGTTCACCCTGTTGATGATCCTCTCCCACATCTTCGTTTTCTGGGAGATGGGGGTCTGTTGGACCAGTGTGCCAAACAGCTGTGGCTCTACCCTGAGGATCTCGTCTACCAGGACTTCCAATTCACAATCTAGGAACTTGTGATTCTTCTTGGGGGGCATGGTGATGGGTGGTGATGGTGAGTGATGTGTGTGTTGGTGTGCAGGTGAGGGTGTGTGGGTGTGTGTTTTGCTGGGTGTATGTGAGGTAGGTATTTGTTGGTGTGCTGATGGTGTGTGGCTTGTGTGAGGGATGAGCTGTGGGTGTGTGGTTGCTGTCTGTTGGGTGCTGGCAGTAGAATGGCATTTGCAGAGGATCATGGTTGGGATTTGTGTCCTTTATATGGGTGGAGTTGTGGGTGTGTCTTTGTTCTCTGTCCCCACCCCCCAGTATTTATTGGCTTTGTAATTGCTTGTTTGGCCTTTTTTTGTGTAATTTTTCCTTTGTACTGTCTGTGCATGTTGGAAACGTTCTTGTGACCGAGTCGGACCCTGCATTTGTCTCGTACGGTGTTCTCCATTTCGTTCACGCTGTGTTTGTGCAGTTTTCTATGCTGCGTACGCGTCGGTCGCGGTGTTCTGTGTTACTTCGGCTCAGTTTTGTATGCGTGTCGGTCGTACGGCTTGTCCTCCGTCCGACTCGGTCGTGGTTTTCGCGCCTTGCATCGTACTTTGCGGTTTGGAGTTCGCGTGTACGTTTCGGTCGGATTTGTTCCGGGTGCATGGCCGGTTGGTTGGATTCGCATGTTTTTCCGGCCAGATTGCTGTTTTCCGTGCGGCTCGGTCGTTCGGCTTGGGTTCGGTACGTGTCGGTCGGATTTTGCACGCTTTGCATCGTACTTGGCGTGTCGGGCGCCACAGGTACGTGTCGGTCGGAATAAATTCCGGCTCCGAGTCGGTCGGTGCTTTTTCCGGCCCGAATCGAATCGACCCCAGAGAGAGAGACAAAGAGGAGCTGAGGAAAAGAGATGCAGTTATAGAAATGTAGGTAGCCAGCATGAAGTAAGCTATTTAGAGTGGTGATGGAAAGGGAACAGACATAGCAAGAGGAGCTGGAGAGGCGAGGAAGTGAACAATGGTGAGGTAAATTGATAGGTTGGGAGTGTAAGAGAGACCAGCGGTGTAGAGAAAGGTGAGGTAATGAGGGTGATGTGACAGTGAGAGAAATGAGATAAAGAGGTGAGGGAGAGTGGTGAGGAAGGGAGAAAGGGCTGAGAGAGTGGTAAGATAGCAGAGACTTTAAGAGAGAGAGCCAGGGATGTCAGGTAAAGATAGTGATGATGTTGTGTAGGTAGAGGAGAGATCCAGGGTGGTCAGATGGAAAAGAGCAGTGAGGAAATAGGTAGAGAGAGGGGATCCAGACTGATAGATAATGGAGTAGACATTTAAAGTGACAGAGAGAGAAGCAAGGGTATGACAGAGAGGTAGTGAGAGCTGAAGTTAAGTTTGGTATATTGGGTGAATTGAGAAAGAGGTAAGGTAGATGAAGGTGCGGTAGACAGAACTGAGATAGAGAGCGAAGATGAAGAAACATAGAGATACAGAGATAGTGAGAGACATTCAGGGATAGGGTTAAGGTAGAAGAGGTGGGGTGATGTAGGGAGAGAGAAATGGTGCAGAAAGATTATATTTCAAAGTAGTTCCCTCCAATTGCCTAAGATTGTGAGGGCTGAGCCTTGGCCGGCCAAGCATGCACACTAAAGGCTGAATTAATCAATGCTTTGCACCAGTGCAAAGTTACCAAACGTGATGCATATTGGAGCAAATTGTTGAAGGAGATTTATCTTCCAGCACATATCTTTCTTGCACTGGAAAGTTGCTTAAAAGCAAAGCCGTGTTTTGTGCTGCTTTCCGTTACTTTGCTTCAAGGAGGTCTCCTATGAGTGGTACATGGGCATTTGTGAAAAAGAGAGAATGGCGCACTCTTGGGATAGTCAAAATATTCGAATGGTAATCAAGTAAGTGGTGCAAGAAGGTAAGTCCTCCTGAGTATGAGGATGATCCAGACGTGGTTGCACTCTCTTGGATTAAGAGAGTGTCTACCTTTGCACTCGAAAGACTATTTAATGATTAATCAAGGTAATAATTGAGTACTGTACAACCTTGTCATCCTTGTATATCTTTACTTTTATTATTCAATTGTCCATGAAATCAATCAGTTCCTTGAATTCAACATTCATTCAAAGATGCCCAATGCATTTCGGGCCGATGAGCCCTTCATCAGGGGCTAATATACTCTAGAAAAGGAAACAAGGTATCAACTAAATAATGCTGAATGTTCATTATACACATATAGCTAATAACCAGTAAAAACACGTATTCAATTATGATAGAAACAACCCATGAAGTGGTATATTAAGCGTGACCGAAAATACACTGTGAATTGCATGGTTAATAGTTATCCGAAGATTGATGTCAATCGATATGTAAAGTGTTAAACAGTGTGCCCGTGATACAAGCCATGACTGAATCAATGACATCAGTCGTCTTAATAAAACATGTCAGTCATTGTGCGGGTAAAAAGCTGTGCAGAAAAATAAAAGATTGTACTGTGAATAGGATCATGCGATGGTGAAGGAATGAAGAAATGTGAATGCGAAACGGGTCAAATTATACTAAACGCTCGAATAAATCAAGATTTGGTTAAACTCACATGTCTTTGAGAAACGTATCGGCATTACTCTGTGAAAAGGACGGGGTGAAAAAATGGTGAAAAATAAACTCGTTAAAAAATGGAAATATAATACTGGACACAGCAACTAGTGCTGCGTGGAATAAACTTACTTAAAGTATGTGTCGGTAAAGATTTGAAGATCCGAAAATCTGCGTGGATGCCGGACGGCGTTCAGAAAAGTTTGGAAGTGCACGTCAGCTTACGTTGGTGTATGACCAGCGTCGCTAGGAATTCTGGGATAACATGAACTACACGGTAAACAGACTCGTAGTTTCACACGAGTATCGATGTAGATAATAACGGTGAAAGCGGGACACAGGACACAGTGGTGTAAACTATATAAAAAACAAATATGTGGTTTGACGCGGGTGGATCAGTGTGAATAGTGAAAACGGGAAATATAACTGAACGTGGAAAGTTCAAAAGAATAAACAAATAGCATATTGGCAATTAGCAATGTCGCTGTCAACAGTGACATATCTTAGAGTGTAATGGACTATGTGAATTGAAATTAAAAAATTCCAAAAGGTTGAAAAAATAAAAAAGTGATCAATTCTGAGTGTAATACATACACTGTACAAAATATAGTGAAAAGGTGTAAAGAATGTGTAAAATGATGTAATAAGTGAATAAAGATGCGTGATGATGAAATGTAACTAATGTGCTGATCAAGTCTTCCAAAGCACAGATCCGAGGGGAATTCAGAATCTGTGTGTAGTGTGAAGGTACATATTCTACAAAAAACAACCAAGATCATAACGTTCATTAAGACCTTTTGGACTGGAGGAATCCAGTCTGTTTATCCAATATACTTCTCTCTGTAACATGAATTGCGTGTTATTTCGTCCCTTCAAAACTGGTACTTGTTCAAGAATCAGAAACCGGAGTTGACTGATATTGTGTTGAAGTTGTTGAAAGTGATTTGCAATTGATGATTTCATCTGGTGAGTTTGAATGTTACTCTTATGTTCATTGAGTCTTATCCGCATTTTTCTCTCCGTCTTGCCCATGTAAACCATGCTACACGGGCATTTTAACATATAAATAAAATTTTGACTATTGCACGTAGCTGTTACTTTTAATTTTATGTCGTGACCTTTCTGAGGATGTTGAATGGTGTTACCCTTTATGATCGAATTACAATTTCCACAATTGTAGCAAGGTGTAGTCCCTTTGAAAATTGTATCTTTGATGTTCTGAGATGTGGTTACAATTTGTTTTAAGTTTCTCGACAGTTGGTAGCGAATCTCGGTGGTGTGTCATAGATGTGTCTAAAATCCATTTCAGTTCCAAGCATCGGCCAATATCTTAAAATGATTTTTTTAATAGAGTAACTTTGAGTAGAAAATTTAGACACGAAACGCTTCTCGATTCGTCTTTGTTAATAGGTTTCGACCTTAACAATGTCTGACGTGTAAGTTTATCAACTTTGTGACTGGCGTTATCCAAGATATTCATAGGGTATTTTCGTTGTTTAAATTTTTTGATACAAGTGTCTTTACTTGCGTTGTATAGTTCTTGAGTGCTGGATATTCTTTTGAGTCTGAGTAGCTGGGAGTACGGTAAATGTTCTTTGAGAGAAGGCTGGTGAAAGCTATGAAAATGTAATAGGTTGTTACGATCTGTAGGTTTGGTATATACCTGTGTAATGAGAGTTCCATTATCATTGGTCACAACGGTATCCAGAAATGTTATAGAATCCTTACTGATAGTGTGTGTGAATTCTATGCGGTAATCGACGTTATTCAATGTTTGTAAAAGTGATTCAAGTTTCGTGGTAGATCCTTGCCATAAAATAAAAATGTCATCAATGTATCGTTTGTATAAAACGAGATTTTCATTCCATTCTTGATCATTCGGAATGTGGTCTAACTCTAATCGATGCATGTACAAATTAGCATACGTTGGGGCTGCACAATTGCCCATCGATGTTCCAGAGCATTGGATATAATAATTACCGGACCATTCAAAGTAGCTGTGATACAATGTAAAATGGATGAGTTCCATTAAAAAAACTTTAAGGTCGTGAGGTTTGTTTGTGGTCACAAGAAAAGATTCAACTGCTTCCATGCCTTTGTCATGAGGTATCGATGTATAGAGTGCTTTGACGTCGACGGAACAAAGTATGGTGTTGAGAGTAATTTTGTCTTGAACAGTTTCCAATGTATTTATGAAATCGGTGGTGTCTCTGATGTATGTACTCATGGATTGTACCAATGGCTGTAGATGTTTATCCAAGTATCTTCCGATAGGTTCATGTAATGAATTGATGGTGGAAACAATTGGCCTAAATGGAGGTAAAGTAGCGTGTTTATGAATCTTAGGTATCATGTAAATGTAGGGTATAGACGGGTTGGTTTTGATGAGGTAATTCCTGTCTTCATTGTTGATGGTACCCTTTTCAATAGCCTCATCAATTATGGTTTGCAAGATTTTTATGAAATCATTGGTAGGATCAAACGATAAAGGCATGTATATGTTGCGGTCTCGAATGTGATCATTGACATTTTTCTCATAAAAGTCAGAATCCATAATAACCATTGCCCCTCCTTTGTCAGCTTCACGGATGGTAATTTCAGTTCTTGCTGCTATTTGAAAAAGAGCTTGTTGCTCTTTTTGGGTGATGTTCGTATTCTTAAATTTTCGTCTGTTAGAAATTTTGCTGAGTTCTTTGAGGGTAATGGTTTCGAAAGCATCTAGTACTTTGTGGCTGGTGGGAGCCATGAATGTGCTTTTATTCCGTAATCCCATTAGTGTATTGTCACGGGGTCTGTATGTAGAATCCATAATGTTATGAAAAAAATGTTTGAGCCTAGGGGGTCGATTCCGATTCGGGCCGGAAATTTCTCCGACCGAGCCGGACCCGGAGAGATTTCCGACCGAATCGGACCCGTGCAGTCCGACCGAACGAGTACGATGCGTCCGTATGTTATCGGACTCGAGTCGGTCGGACTCCCATTGAAGTCAATGGGAGCCGGTCGTACAACGCGTACGCGGGCTCCCATTGACTCAATGGGTGCGAGGCGAACAAGGGTGCCCCCTACAGCGGGTGCGCAGCGAAGCGAGTCGCGCCCGTACACGCACAGGTAGGGGGACCCATGGGTCCCCCTGTGTGCGACTCGCGCGGCTACGCGTACAGGGGGTCCGACACGGACCCCCAAAGTACGGCTCCGACAGCTCTTACGAGCCGGACGGCGCGGCTCGGTCGGACTGCTCGCGGCGCGCATCGTACTTACCCGGCCGGGAAACGTCTCCATTGCGCGGTGCGAGTCGAGTCCGAGCGAGTCGGTCGGAGCGGTTCGAGCCGGGAGCGAGTCGGTCGGAGCGGTCGGGACGCCCGGACGAGTCGGTCGGCGATTTCGCATCGTACTCGCTCGGCCGGACCCGCGTACGGTTCGGTCGGGAAACAGGGCTCCGAATCGGATCCGGTAAAGCCAAATCCGATTCGGAGCCCTACCGGCCGAGATCGGAATCGGCCCCTAAGTGTCCGCATAAATTTGAAAAAACAAACTTCTGTGTCAAGATGATTTGAATGGTATGTAGGCACAAACGATGTTCCTTTTTGTAAAGTTCTCATTTGAAAATCCGTTAGTTTGTGTCTGGAAATATTGATCACCAGGTTCTCTGGCTGCGTGTTCCCTTCGCAACCGGTTTTGTTAATGTTGACTTTCCTCCTGCTTCGTCTTGTGGTTTTGGACCTACTTCTAAAAAGATTGTCTGCCATTGGTAGAAGATGTGGAAGGAACTTCAACAGTTGATTCATGTGAGTGATCTATAGCTGGACGTAAACTTTTGGTTTGAGGGTCCGCTTGAGTTCGTGGTGTTCTACCTCTGGTTTGCGAATCATCTGAGGATGTAGTGTCTATATCAGATGGATGACCGGTGTTTCTTCGTAGTTGTCTCTTGTTTGCATATACGTCTGCCCAGGTATATACCTCCCCAACTTGTAATCTATGGTATCACGTTTAAATTTTCTTACTTTTCTTGCGTTAATCTCGTTGGTGTATTCATCCAATTGTTTATTCAAATCTGCTAGTGTCGCGTTCCAGTCTTCATTTTCCAGTTTCGTTGAAATTTCTTGTTTGAGTTCTGTTATTTCTTTGTTAAGGTCTTCCAGTAGTGTAGATAGTTCTTCAACTATAAGTAAAATTAAATCCAGTGAACATTTGTTCAAAATTGCCTCCCATTTTTCTGTAAATTTAGAATTGTTTTTACATAGTGTGGATTTCAAGGCAATTCTTAGACCCCTCGGTATTCGCTGTACTTTGTGGTACTTGATCAGAGTACTAGCATGTAATCTTTGGTTAATAGCTCTTTTGGAAGTGTATAACAACTGTTTAATGATGGATTGTGTTGAGATGGTACTGGTGCTGATTCCTTCTGTTTCCTCAAATAAAGCATAGATTCGTTGTGTTTCCTCTGAGGAATAAACAAACGTGTTTGCTCTACGTTCCGTAGTTTTAGCAATTTCTTCCATTGTAGTTGTGGGTGCGTTCTCTGTGTTACTCAGTGGGGAGACAAATGTGAAAAAGAGAGAATGGCGCACTCTTGGGATAGTCAAAATATTCGAATGGTAATCAAGTAAGTGGTGCAAGAAGGTAAGTCCTCCTGAGTATGAGGATGATCCAGACGTGGTTGCACTCTCTTGGATTAAGAGAGTGTCTACCTTTTGCACTCGAAAGACTATTTAATGATTAATCAAGGTAATAATTGAGTACTGTACAACCTTGTCATCCTTGTATATCTTTACTTTTATTATTCAATTGTCCATGAAATCAATCAGTTCCTTGAATTCAACATTCATTCAAAGATGCCCAATGCATTTCGGGCCGATGAGCCCTTCATCAGGGGCTAATATACTCTAGAAAAGGAAACAAGGTATCAACTAAATAATGCTGAATGTTCATTATACACATATAGCTAATAACCAGTAAAAACACGTATTCAATTATGATAGAAACAACCCATGAAGTGGTATATTAAGCGTGACCGAAAATACACTGTGAATTGCATGGTTAATAGTTATCCGAAGATTGATGTCAATCGATATGTAAAGTGTTAAACAGTGTGCCCGTGATACAAGCCATGAGTGAATCAATGACATCAGTCGTCTTAATAAAACATGTCAGTCATTGCGCGGGTAAAAAGCTGTGCAGAAAAATAAAAGATTGTACTGTGAATAGGATCATGCGATGGTGAAGGAATGAAGAAATGTGAATGCGAAACGGGTCAAATTATACTAAACGCTCGAATAAATCAAGATTTGGTTAAACTCACATGTCTTTGAGAAACGTATCGGCATTACTCTGTGAAAAGGACGGGATGAAAAAATGGTGAAAAATAAACTCGTTAAAAAATGGAAATATAATACTGGACACAGCAACTAGTGCTGCGTGGAATAAACTTACTTAAAGTATGTGTCGGTAAAGATTTGAAGATCCGAAAATCTGCGTGGATGCCGGACGGCGTTCAGAAAAGTTTGGAAGTGCACGTCAGCTTACGTTGGTGTATGACCAGCGTCGCTAGGAATTCTGGGATAACATGAACTACACGGTAAACAGACTCGTAGTTTCACACGAGTATCGATGTAGATAATAACGGTGAAAGCGGGACACAGGACACAGTGGTGTAAACTATATAAAAACAAATATGTGGTTTGAGCGGGTGGATCAGTGTGAATAGTGAAAACGGGAAATATAACTGAACGTGGAAAGTTCAAAAGAATAAACAAATAGCATATTGGCAATTAGCAATGTCGCTGTCCAACAGTGACATATCTTAGAGTGTAATGGACTATGTGAATTGAAATGAAAAAATTCCAAAAGGTTGAAAAAATAAAAAAGTGATCAATTCTGAGTGTAATACATACACTGTACAAAATATAGTGAAAAGGTGTAAAGAATGTGTAAAATGATGTAATAAGTGAATAAAGATGCGTGATGATGAAATGTAACTAATGTGCTGATCAAGTCTTCCAAAGCACAGATCCGAGGGAATTCAGAATCTGTGTGTAGTGTGAAGGTACATATTCTACAAAAAACAACCAAGATCATAACGTTCATTAAGACCTTTTGGACTGGAGGAATCCAGTCTGTTTATCCAATATACTTCTCTCTGTAACATGAATTGCGTGTTATTTCGTCCCTTCAAAACTGGTACTTGTTCAAGAATCAGAAACCGGAGTTGACTGATATTGTGTTGAAGTTGTTGAAAGTGATTTGCAATTGATGATTTCATCTGGTGAGTTCGAATGTTACTCTTATGTTCATTGAGTCTTATCCGCATTTTTCTCTCCGTCTTGCCCACGTAAACCATGCTACACGGGCATTTTAACATATAAATAACATTTTGACTATTGCACGTAGCTGTTACTTTTAATTTTATGTTGTGACCTTTCTGAGGATGTTGAATGGTGTTACCCTTTATGATCGAATTACAATTTCCACAATTGTAGCAAGGTGTAGTCCCTTTGAAAATTGTATCTTTGATGTTCTGAGATGTGGTTACAATTTGTTTTAAGTTTCTCGACAGTTGGTAAGCGAATCTCGGTGGTGTGTCATAGATGTGTCTAAAATCCATTTCAGTTCCAAGCATCGGCCAATATCTTAAAATGATTTTTTTAATAGAGTAACTTTGAGTAGAAAATTTAGACACGAAAACGCTTCTCGATTCGTCTTTGTTAATAGGTTTCGACCTTAACAATGTCTGACGTGTAAGTTTATCAACTTTGTGACTGGCGTTATCCAAGATATTCATAGGGTATTTTCGTTGTTTAAATTTTTTGATACAAGTGTCTTTACTTGCGTTGTATAGTTCTTGAGTGCTGGATATTCTTTTGAGTCTGAGTAGCTGGGAGTACGGTAAATGTTCTTTGAGAGAAGGCTGGTGAAAGCTATGAAAATGTAATAGGTTGTTACGATCTGTAGGTTTGGTATATACCTGTGTAATGAGAGTTCCATTATCATTGGTCACAACGGTATCCAGAAATGTTATAGAATCCTTACTGATAGTGTGTGTGAATTCTATGCGGTAATCGACGTTATTCAATGTTTGTAAAAGTGATTCAAGTTTCGTGGTAGATCCTTGCCATAAAATAAAAAATGTCATCAATGTATCGTTTGTATAAAACGAGATTTTCATTCCATTCTTGATCATTCAGAATGTGGTCTAACTCTAATCGATGCATGTACAAATTAGCATACGTTGGGGCTGCACAATTGCCCATCGATGTTCCAGAGCATTGGATATAATAATTACCGGACCATTCAAAGTAGCTGTGATACAATGTAAAATGGATGAGTTCCATTAAAAAAACTTTAAGGTCGTGAGGTTTGTTTGTGGTCACAAGAAAAGATTCAACTGCTTCCATGCCTTTGTCATGAGGTATCGATGTATAGAGTGCTTTGACGTCGACGGAACAAAGTATGGTGTTGAGAGTAATTTTGTCTTGAACAGTTTCCAATGTATTTATGAAATCGGTGGTGTCTCTGATGTATGTACTCATGGATTGTACCAATGGCTATAGATGTTTATCCAAGTATCTTCCGATAGGTTCATGTAATGAATTGATGGTGGAAACAATTGGCCTAAATGGAGGTAAAGTAGCGTGTTTATGAATCTTAGGTATCATGTAAATGTAGGGTATAGACGGGTTGGTTTTGATGAGGTAATTCCTGCCTTCATTGTTGATGGTACCCTTTTCAATAGCCTCATCAATTATGGTTTGCAAGATTTTTATGAAATCATTGGTAGGATCAAACGATAAAGGCATGTATAGGTTGCGGTCTTGAATGTGATCATTGACATTTTTCTCATAAAAGTCCATACTATGTAAAAACAATTCTAAATTTACAGAAAAATGGGAGGCAATTTTGAACAAATGTTCACTGGATTTAATTTTACTTATAGTTGAAGAACTATCTACACTACTGGAAGACCTTAACAAAGAAATAACAGAACTCAAACAAGAAATTTCTACGAAACTGGAAAATGAAGACTAGAACGCGACACTAGCAGATTTGAATAAACAATTGGATGAATACACCAACGAGATTAACGCAAGAAAAGTAAGAAAATTTAAACGTGATACCATAGATTACAAGTTGGGGGAGGTATATACCTGGGCAGACGTATATGCGAACAAGAGACAACTACGAAGAAACACCGGTCATCCATCTGATATAGACACTACATCCTCAGATGATTCGCAAACCAGAGGTAGAACACCACGAACTCAAGCGGACCCTCAAACCAAAAGTTTACGTCCAGCTATAGATCACTCACATGAATCAACTGTTGAAGTTCCTTCCACATCTTCTACCAATGGCAGACAATCTTTTTTAGAAGTAGGTCCAAAACCACAAGACGAAGCAGGAGGAAAGTCAACATTAACAAAACCGGTTGCGAAGGGAACACGCAGCCAGAGAACCTGGTGATCAATATTTCCAGACACAAACTAACGGATTTTCAAATGAGAACTTTACAAAAAGGAACATCGTTTGTGCCTACATACCATTCAAATCATCTTGACACAGAAGTTTGTTTTTTCAAATTTATGCGGACACTTAGGCTCAAACATTTTTTTCATAACGTTATGGATTCTACATACAGACCCTGTGACAATACACTAATGGGATTACGGAATAAAAGCACATTCATGGCTCCCACCAGCCACAAAGTACTAGATGCTTTCGAAACCATTACCCTCAAAGAACTCAGCAAAATTTCTAACAGACGAAAATTTAAGAATACGAACATCACCCAAAAGAGCAACAAGCTCTTTTTCAAATAACAGCAAGAACTGAAATTACCATCCGTGAAGCTGACAAAGGAGGGGCAATGGTTATTATGGATTCTGACTTTTATGAGAAAAATGTCAATGATCACATTCAAGACCGCAACATATACATGCCTTTATCGTTTGATCCTACCAATGATTTCATAAAATCTTGCAAACCATAATTGATGAGGCTATTGAAAAGGGTACCATCAACAATGAAGACAGGAATTACCTCATCAAAACCAACCCGTCTATACCCTACATTTACATGATACCTAAGATTCATAAACACGCTACTTTACCTCCATTTAGGCCAATTGTTTCCACCATCAATTCATTACATGAACCTATCGGAAGATACTTGGATAAACATCTACAGCCATTGGTACAATCCATGAGTACATACATCAGAGACACCACCGATTTCATAAATACATTGGAAACTGTTCAAGACAAAATTACTCTCAACACCATACTTTGTTCCGTCGACGTCAAAGCACTCTATACATCGATACCTCATGACAAAGGCATGGAAGCAGTTGAATCTTTTCTTGTGACCACAAACAAACCTCACGACCTTAAAGTTTTTTTAATGGAACTCATCCATTTTACATTGTATCACAGCTACTTTGAATGGTCCGGTAATTATTATATCCAATGCTCTGGAACATCGATGGGCAATTGTGCAGCCCCAACGTATGCTAATTTGTACATGCATCGATTAGAGTTAGACCACATTCCGAATGATCAAGAATGGAATGAAAATCTCGTTTTATACAAACGATACATTGATGACATTTTTATTTTATGGCAAGGATCTACCACGAAACTTGAATCACTTTTACAAACATTGAATAACGTCGATTACCGCATAGAATTCACACACACTATCAGTAAGGATTCTATAACATTTCTGGATACCGTTGTGACCAATGATAATGGAACTCTCATTACACAGGTATATACCAAACCTACAGATCGTAACAACCTATTACATTTTCATAGCTTTCACCAGCCTTCTCTCAAAGAACATTTACCGTACTCCCAGCTACTCAGACTCAAAAGAATATCCAGCACTCAAGAACTATACAACGCAAGTAAAGACACTTGTATCAAAAAATTTAAACAACGAAAATACCCTATGAATATCTTGGATAACGCCAGTCACAAAGTTGATAAACTTACACGTCAGACATTGTTAAGGTCGAAACCTATTAACAAAGACGAATCGAGAAGCGTTTTCGTGTCTAAATTTTCTACTCAAAGTTACTCTATTAAAAAAATCATTTTAAGATATTGGCCGATGCTTGGAACTGAAATGGATTTTAGACACATCTATGACACACCACCGAGATTCAGCTTACCAACGGTCGAGAAACTTAAAACAAATTGTAACCACATCTCAGAACATCAAAGATACAATTTTCAAAGGGACTACACCTTGCTACAATTGTGGAAATTGTAATTCGATCATAAAGGGTAACACCATTCAACCTCCTCAGAAAGGTCACAACATAAAATTAAAAGTAACAGCTACGTGCAATAGTCAAAATGTTATTTATATGTTAAAATGCCCGTGTAGCATGGTTTACGTGGGCAAGACGGAGAGAAAAATGCGGATAAGACTCAATGAAAATAAGAGTAACATTCGAACTCACCAGATGAAATCATCAATTGCAAATCACTTTCAACAACTTCAACACAATATCAATCAACTCCGGTTTCTGATTCTTGAACAAGTACCAGTTTTGAAGGGACGAAATAACACGCAATTCATGTTACAGAGAGAAGTATATTGGATAAACAGACTGGATTCCTCCAGTCCAAAAGGTCTTAATGAACGTTATGATCTTGGTTGTTTTTTGTAGAATATGTACCTTCACACTACACACAGATTCTGAATTCCCCTCGGATCTGTGCTTTGGAAGACTTGATCAGCACATTAGTTACATTTCATCATCACGCATCTTTATTCACTTATTACATCATTTTACACATTCTTTACACCTTTTCACTATATTTTGTACAGTGTATGTATTACACTCAGAATTGATCACTTTTTATTTTTTCAACCTTTTGGAATTTTTTCATTTCAATTCACATAGTCCATTACACTCTAAGATATGTCACTGTTGACAGCGACATTGCTAATTGCCAATATGCTATTTGTTTATTCTTTTGAACTTTCCACGTTCAGTTATAGTTCCCGTTTTCACTATTCACACTGATCCACCCGCGTCAAACCACATATTTGTTTTTTATATAGTTTACACCAGTGTGTCCTGTGTCCCGTTTTCACCGTTATTATCTACATCGATACTCGTGTGAAACTACGAGTCTGTTTACCGTGTAGTTCATGTTATCCCAGAATTCCTAGAGACGCTGGTCATACACCAACGTAAGCTGACGTGCACTTCCAAACTTTTCTGAACGCCGTCCGGCATCCACGCAGATTTTCGGATCTTCAAATCTTTATCGACACATACTTTAAGTAAGTTTATTCCACGCAGCACTAGTTGCTGTGTCCAGTATTATATTTCCATTTTTTAACGAGTTTATTTTTCACCATTTTTTCACCCTGTCCTTTTCACAGAGTAATGCCGATACGTTTCTCAAAGACATGTGAGTTTAACCAAATCTTGATTTATTCGAGCGTTTAGTATAATTTGACCCGTTTCGCATTTCTTCATTCCTTCACCATCGCATGATCCTATTCACAGTACAATCTTTTATTTTTCTGCACAGCTTTTTACCCGCGCAATGACTGACATGTTTTATTAAGACGACTGATGTCATTGATTCACTCATGGCTTGTATCACGGGCACACTGTTTAACACTTTACATATCGATTGACATCAATCTTCGGATAACTATTAACCATGCAATTCACAGTGTATTTTCGGTCACGCTTAATATACCACTTCATGGGTTGTTTCTATCATAATTGAATACGTGTTTTTACTGGTTATTAGCTATATGTGTATAATGAACATTCAGCATTATTTAGTTGATACCTTGTTTCCTTTTCTAGAGTATATTAGCCCCTGATGAAGGGCTCATCGGCCCGAAATGCATTGGGCATCTTTGAATGAATGTTGAATTCAAGGAACTGATTGATTTCATGGACAATTGAATAATAAAAGTAAAGATATACAAGGATGACAAGGTTGTACAGTACTCAATTATTACCTTGATTAATCATTAAATAGTCTTTCGAGTGCAAAAGGTAGACACTCTCTTAATCCAAGAGAGTGCAACCACGTCTGGTACATGGGCATTGCCATGCAACAACCAATGGTTTTTGATGCAAAGCTGTATCTACTAACATTATAAACAGGGCTTTGCTCCAAAGAAAATGCCTCCGCAAGGCAGTCACAAACATGAAGAAACATTTTATTTTCTTCAAAAATGTCTAACTTTGTAAGTGTGCTGTACCGTACAACACACATATAAAGTGGGAAAAGTTTATAAGTAAGCCTAAGCATGGTATTTTGTACTTAAGATACCTTACCAGTAAAAAACCTATGCTAGACTCACACAGACACCTTTGCACTATGGTGCAAAGGTGTGCGTGGGGAGCTTGGCAGTCTGATCACCAGCGCTTGGGAAAAGAGCAGCAGTGCCATAAAACAGCAGCAGTGCCATATTTTAGTGAATATAGTACAGTCCTGCAGTGCCCTTTCACGCAACGCAGAACTGCAACTTCAGTTGCTGTTCTGCATTACACTGAAAAATTGATACATTTGCCCCTAAGTTTGTTTAAAACATACTCAGTTGTCATATTAGAAAAATTTGCTATTTTTTATGAGCACTGTTGCTAAAGCAGGTTTTTCGACTGTCTCACTCATTTTACGGGCCCCTTGGAAGGTGGGGGCTCAAGGCAATTGCTCACATTGCCCAGGACTTAAAACGTTTATACAAATAATAAAGTAGATGTGTTATAATTCCTCCAAGTGCTGCACAAACCCAGTGTTATTATTCACCTATAACAATATAATTTGCCACTTTTTATACTTACCTTTAGCCCTTGTGTCAGTGCATCAACTTTTGTCAAATTATAGTGTTAAGATTAAAGCAGGTGTAATGATTTTCTAAGGATCACAGAAATTAGAGCGCCGGGATTCAAACAACATTGTTTGCACTCAAGTCAACATCTTAACCACTGACTAAACTGAGTCAGAACTACCAGTATTTTAACCAAGCCGCACACATATTGGCACACCAAGCTACCGCAGACCTGCCAACTTGTGATTTTTTTCACCGTGTGAGGGGGGGGGGCGTGGCCATGTAGAAGGCAGGGCTTAGTGCAGAGCACATCACGAGACACTTCTAAATCCATAGCCCTCTCTCCCATGACAACCCACCCCCCTCCCATGACATCCCCTCTCCCCCTGCCTAAAACCAAAATCAAAGCTTTTGCAGCTGCCGCCGATATCCTGTAGAGGTTCCACCCCTCGTAATGGACATCGACTGAGCTGAAGCTCCAAACAATTAGCTGGAAACCTGCTCTCTGCAGGGGTTCCAGCGAATTGTGTGCCCACCGTTTGATATCGGCTCCTCACCGAGTGACCATGTGAAGGGAGCTGATATCGTGCCACACACAGTGGCACCGTGTGAGCTGTCAAGTCTGCTACCTCACCACTTATGACCATACACATACCACAGACACCATCTAAAGTTCTATACCAAGAAGCAGGAGCGCCCCGTCCTTAAGAGCGGAGGGGCCCCGCCCACCCACCTTTTTGCAGATATGAAGTGTGTCTGTCAAGGTAAGCAAAGGTCAGCCTAACAGACACTCTTCATTTTTAGGTCAGACAGCCAGGCCCTGTTCTTGCACTAAATACGTAGGCGTCTGGCTGCCTGAACTGAACTTTGCCTGGCTAAGGATTTCACATCTCTGTGGGTGTGACCTCCTCAGCCTGACAAATCGCTTGGAGGTCCTCCCCCCTCATGGCGAGGGGAAGCGTCACTGACAGACTCAGACCTAGGTGTTTCAGTTTTAAGCCTCAAAGTGCCTAGGGACGACTGTCCATCAGTGCCGCTCATCACAGAGTGGGGTTGGGTTAGCAGTCTCACTGACCTCATCCCACTCGTTGACGAGTAAGGGACTGCCTCTTCTCATTGGCTGGCCATAACAAGGAGGCGGCAATCCCAACCCTCCAGCAACATCGGAGACTTCCCTCCTGCCACCCAAGATCACCGCTGCAACCCAGTAAGTTTTTTTTTATGTTTGGTGCATGCGTGCATGTATGAATGCATGTGTATTAGTGTTTGTGCTGTGAATGGGTGCGTGCGTGTGTAAGTGCTTGTGAATGGTGGGTGTATGTGGGAGTGCTTGTGAATGTATGGGTGTGAGTGAGTATCCGTATGGATGGGTGAGTGGAAGTACGTGTGCATTCCACCCCCCAATTCCCCACCTTCTCAAATTACAGGCTGCCACAGCCAGGAAGCTTTTTATACCTGGTCCTGGCAAGCAGGGGACCTGTGAAGAATTCTGGTCAAAGGTTGGGCATCGGACAGTAACATTTCTGTTAGTGGAGTGTGCTAGAGACAGCCCAGACACTTTGTCTCTCTTTCATTGTGCACATTTTGCTGCTCCCAGAATGCAGGGGTGCAACAAAGGCCCCCACGGTGCGGAGGGGCCACCAGGCTTACCCATATTGGAGGGGGCCCCCTCCGTCCCTACTGATTTTAGTGTGAGGGGGCCCTTCAGCATATCTTGCAGGGGGCCCCCTCACGTTTTGTTACGTCACTGCCAGAATGCCTTCCCGGTCTGCTTTCTGTGCTGGGTAATAAGACTGTAGCCAGATTTATAAAAACTTTGCGCCAATTCAATGTCACCAAAAGTGATGCAAATACTATAGGCGCAAAGTGATGATTTCTTTCTAGCACAAAACTTTTTGCCTTTTTTTGTGATCGAAATTTGGCTAAAAGTAAGGTAAATAGGACTTTGCACTCTTTTGCATTTCTTAGCATCAAGGAAGTGCCCCATGGGCATTTCCATGCTGCAAACCATGATTTTTTTAAATTAAAAGCCCTATCTACTCACATTGTAGAAAGAGTTTTGCTCAAAAAATAATGCCTGCTTGAAGCAGCTATATTAACTTGGAGATATATTCTAATTTCTCCAAACATTTCAAACTTTGCATGTGTTCTGCACTGTACAGCAAACATAGGTTTGAAAAGTTTTATTGTTAGTCTAAGCAAGGTATTTTGTACTTGAAGAGAACTGTCCCAATACAAAACTACGGTAGACACCATGCACACACCTGCACTCTGGTGTGCGTAGCCTGCGGCACTCTTAGAGAGCACCAGCACTGGAGGAAAGAGCAGCCGTGCCATATTTAAACATATGTAGTGCTGTCCTGCTCTCTACTCTTGGCACAACGCAGTGCAGCATCTTTGGTTGCAGCACTGAGTTGTGCTACGTTTTAATAAATCTTCCCCCTTGCTGGGCCCCTTCAATGAATTCAGGAAACAAAAATTACGAAATGCAAACAATACATTTGAAAAAATAGCCACCTGGTGTGCTGCCTAAACAAATGAAGCGCGCGCATTTCAGTTGTAAAATGCAAGGAAATATCCTGATCATACTGGCCAGCAGGCAAGGGGCGTCTCAGGAACAAAACCATGAGGGGGGTGGGTGGAGGGCAGCCCCTCACTCTCCTAATACCTCCTCCACAGGGAGACTTCTATAGCTAGCCCTGCACTTCATGGAGAGTGGGGTGTGTGCACGCACGTGCCTAGTCTACCCAACGGGGCCTCGCACACTTGTTGCCTCTGCAGTACCTGTCCTGGGTATGCGAGTGAAGCTTGCACCTGTGCTACCTGTGCTGTGCGTCGTATATTTGCGTAAAGGAAGCTTCTAACGCTGCCGTCCTTTCTGTACCTGTTCTGAGCGCGAGGGAAGCGGGCGCTACAAATGCCTGAGCTGTGTTTAAAGCCTTCTTCACGCGAAGTACCGTGGACACTGGACAGCTGAGCAGCAGCACGGCCAAACTTTCACTTACCCATGAGCATCAGGCACTGCAGCCAGTGGAGCGCACGGCCTTCTGTGCTCCGGAGAAGGGTCATGCTGCGCTCCAGCCCGGGGGGCTAGGTCCTACATGTCAGCAGCAGGCACAGGAAACAGGGCTTCGCCGGATCTTTGGAAATGACCGTCTCTGCAGCACATGATGTGCTCAGTGTCAAAAGAGCCTCGTCTGCCACCAGCATCGAGAGTGCACGAACCCGTCCTGCAGGCTACGCGCCCACTCCCTGCACGGCCGACACCCTCCGAGCACAGTCGAAATAGGACAGCCGGAAGCAGCGTCTAACAGATCACAACACACCCCCAGCTCATTATCGAGTTATTTACTTTTTTGTTTCACCTTAAATCGTTGTGTATTGTACATTTCCTCGTCCTTTACCTGTCGTTCCTTCCTCCCTCTTAGTTTTCCACTTATGGTTTTTTGTTTATAATATCTCGCTCATCATGTTTCTACTTTTGGTTTCTCTTTCGTTATCCTCTTTCTTTCGTTTTCTCCTGTTTCCTATAAGGACCCGTCAATCTTCTCTCTTCTCTGTTTTCTTCGCTTCTCCTGTCCCCACTTTTCCACAGCAGCCCGGAGCCACTGTTTTAGACACCCTTGGAGTGGCCCAAGTTCAGCTGCAATTCCACCGCCAGACTCCCCCGATCCAGCTGTCAAAGCAATGGGATTAATGCAGCAGCGAGAGGGAGGCGTGGAAGGAGGGACTACAAGGGCACAGGCAGACCACAGCTAAGGGCAAGTCCGGGGAAATTCCGTTCTTGGCTCGAGGATGCCAAGGGCTGCACTGTCAGATTTTGGGGAAATCTAGTGTCAAGAGATTTTTTGCCTGGACTCGAAATGCCAAGAGCGCTGGGGAAGAGTCAGGTCAAATGGCAGATAAAGTAATTTTGTTGATTCTCGCTGTCAGGTTATAATGTGTTTGATAAGGTACTGAAAAAATATACCCAGATCCTAAATTATTATGGGAAGGGGTGAGAAATGTGGAGATATAGGATACTTTCTCCCAGTCTGTAACTGTCACCTTAAAGGCGTTGTACAACCGTGTTGTATCAGTCAGCAATCCTGGCTCGGGCCACCCTGCGTTGTTTTTGTTGACTCTCACACGCCCTATTGGTGTCATGCTTCACCAGAGGGTCTCATCCTGGTCCCTAAAGACCAGGATGGGCTCCATCATATTCCAGGGAGGGAGCACATTTGATATGTAACTCTAGACGGGGTCTACTGTAGTATAGATAAAAAAAACCTAGTGGACACCAAGGTATCCCTTTATGCCGGTGCCTCTGTTAAGGATAAAAACAGGTCATTCTTGGGTGTCAAAATAAAGTCTAACATATTATTGCACCCAGTGGTCAAAGTGGGGAAAAAAAAGTAGGGGAACTGTGGGTGGAGAATCAGGGGGCGGGAATAAACCGAGGATTGGATCAGTGGGCAAATTCGGAGGTGTGGCTAGAAATAGTAAAACATACCAATTTTTAGTACGTTTGGCATTTCACTGACCAGTTACAGCTTATAACGTTATTTAATTCAAACAATGGATAAACATGTTTATTTGAGGTTTAATATATAAGTTGTTTACATTTAATAAATTTACAATGTGGGACATGTTTCCAATCACAAATGGTCCAAATACGCTTATAAGTGGAATCATAAGCCATTTGTCTCCGAGCCATGCAGTTTCTTTCATCGGCACTTCTCCTCCCTTTTTCTAACCATTTCTGAACATAAAATTCAGGTTTAAATTCTAAGACAGGAGGCCCCACGATTTTTATGAACATTATAGAAGACAGACGATTGATTGATATTCTGTTCCGCAGTGGTGTGAGCACATCATTCATTACACTAAAGCCCCGTTCACATTCAGCAGTGGAGGTACAAAAGTTGTCTATAATGTGCACTAATGGTTTCAGGCTTTCAGGGATGCAATTTTTATTTTGTTTGTACTCTCTGAAACCAAGGATGTACTGCCTAGTATCAAATACATGCAACCTGCTACAAAGGTTTTGTAATTCTCCCTCACCATATAAGATGTCTACTGGATCTGGCCAATAAACTGGTTGTAGGAGTTTCATTCTATGTACCAACTCTTTGTATTCTATTTCGTCATTGTTCTGTTGCAGTCCTACACCAGAAAACTGCATCCGTTCAGCAGCATTTAATGCAGTTGTAGCAAAGGGCCCAGGTGAATCAGCCATTGATTCAAACACTAAAATCTGCATCTGTATTGAACGATCCGCCTCATATATGGTCACATCACGACGTTGCAGCCTTCTGGATAGGTCACCCAATTCTGTGAGAGCATCATATAATATGCCCATATTTTCAACAAACTCCAGGGAGGTTAATAAAGTTTAAACCAGCATATTTCTTCTGCTCAATGTCACTCCTCGTTGAGTCTTTGGAAGATTCCATGAAATGATTACTAAGTGCTTTGTAGTTATTCCACACAGCTCTCACAGATCTTTCACTTGAGGACACCCAACGTACATCTAGCACCTTTCCAATTGCCAGAAGTCTTACTTCTACCTCCAAAGCACATTCCCCAAGCTCTCTCTGATTTTTCGGAGAGGCATGGTAGGTGGTATATAGTTTATCAAAAAATACTTTGAGCTGATTAATGCCTGTGACTTCTTTACAAACATCACCCACGGCAAGCTCCAACTTGTGGTTAGCACAGTGCCATACACTCAACTGTGGATATTTCAGTTTCAGAAGAGTTGCCACACCGGATTTCCTACCTATCATGTTGGAAGCACCATCTGTTACAAGCTGAACCAAATGCCTTTTTAAATACTCATCAGTAAAACCGTGTCTCTGTAAGCATGCAAGTAAGGTATCTAAGATTATATCTGCTGCTGTGCTTGGCAGCTCAACAAGGTCTAAGAAAAAGGTCAGTGGCTCATCGTGTTTATCAATACATGCTCTTACACAGATAATTAATGTGGTCAATTTACTAACTGTGGTAGATTCATCTATCACAAGGCTTATTTTTGACTCATTCTGCAAGATACAATGAATCACCCTTGACCTCATTGTAGCAGCAATATGGTCTATTATGTCAGCGCAGCTGTGATCTGAATGCAAGACTCTCTCCAAGTCTGCACCATTCATCTTTTGAACATCAATATCCAACGGCATATCAGAAAAAGGGCGCTCATGTTTGGCTATTTTGTATGCAGTTCTGAATACACAGCATGTCTCTTCCTGCACTTTCATTTGCATTTTCAAATTGTACCAAGGAATACTTTCACGGGCCCTCTGTTCTAAAATAGCTAGTGCCTTAAGATGAGAGGAGCTATTCTTATGACTAAATATTTATTTCCGCAGAGAAATTTGCTGCTGGTCTTTAGAAGGGCCATATGGGATGACCAAGCAACCTACCCATTCCATGGAAAAATGCACACCTTGACTTGTTTCTGTTTTAAGATTTACCTTCCTGCACACTTTACATCCAAGCTTGCCATTGGAAAATAAGAGCCATGGATACTCTTTACGTTTCATTTCAAGTTGTTCCCAAGACCAGCAGGCTGGGTGATCAATGTGATCCACACTCTCCACCACATTTCCTTGGAGGAGTATGTGACTGTCGTTAGTGCCACAGCCATCTAACAATATTTCGTCTTCAGAATCGACTCTTCTCCTCTTCTCTGGCATCCTGCCACTTTCACTTGTTTGCCTTTCAAAACCCTGATTTGCATTTGCCATTGGCCCTTCCGATCTGGGGCACTGGGAACTTGTGTGTTTCGCCAGATGTGGTTGGAGCATTTTTCTTCTGCAGCCACTGAAGCATCTACATAAATGTTAGACCTGGTACCATTGGCGTGAGTCTCCCTTCCATTTTTTTACTGATTGCCTCCTCTGTTTTTGATATGTTTTGCTGGTTTAGATGCTTTGGGCACTGTGACACTGCCATTCAGTGCCACAGTGCAAGTGCTCCCTATTGTAAATTGATGTATTGATTAGTGACTCCATGATTGGATTATTTGATTTACTTGTCAGACCCTAGTATAGTGCACCATGGGTGCCCAGGGCCTGTAAATCAAATGCTGCTGGTGGGCTTGCAGCACTGGTTGTGCCACCCACCAAAGCAGCTTGTAAAGTGTGTCTCAGGCCTGCCATTGCAGAGCCTGTGTGCAGTCTGTGACTGCCATGTCGACTTGGCAAGTGCACCCACTTGCCAGTCCCTAAACCTTCCCTTTTCTACATATCAGTCACCCCTAAGGTAGGCCCAAGGGCAGGGTGCATTGCATGTAAAGGTAGGACATGCCCTGATGTGTGTAGCATGTCCTGATAGTGAATTACAGCCAATTTCGTTTTTCACTATTGCAAGGCTACCTGTCCCCATAGGCCAGAATGGGCAGTTTGATTATAACATCTTATAATCCTAACTGACCCAGGGAACATGGTAGAAATTCGAGTTTAGTATGCCTGAACTCAGAATGATAAAATACATCTTTTAGTGAAGTTGGTTTTAACATTCTGTGTTTGAAAATACCACTTTTAGAAAGTAGGTATTTTCTTGCCTAACCATCCAGCCTGCCTCTGCTAGCTTGTGTATTGTATGTCTGGTTTTGTGAGTGACAGGGGCTGGGGGGCTCCAGGAGACAGGGAGAGTCAGCACAGGGCTGAATAGACCTATCTGCATGTAGAGTGGTGGGAGGAGTAGCACCTGGGCCTGAATAGGGCAGTGCCTGCCTTCCACAATGCTGGCTCCACCTCCTGTGGTGTGTCTGATGTCCCTGGCCCACACTGACAAAGGAAGAGGGTGTGCACTGGCAGAATGCACCCAGAACTGGTTTGAACTAGGTACAGGACCCTCTGCCTTCAGAGGACAAAGGATTTACTAGTATAAATATCGGGGCCCTGACCCCAAGACTTTAGATCACTTCTTGAACAACAAGACAAACCTTTGCCAAGGAGAAGAACCAAGGAAGCTGCAGGAGTTTTGGACTGCCCCTCTGCCAGTGTGCTGTTTGCTGGGTTGGCCTGCAGTGGTCTTCATTGCCAAGGAAAGGAGAAGGAACTTTTAAAGAACTTTCATCATCTTGCAGAATATTTCTCCAAGGGCTTGAACTAGAACTTGCCTCCTGCTGAAGTCTCAGGGCTACAAGACTTCACTACCAGCTCCCTCCTGAATTCCCTTGCTGGGGATTCTGTCTGCAGAAGCCTGCGTGTCGCTGGGAGCTGGAAGCGCGACTCAACGAGAAGAAGCGTGTCGCTGTCGCAGCTGTTGCCGCCGCATCACCAGAGAAGCGTGCCTTCGTCGCAGCTGCCTGCCGTCGCATCACCAGAGAAGTGTGTCGCCGTCGCAACTGCCTGCCGTCGCATCCCCGGAGAAGCGTGTCGCCACCGCAAGGGTCGCCGTCGCATCACCGGAGAAGCGTGTCGCCGTCGCAACTGCCTGTCGTCGCATCACCGGAGAAGCGTGTCGCAGGACCTGTCGCGGCTCCAAAGATACAGAGTTCGCCGCACGGCCATCGGGCGTGCACGCATCGTCTTCACATCGTCGCATCAAGGGCGCACTTTCATCGCATCGCACCGGATCGTCGCCCCGCATCGAGGCGCCTGCTCGCCGCATCGCCCTCCTTGCGGACCCTTTGTTTGTTTTGCGTTACGCATCCCAGGTACTTTTGAGAGAAACGTGTCTCATTTATCATCAACTTGAACTAAGTTACTTCTACCATCTTTAAGTCTATTTTGAGTACAGTATTGTGGATTTTTGTCGTTTGTGGTAAGTCTATAAAAAAGAATACTTATTTTTATAAAACCTGTGTAGTGTCCATCGGTAGTGTTTTCACTGTATTACTGTATGTGTTCACAAATGCTTAACACACTGCCTCTGAGATAAGCCTGTCTGCTCGTGCCAAGCTACCAAGGGGGTGAGCAGGGGTTATCCAGGAGTGTAACTCCCTTGCCCTGACTTAGAAGCAAGGTGCCCTATTTGGACAAAGGTGTATACCATTGCCAACTAGAGACCCCCATTTCTAACAATAAATAATTGTGTAAATACATACATTTTAAAATAAGGACTGTACCAAAACTCGTGATTTATTTTAAATGCTGGCTGTCGATACGAATTGGGATTTTCCACAACACAATTTAAGAAAGAGTCCATGTCATTTTTTAATACCACGTTAAACACTATATTGAATATTAGCCGCTTGACAATGAAAACTAAGGTGTAAATGAAAATGTGTCAGCCCACACTTAAGGCATTTACTTGAAAAATATTTTTACATGCATTTATGCAATGGAATAATGGGGGAATTAAATGCTACATTGTTTGTATCAATGAGCAGGTCCCAATAAATGTGAGGGAATACATTGGATAGTCTCAGAACCTGGCTGAGGCTCTTTACCTCTTTAAAACTTGACGTTGAATTGAAGAAAGTCGAATACTGCGAAGCTTCTGGATCAGCAGCAACTTATGTGGCAGGCAAAAGAGATTTAGGAAGCACCCCTACTTCCGAGATTCTGTGACAACTGTGCTTTGCGGCCTATGCAGTGACACTGCTTTGCCTCCGATCTAGCAGTGAACCTGATCCCTCTCTGGCCTTGCAGTGCCGTAGTTTGATGATGACCCGTCTTTCTGGTTTGAGAACAGAAACACCCTCCTCCGGTTTCTGGTGAGTGTCTGCAACAGCACAATCTGAGAAATCTTTCCATTAAAGAAGGGAATGTGAAATAAAATTTAACATGAATTTGCTAGAAAATAATGATCATTTTGCACTGGTATCTACAGAATGGGAACTGCTCAATTTTAAATTGTTCCATAACAAAGGGGGTCATTAGGATAGCGGGCAGATCGCCACCACCCGTATGGCGGTGGCGATCCGCCCGCTATTTCCCACCGCCCGCACTCCGTTTCCCCCCACCATATTACGATGGCGGGGGGGACCCCGGCGGACGGAAAGACCGTCCGCCGGTTTACCGCCCGGTCGACCAGTCGACCGGGCGGACGAGGAGCAGGATATGGTGGCGGTGTCTGCCGAGACACCGCCATCCATATTACCATGGAGCAACGGTGCAGGGCTTTCCATGGCGGAGACCCCGCCATGGAAAACCATGCAGGAGTTTGCTTTCGGGGGCCCGTTGCGGGCCCCCAGGGTATTGGGGGTGGGGGTGCACATGGGGGTGCCTATGGTACCCCCTGCATTGTCATGGAAATGGTGGCAGGCACCTCTCGGTGCCTGTCACCTTGTGCATGACGATGCACACAGTGCATTCCCAGCATTGTGGCGGGCGGTGCTGTGAGCACCGCCCGCCACAATGCTGGGAATGGAGGATGCCACCGCCACGGTGACGGTGGCATCATAATACGATACAGCGGGACCGCCGCACCACTTGCGGGCGGTCCCTTTTCTTGCGATGGCGGGCGGACTTTGTCCGCCCGCCATCGTAATGACCCCTAAGTTAAGGGACAAAAAAACTGCAAGACACAAGTAAATCCTGGTTTAAAGACTACTGTTCTAACAATTGAGCTCTGCGGCCCATTCCTGCACCTTCTAATAAAGTAGGGACTACTTGAATGGCCAAGTCAACCCCCGAGATGTCTTATTGCAGTACACATCTTATAGCAGCTGGTAAACCAGACATAGAACATAATAAGTTGATAAGTTCTAGCATAAAGCATTTTAGTTAGCTGAGGCGGTGTGTGCATAATAGTTACATTTAATTAACCCTTGTAGCTCACTGTCAGTGTTTTCTGTGATGGGAGCACTGTTGATTACGTCATTCTGTGACACTCGAGCAAAGCAAAGTTGTAGTCCTATGTTTTTTATGTGCTTCAAGCAGCATGCACGAGGCCAGCATTAGATGCATCTTAAATTCCTATTGTTGCATCTAGACATAGCACTCAAAAGTTAATATATACACCTAAAACAACCCAGACCTGTTGGTTTTGCAGACTCTTTTAGTAGTATCAGATGAATGAGATAAAACTATGATATTAGAAGTTTGTGTAATTACTACTCAAATTACAAATGTATCAATTCTGAAATTATGAGACTCAAACATTGGAAAGGTCAGAAATAGGTAGTGGTCCTCGGATTATATCAATCAGTTATTTTCTTCCCTTCAAACTACTGCACAAGTTACTAACTTGTGTAACGATATATCTGTAAGAGACAGTAGTTAGTGACAGATTCCTTACCTTAGAATATCCCCAGGCGTCAGGCTGGATCCGGAAAGTTTTTTGCGTAGCAGTACCCTTGCGCGTCGGTAGGCGGCGTCGTGCGGCTCCGCGTCCGTGCGTCGGCGTCGTGATCGCCGGGATGACGTCGCGGGCAGTACTTAGGCGCCGCCCTGCGCGCTGACGTCAGTTCTGTACACGACTTTCCGCGCCAGGAACGCAGAGCCATGCAAGAAGCTGACATAGGTGTCTGAAAAATACTAAGGCCCTGAAAGGGATGTCCTTAACCCTAGAAATCAGTTCGCAGAACGGGGAGGATGGGTGGGCGGTAGGAATCTGTCACTAACTACTGTCTCTTACAGATATATCGTTACACAAGTTAGTAACTTGTGCATCTGAAAGAGACACGTTAGTGACAGATTCCTTACCTTAGAATAGATACCCCAGCAATACCAACCCCGGTGGTGGGTCTGCGAACAAAGATCAGACAAGGAAGTCCTGGAGGACAGAACGGCCAAAGAAGCCGTCCCTCCGGACCTGACTGTCAAGGCAGTAATGTTTTGTAAACGTGTGCAGCGAGGCCCACGTAGCTGCCTGACAGATAACCGGCAGCGGGAACACCGCGGCCCAAGGCCGTGGTAGCAGCCGTTGCCCTGGTGGAATGGGCACGCAGCCCAACAGGAGGCTCCTTCTTAGCCAAAGAATAGCAGGTCTTGATGCACAAGGTAACCCAGCGGGAGATGGGCCTCTTGTGCACCGCCCGACCTTTTAGGCGCCCACGTAGCCAACAAAGAGCTGGTCATCCACCCGGAAGTGTTTTGTGCGGTCGATATAGAAGGAGAGCGCACGTTTTGGGTCCAGACGGTGGAGCCTCTCTTCCTCTCTGGAAGGATGCGGAGGCGGAAAGAAGGTGGGCAAAGTGATGGTCTGCCCAATGTGGAAAGCAGTAACCACCTTTGGCAAGAAGGACGGACACGTCCGAAGAACAACCTTGTCTGGATGAACAGACAGAAAGGGAGGTTTGCAAGATAGAGCCTGGAGCTCACTCACCCGCCGAGCGGAGGTGATGGCCACCAGAAAGGCTGTCTTCAGAGTCAGAAGACGACGAGGACAGTTATGTAGAGGCTCAAAGGGAGCGCACATTAAAAGGTAAGAACCAAGTTCAAGTCCCACTGAGGCATCACAAACGGAACAGGAGGGAAGAGGTGAGTAATGCCTTTTAAGAACCTGTTAACAACAGGGGACTTGAAAAGGAGGGCTGATCAGGGAGCCTGAGGAAGGCCGAGATAGCACAAAGATAACCCTTGATGGTACCCAGGGCAGAACCCTGTTGGGCCAGAGAGAGAAGGAACAGAAGGACCTCAGAAAGAGGGGCAGAAAGGGGATTCACAGCCTTTGCTGTGCACCATGCCACAAATTTGTTCCACCTGCAGGCGTATACCACCTTAGTGGAGGGACGCCTGGCTGCCAGAATCACATCACAAACTTCGGGAGGCAAGTCGAAAGGAATCAACTGCCGCCGCTCAATCTCCACGCAAGCAGGTGTAGACTGGACAGGTTCGGGTGGAGGACCGTCCCCTGCTGCTGCGACAGAAGATCCTCCCGAAGAGGCAGACGGATCGGGGGATCTACGCTCATATTGAGTAGCTCGGGATACCAAACTCTTCGAGCCCAGTCCGGAGCCACAAGAATGACTTGGGCCCGGTCGTGCCGAATCTTCTTCAACACTCTGGGTAGAAGTGGTATAGGCGGAAAGGCGTACAACAGACCGCAACTCCACTCGCGACGAAAAGCGTCGCCGAGCGAGTGCCGCCTTGGAAATTCCAACGCGCAGAACTGATGACATTGCGCGTTCTCTTCGGTGGCGAATAGATCTAACCAAGGCTCTCCCCACTGTAGAAAGAGTCCTTGCGCCACTTCCGAGTGAAGACGCCATTCGTGATCCATCATGCACCTGCGGCTGGAGTTCGTCCGCCCTGGCGTTCAGGAACCTGCCAGGTGTTGAACCATCAGGAACATGCCCTGATGTTCCAGCCATGTCCAGAGGCGCAGAGCCTCCTGACAAAGGGTCCACGACCCCACCCCGCCCTGTTTGTTGCAGTACCACATGGCGGTGGTGTTGTCGGTGAACACCTGCACTACCTTCCCTTTGACAGAGGGAAGGAATGCCTTGAGTGCAAGTCGGATCGCCCGGAGCTCCAGAAGGTTGATATGGAGCCGGGACTCCGCTCGGAGACCAGAGGCCTCTGATCTCCGCCTCTCCCATGTGACCGCCCCATCCCAGAAGGGACGCGTCTGTCACAACTGTGTGCTCTGGCTGGGGAAGGGAGAGGGATCTGCCCATGACCCATTGCCGGTTCGAGAGCCACCACTGCAACTGTTTTGCAGTCCCCTCCGAGATCTGGACGTGATCGGACAGGTTGCCCTGGTGCTGCGCCCACTGGAACTTCAGGTCCCACTGCAGAGCCCGCATATGCCATCTGGCATGAGTGACCAGCAGGATGCAGGAGGCCATGAGGCCCAGCAGCCTCAGGGTCATCCGTACCGAAACCCAGGATAAAGGCTGAAAGATCGGAATCATAGCCTGAATATCCCGGACTCGCCGTTCGGGAGGATAGGCCCGAAACTGCGTCGTGTCCAGAACTGCTCCGATGAAAAGGAGCTGTGGAGAAGGAATCAGATGCGACTTCGGCACATTGATGGAGAACCCCAGCGAGTGCAGGAGTTCGGCCGTAGTCTGGAGGTGGGAGACGACTGCCTGGGACGAGCCCGCCTTCAGCAGCCAGTCGTCGAGGTAGGGGAAGACTGAAACCCTGCCCGGCGCAGATGAGCTGCGACCACCGCCAACACTTTCGTGAACACCCGAGGGGCACTGGTAAGGCCAAAGGGGAGCACAGTGAACTGAAAGTGCTCGGGGCCTACCGTGAACCGGAGGTAACGCCGGTGGGCCGGCAGGACGGGGATGTGGAAATATGCGTCCTGCAAGTCCAACGCTACCAACCAGTCTCCAGGGTCGAGGGCAGTCAAGACCTGAGCTAGGGTGAGCATCTTGAACTTCTCCTTCCGGGAGGAAGCGATTGACGTTCCGGAGGTCCAAGATAGGACGCATGTCCTCCTTGTCCTTTTGGGCACCAGGAAGTAGTGGGAGTAGCAACCACGCCCTACTTCTGGGGTCGGAACATGCTCGATGGCCCTCTTGGCCAAGAGGGCCGTGACTTCCTTCTGCAGAAGTACCAAGTGATCCCCTGACATGCGGTGGAATTGAGGTGGCATGGCTGGGGGTGGTCTCGAAGGGGAGGGAGTAGCCCTTCGGACAATGTCCAAGACCCACCTGTCCGAGGTGAAGGTACGCCAGTGGGGAAGGTGATGGCGGACCCTGCCCCCTACTGGCGTGCTGTGCACCTGAAAGGAGGGACTAGGAGGGCTTGGAGGCCGCGGACGGGTTGGAGGTGGTGGCCTGACCCGCACGCTGGTTGCCCGATCCGCCACGGCGGAATCCACGTCCTCGGCCACGCGAAGACGCCTGCTGCGCGGGCCGGTGGCTGGGCTGCTGACGTGACGGGCGCCCCTACCGTGGCCACGATAGGGGCGAAAAGCAGAAGTCAGCGGAGGCGTGTAGCAGAAAGGCCCAGGGACTTGGCAGTAGCCCGTGAGTCCTTAAAGCGCTCCAACGCATGGTCTGCTTTGGACCCAAAAAGACCGACTCCATCAAAGGGCATGTCCATGAGAGTATTCTGGACATCCCCTGAAAAACCAGTGGTTCTCAGCCAGGCGTGGCGTCGGAGCGCCACCGTCGTTGCAATAGACCTGCCCAGCGAGTCGGCGGTATCAAGGCCACATCGTATGGTGTATTTGGCCGCATCCCTTCCTTCCGCAATAGCGCGGGAAAGCAGTGTCTGGACCTCCTCAGAACACTGGGGCAAGACAGTCGCTACCGAATCCCACAAGGAGTGGGTATATCGGCCCAAAAGGCAAGCGGTGTTGATGGACCGCAAGCCAGCACTGGAGGAAGAAAAACCCTTCTTCCCAAATTGATCCAGGCGTTTGGATTCCCTATCCGGTGGGGCGGTAGGGAAGGCGGTTTGGGAAGCGGAGGTTTGGACAACCAAGCTCTCAGGAGTGGGGTGGACAGAGAGAAACAGGGGGTCGCCCGGAGCTGGGCGATGGCGTCGGGACACGTTCCTATCCACAGGAGCCCCTGTGTTGGGCTTGGACCAGGCGCCCAAAAGAACGTCAGTGAGGGCGTCGTTAAACGGCAGCACAGTCTCCGTAGAGGAGGCTGCCGGCTGAAGCACCTCTGTCAAGATATTAGTCTTGACCGCCACAGTAGGGAGTTGGAGACGTAAGGCCCCAGCCGCCCTACGCAACACCGTTGCAAAATTGGCTCCCTCCTCCGTAGCCACGGGAGGAGACAGCATGCCAGTGTCAGGGAAGTATCTAGACCACTGGCATCCCTAGACCCTCTGTCCAGTCCTCATCGTACTGACACTGTTGTGTCAGAGGGTCATCAGACCCCTCCCAGTCCTCCTGGTCCTCCTCTGGTTCAAAATAAGGAGGAGGAGGGACATTTGGGACCCAAGGTCCCATCGGCGCGGAACCGGCGTCGAGCGACGTCGTTCCGGGTCCATGTCCGGAGCCGGACGGAACTGGGGGACGACGCCGCCCGGAGCCCCAGGCGGCGTCGAGAACGGCACCGGAGACATCGGCGCCGGCAGAGGTGTCGTTAGGTCGACCGGCGTCGATGGGGGTTGTGGAGCCGGGATCGAGGCCGGGGCCGGGATCGAGGCAGGAGGCACGGGCGACGCCGGGGCCGGAGCCGTCAGCGACGCCGGAGCAAACCCATCAGGGCCCGTGGGGCCCAAAGGCGCACCGGAGGGACCTTGAGGCCCGAAGGGGCGGGCCATGGCCGACAGGAAGTCCTGTACTTGGGCCGGATCCGCACCCGAACCCGGGAAGGACGGGTATTGCGGGTGCGGCTCCTCAGGCATGTCCGGGGCCGCGGGGCGGGACGGTGCCGGGAGGGGCCTCAGCCGAGTCGCGAGACCGGCGAGGCGAAGTCCTAGAGCGACGATGCTTTTGGACTTTTTGTGTTTGGACTTACCGGACGAAGAAGACTTCGATGCCGACGACCGGTGTGGACTCCGCGATCGACCCCTGGACCTCTCACGCGACCGGGGCTTGCGCGGAGCCGAATGCCGGGCCTCGAGGAGCTTTCGAGACCGCTCTCGCAAAGCTTTCGGATTGAAGGCCCGGCAGTCGGAACAAGACTCCGTGTCGTGGCCTCGGCCGAGGCAGAAGAGACACTCCCGATGCGGGTCTGTGATGGACATCATCCGAGCACAGTCACCGCAACGTTTAAACCCGGGCATCCCTACGACACCTTGAAGTCGATTGGAAAAACAGTGAAAAAATTCACCAAAAAGTTAGTCAAAAATGACTAGGGCACTGCTCTTCCCGGATCTGCGCTTGCTGGCGCGGAAAAGAAGAACTGACGTCAGCGCGCAGGGGCGGCGCCTAAGTACTGCCCGCGGACGTCATCCCGGCGATCACGACGCCGACGACGGACGCGGAGCCGCACGACGCCGCCTACCGACGCGCAAGGTGACTGCTACGCAAAAAACTTTCCGGATCCAGCCTGACGCCTGAAGATATTCTAAGGTAAGGAATCTGTCACTAACGTGTCTCTTTCAGATATCCTCTTCAATCACTATTAGACACATTCATCCTTTGTCTCACCGCGAGCACAGTAGGTGTCCACAAATACCACCCAACAGAGACTGCATGAGATAAGTTCAAACATGAATGGTAAAATATCCTAGTTTGCAGATGTTTTCCACATAATTATAGCTCTGCCGTATTTTCCACATGATACATCTGCCGCATAATCTGATGGTTTTAACAAAAAAATTGTTTGTAGCTCAAACGGATCAAAAGTTACTAAATAACATGACTTGTGTTGCTGTGAAGTGGAAGGCCGTGTGCAAAGGTTGACTGGTCACCTTTCTCACCGCTGCATTTGCATGTTACACTGGCATTAATGAGGCGAAAGCTTTGCAGAGACTGTTAGTGTGTGTAAAAATGTAAAAATAATAACGTATAAGAAAGTGTACTACATAACACTGTAGTCTTTTTTGCAGCATAATTTAGTCAACACTGCAACATCATTTTGTCCTCCATTGCTGCATAATTGCAGTGCCCCCAAAGCAGGCAGCACATGCTAAAAGTGCTTGTGCATGAAGCAGAGAGACAATGAAGTTTGTGAGCTTAGGGGCATATTTATGGGAATGGTGGCGCAGGGCAGCGCAGCAAGTTATTTTGCTGCACTGCCCTGTATCACAGGGAAAGGGCAAGAATGCACGGTATTTATCCAATATGGTGCATTCCTGTCTTTTCCCCCTGCGCTGGCACGCTGCCCCATGGTGCAAGGGTACCTCCGTTGCATGCAGGATTGCTTTTGTGCAGGAAGGGGCACCTTCCTGTACAAAAACAATCTTGAGAGGCTTTTTCCTCTTTCTATGTGTGCTGCAGGATAAAGCACACTTTGAAAGAGGAAAAAACAAGGAGAAATAAAGATATTTCTCCTAGTTATGCCTCCCCTGGGGAGGCGCAAGATTTTGACGCAATCCCAGGATTACAAGTCCTTGTAAATCTGTGAATGCGTCAAAAACCGTGGGAGTTGCGTGGGAGACTTTTATTGTTGCAGGAAAACTACTGGGTTTACAAGGAACTCTGCAGTGATTTATGCGTTTTTAAGAGCGCGTCATTAATGCTGCACAGTTCTGCTGGTTTTGTTACTGGGGGCCGATTTTGCAGCATTGCTGCAAAACCAGTCTCCCACACAACACCTACCGCAACACCTCCCTTGCGCACAGTAAGGCAATGCAGCAGTTTGTGCTGCTTTGCATTACTCCATATTTATGAAGCCATTCAAAGACATGCAAAGTGGCTTTACGTGGCTTTTAAAATATGACTTGGAGCTTTGCGTTGTGCATGTACCACGTTGCAAGGTGCAAGCATGACGCAAGGCCCTTGTAAACATGCCCCTTAGTCTGGTGTGCATGCAAATCCTGCATTGCCAATCCCTGGTGAGTTGCATTAGTACTGCTGGAACAAGGCCAATGGAGGCACCAATGGGTGAGGCGGACTGGCCTCAAGGGTCCTGTGACCTCAGTGACAAAGTCACTGCTGTTCTAGGATGTGCTGCTTTGTAGGCCTGCCAGCAACACTGGAGGTAAACTTCAGTATGGATTGTGGTGGACAGGGCTTCAAGGTTAACCAACACTGGCCACCGGTAGGGTCCACCTGCTGGTGCTAAGAGACCAGGGCTTCTAAGGTCTAGTAGGGCCTTCTAAGGTCTAGTAGGGGAATGTGCTCCCTCAGGAGAGTGGTCTGATGGACTAGTCATAAAGGCTGAACCAGGTTCCCCAGTTCCAAATTCCGTAGCTCTGGCCATAGTGCCACATCCTATCCCCCCCGAACACCCTTCTGCCCCACTGAGTGAAACTTGCACTGTCTTCAGCTACAACCCAATTCTGCCCCATTATAAACACCTGGATGTGACTCAATTCAAATTATGCACTGCCTATAAAAAGTAACAACATTCTGGAAAAAGCAAACACTCATAGGGAATGCAGGATTATGTAAAGCATGCGAAATATAAGCAGGAACGACATGTTACATTAACGCTTTTACTCTCATTGTTCAGAAATCAATGAGTTTTTTTTGTCTTAAACATTGAGGACATAAATACAGGGCTCCTACTGTACACACGTGTTAAGCAGGGCTCAGAAGAGAAAGGGCCTCTTAAAGAGAATCTGATCTGATTCACGGAAACCCACAAGGGCTCCTTCATATTCATGTCAGCCAGCTAGCTGCTCAAACATAGTAGAGTAAATATGTATTCAAGTGTCCTGCAAAGGATACCTTTTGAATTGTCCTGCTTGGCCAACTCTTCTACTCACAAAAAACAAGAGAGATATTGACAGTAAAAGGCAAAATTATATTTTCATTCGGGAAGTGAACAAAAAGCAGTAACCCACTGAGCTATGAACATAAAATATTGCTCTTTGATATGCATGGTACACGTTCTTCGCAGCAGGCGTATTAACCCTCTGCGCTACCTTAGATGAGTCAAAACAGCCATTAGACAAAACTCCCCTCCCATCTCTCTCCAGCAGGTACATTGATCACCAGAGTTATCTTGGCACTTTTATTGTTGGCCGAAACCTGCTGAATATACAAAGAACTTTGCAGTGTTTTTAAAACTTCTGCACTGCTACAAAACCGGCCACCACAAACTAAACCGGCCCCCTACCCTTCCAGTCACCCTGGGAAACGCCTGATGCCTGGAACGGCCAGTCCAGCCTAGTTACTGTAAAGCCTTTTTCAATGCAATACTGCAGATATGTATGCTTATTTGATATAAACGTCACGGATCACTGTTATTGTAAGACACAGATTCTTCCTGAATATCCTTTAAATTGGGTTCCTGCCTGAATGATACACATGAGCAGTTTGGTACACAAAGGAAGACCTCTGGGTAGACCTCTGAGGTAAGCACATTAATGTTATTCCTAAGGACCCTCAAACAGGACCACTTGCCTTTTTGATCTTCCTGTACAAATCCTGCCTGTGCTTTACTATGCAAAATCTTTTTGGCAGATGTTTTAAAGTTTGCACTTTTAACATAAACTTTCTAACAAGCAATATAATAATGTTTTTTTTAACTTCTAGACAATTTTGTAATTTTTTTAGGGCCATGCCGTACAGAATAGAAGTAAAGGCAGAATGCAATCATCTGTCTGCAGTCCTGTGACTTTGCCATAATACTATCGCAATTTCTACCACTCATCTCTCATATGCAAAGGGGCTAATCGTTGACCAAACTAACCTGCAGTTAGCTATTGATTCCAATTCTGGTTCGCGCTTGACATTTTAGAAGCAAAAATTGAGAAGTATCGGCAATGGTTACTTTATCTTCATGCATTAAATAATATGAAGTTTCTAAATGTTTTGTGTATTTCACAGAAATTTAGAGGTCCCTATAAAATATGGGCTTAATCAGCATTAATCAATTATTGACAGCTGCAAACTACTGTTCCAGCTTTACCATTGCCCATTCTTTAATTAGAACTTTGGAACATTAAATACATTTCTGCCATCTGTATGGTGCACGTTCTTTGCAGCAGGCATATTAACCCTGTGCGCTACATTAGATAAGTCAAAACTCAAAACTGCCAACAAACAAAACTCCAATCTCTCTCCAGCAGGAAGATAAACAATCTTAAGACTTTTATTGTTGCAGAAAAATGACTGAGTTTACAAGGAACTCTGCAGTGATTTGTGTGTTTTTAAAAGTGAGTCATTATGCTGCACGACTAATGGCCCGCAGATCTCAGCGGTGAGTGTTTAACTCATGGAACCACCCTGCTGAATATCCGCACCTGCAACCACCGGCTCAAATTAAGCACTGGCTGCAGGCTTCATCATGAACTGAGCAGGGACAGCGCAGTCACTTTACTGGCTGTCTTGAGCGCAGCGGCTCAGGTGCGAAACACTATGGACCAGGCCTCGTGATATGCACAAGTGGCATGTAGTTTTGCTGGGAATTGTTGTACCAATATTTAGACTCTCCGACTGGTAGAAAAATAAAATGTTATGATTAGCTGATTTATCAGTGCAAATTTGGATTTGTAACTAGTCGTCAGTGCAACTATCACTGTAAAATGTTGTCAAAACCTGTACAAAATTGTCCAGCAGGTTAATTACACATGATTTGGCACTTGACCTGGTTCTCAATAAAGCTCCACCCCTGTGCCCCTCTCTACCTGAGTAAATGCGCTCTTCCGTATTTGTGCAACCTTTGTGGTAGGGTGTGCCACGCATGGCTTCCACCTTGTAACCAACACAAAGCGCACTGAAACAGCTAGCAGGCACTATGGACAGTATTTCTAAGGTGCCAACATACCTCAGTGAATTAATACTCGTCATTGACGTCTCATGTGTATGGATCATGCTGACAAAACCAATTAATCCTTCCCAGGTCGGTTAATTTGAGTAACGCTAAATTGGATACATAATGCTTAGAAACAGCAGAAGTGGTATAAAGCGCTTTGCAACTAATATTGACGTGTACACAAGTCAAGTTGAACTGATGTTGCAATTTACCAACGAACCACAGGCTGTTGCTGCAACGCTGGCTTTGCAATAGCACAGCTCACGTGCTTAGAAACTGATTCTTTTTCGTATTTACAGTATTTTGTCAGCCCTTGTATGTCTGACACCTTGCTTCAGAGTGAACAAGGCTGCTACTGAGGGGAACTCTAGAAGAAGCCATAATCAACATATGTCGGTGCCCTACAACACTGAAGCTGGGGAACCAGGTTCGGGTCTGGCAGGAGGCTCAAGCATCCTTTGATTCTGGGCAAATCACTAAGTCTCCTCGTGCCTAAAAAAGCAACTACTTGCAATACAATAGGCCTCACATTACTGAAAGTTTGAGCTTTTGGTGTAGCATTATTATTTGCAACGCCAATAGGTCAAACTTTCAGTAATGTGAGACCTATTGCATTGCAAATGCTTGTTTTAAAAGACCTCATCCCTAAACACAGACAAAGCAGTGGTACACATTTAAAAAAATAACATAAAAAAACAGCAGATAAGACATTCGACATTTTCCAGTTATTTAAAAAAAAATGCACCAGGTATTTCATTTTCCCAACTTACTTGATGTTTGTGAAGTTCAGAGGCAGTCCAGGCTCCTCTTGCAGGCCCGGTGCAGAGAAAAGAGCAGAGCTGTAAAGGAGGGGCTGGGGACCTCTGGGCAGGCACGGAGAACAATTTCCAGGAGAGGCTGGTGGGGCTGGGTCAGCTGAGGGCCTCTTCTACAGCAGCCGCCGTCCTCCTATTTTTCAGTTCTGGCTGGGTGGAGAGCTGATTTACAGCAAGCCACGCAGTCCTCAGTGAAGCCCTTTTCTTCTTTTCCAGGTGGCGTCCGTCAGTCTGCGTGAGCCCGAAAATAAAGGGCAGAGGAGGTCAAGGGCGGGGACACCAAAGTATCCTGATGTGACCATTGTATTGGTCACAGTGGATGCAGGCAAGTAGCGTCCTCACTAAATGAGGTTTGAATCACGGGCTCAGGGCAGCAGCAGGGCCATCAGAGGTAGCCGTTTTCATGCTATCCTAAGACTGATGTCCCTTTCAGTGTTGTTTTGCAGGCCCCTAGATACAGAGTGGAAGGGGGAGGAGGTCGTGAGCACTGCAGAGGCCTTCCTCGATGTGCACCACACAGGATGAAAGATAAAGTTGTAATTTTAAAGTAGGGCTATTCCTGCAGTCCCGGGACGCTTTTTTAAAACAAAAAAGTAGGGGAACGGACTGAAATAATTTTTTTAAGTAGGGGCACGCCGTGCCCTCCCGATCCCGCCCACTTCTAACACTGATTGCACCCCACTTAGTCAATCAACATGTTTCATGTTAAATGTAGATGCCCATGGTATGTTGTCTCCAAATCCTATTTGGAAAGAGTAAGGGAAACAAAGGAAACTGTAGTAGTTTTCCTAAAGCATGTACTCCTCATTGTGTTCTAATCTGTTCCACACAGCTAATGATGTCACTGTCTTGGTGATAGAATGTTATGGTTTGAACTCCAAGGGGCAGTTATCTGTTGTCCCTGGGAGCTGTGGAGATGGACAGTCATTAAACTAAGAGTTCTCACACATACCTGTCTCGGTGTGATTACTACAAATTTGGCGACGAGGATGGGATGCGAACCCACGCGTGCTGGACTGTCCCTCTCTCCACCCACGTGTGCTGCACTCTTCCGGCTGTTGTCCACGTTGTTTGTGGCTCTGTCCTGTTCCTGGCCGAGGAAACCTGCTTTATCTTCAAACTTATCTTTACCAAGTCGGTTTGGATTCCTAAAAAAAAAAGGGAAAGGAGTGAACTGTCTCCGTGTATTTCATGCTGCAGTGTACATTTCCTCAAGCTGTTGCCAGCGCAAAGGAATAAAACTGTGAGTTTTGTTTAAAGCTCTACATGTTTGCGGTGATCTGTGCCTTAATTGTTTCCACGAGAGCGCTGGTGTCGTCTGTGCCTTAATTGTCTCCACGAGAGCACTGGTGTCGTCTGTATTTGCCTAAAGGAGAGCGTGTTGTCAGCTGTATCTGCATGATTAACGATGCAATGTATGCAGCCATTTACTCACACGAAGATCTTTCCTTGATCCCGGACTTGTCAAAATGATGACATCTTGGAATGTCCGGAGGGTGTTGGTGGAGGCAAAAGATGCGTCACAGTGAGGAGAAGTTGTGAAGCAAAAGGCGTGTCAAAGTGAAGAGGAGGGGCGCTTCACGTTCGCGTCATCGCGCTCCACTGTCTACTTCCGCATTCCCGAAGGCTTATGGTGAAGGGAAGCTGCGCGTCTGTGCTGTGTGTGCGGCGTTTAACACTCACGTCATCGTGCTCCACTGCCAACTTACGCATTCCCCAAGGTTTGTGGTGAAGGGAAGCAGCGCGTCTGTTCTGTGTGTCTCATCCTGTTCATCACCTGGATAATTCAACAGCGGAATTCAGCCAGTGCAGTTCTTGAAGTAGGCAAGTTTTACATTTACTCGTCTGGGTGTTTAGCTTATGATTATTCTAGACATCGCACACAGAGCTCACCGTGGGAGTTGGCAGTCGTGCCATAATTTCCTTAATATAACAATCTAAACTTTCATCTCAACCTATTAAAGGAAAAGTACGCTCTGGAGTTTGTGGCATCAGGCCCACAATTTAATTCTTCAAAGCACACAAGTTATATATTCTAAGAAACTTGAAGTACTGTCTCTTTTAGCTTTTGTTCTCTTCCTTGATCCTTTGTGGTAAACCTAACTGAATGTGTTGACATTATTGGTGACATTTATTTTACATCTCTGTGCTGGTTGGCGGATTGTCAATTTAACAACTTTTGTTTCGTCACAGAATTAACATACATTGAGGATATCTCAACGTAGTTAACTCTACTGTTTATTTCTTTTAATAGTATTGTTATACTGTTTCATTGTTTCCTTACAGGATAGAGTTACCTAATCACTTGCTAAAATGCAGAATGTACAACCACCTCCTCCTTTTTTACAGCTTCCAGGGGATCTGCCAATCAGGTGGAAAATATGGTAAGGGCTTTTGTTAAGTATTTGGGTGCCATGGGTGGTACTAGATTCAGTGCTGAAAGGAAAAGGTTTATTTTGGAACATAATCTAGGGTTTGAGGGTCAAGCGGTTCTAGAACACTTACCTCCTCTTGAAGTTGTTGAGGAAGAAGAGGAGTTGAACGAATTTGACCAAGCTGTGAAAATGCTGGAGAAACAGTTCGATGTGGAAAGTAGTTTAGTGGTAGCCAGACATAACTTTTTTACAAGAGAACAAGATGTTGATGAAAGTATTGTGTCTTATGTTGCAGCTTTGCGCATTCTTGCTTCTGAATGTGAGTTTGAACATTTTTGCTCTCAGCTTATTCGTGATCAAATTGTAGTACACTGTATTCAATTCAAATTCAGCTTTATTCGATTTTTTCATACAGTAAAAATCATAAAAGCACAATTAAAAGAAACATTTCAGTTATATTGCACAGTAAAAAACAATCAGAATATATCCGGAGAAGTAAGAATCACATAGCTTAAAATCTTTACATTGTACTCCTGTATCTGATAACAGTCTTTAAAAATGAGGAGATAGCCATTATGATCAGTTGATTTTCTAAAGATTGTAACTTCAGAAAGGCTATTCTACATTGTCTTAGGCCCATACTAGGGTAACCGTGCGCTATACAAGCTTAAATAACATAACATAACATACTCCTCAAAATGGGTAATAAAAACCTTTTCCTAGGAGAAGTATAAAATTTACAAAATAAAATACAGTGCAACGTAGTTTGAGTTGAAATGTCGTCACACGGGCATGGGAGTAGGTTTCTCTATCAGTCATTAACTTCTGGGAAGGTAATCATTCTGTGGAAAGTCCCAAAACGAAAACGGGTTAAAAGCATACGACCAAAACTTCCCTGGACCTGTACCAAATAGGGTTGTATACCTGGGCATATTGTGATCAAATGGCTATTTATGACCGATCTTTTCTCTCTCTCAATGAGCCATCGCTTATTCTCTAGATGGGTCAAACAATCTAATTTTAAGGTTTTTCTAGGGATTGTTACCATGATCTCCGGAGTTTCAAAATATTCAGGATGGCCAATTTTGTTCGCCATATTTTTAATAAAATTAAGCCATGGTATATTAGCCACCCTGTCCAGTTTTAAACAATCCATAATTACATCACGGTTAAAACCAGTCTCAGTTGATGCCCACACCTTGTGCCAAAGTAAAAACTGGTTAATACTAATAATATCAAAAATAAATGGGAGACCAAGTTCCGTGTGGCAATTAAAAGTAGCAGTGGAGCTAGGAACCGCCAGCAGATAGCGGGTAAAAGCATTTTCACAACGTTGGATATGTTGAACATCTGCAGATCCCCAAATACCTGCCCCGTATATCGCTGTTGATATGCATTTGGATTTATAAATAGCTAATAACTCAGGGACAGGTCTACAGCCTAATTTCCTTGAGAAATTAATAACCGCACCTATTGCTCTTGAAAACATTAACTTTCTTGCCTGCGTAGCCGCATTCCAAGACTCAGTCCGATCAAAGTTAATCCCCAGATAGGAGAACTTATCAGTACTTTCGATTTTATTATTATCGATAAAAATGTCACATCTTTTTCTCGGTTTTTTTCCACAGCTCATTGTGTAAGTCTTACTGATGTTTACTTTTAGGCCCCTATCTTGCATATAATTAGCAAAGTTAGTGACAGTTCTTTGTAAGCCTATTTGCGTCCGCGCCATGATAACTGCGTCATCCGCATAAAGTAGGATGGGGACGGGGGTGTTATTGATGATCGGATAGTCCTGCCGGTGTTCAATCAAATATTGACCAAGACTATTAGTATATAAAGAAAAGAGGAAAGGGGCAAGTATACAGCCTTGCCTCACTCCCTTTTTTATGCGGAACTTAACTGTGCACTCCCCCTGTCTCCCATGACGAACCCTTGCCCCAGACTCCCTGTACAATTCGTTAATAAATAAAAGCAGAGGTGGATCAACTTCCATATCTTTAAAGACACTCCACAGCTTATCATGTTTTACGCAGTCAAACACTGAACTAAGGTCAACGAATGACAGAAAAAGTTTACCCTTCTTTGCTAATGTATATTTACTTATGATCAAGGTTAAATTAAGTCCTTGCTCAATCGTACCAAGCCCCGGTCTAAACCCATATTGCAGGTTAGATAACACACCTGTCTCTTCAGCCCATGATTGTAATTTGTTTAGGATTACCCTCCCTACAACTTTCAGGAGTGAATCTAACAGGGAGATTGGACGATAACACCTTGGTTCATTTCTATCCCCTTTTTAAAAATAGGGATCAGTATTGCGCCCGACCATGTGGGAATAAAGCCGTAACAGCTGCAGCTAATTAAGACATTAGTTAAAAGTGGGGCCCACAGCTCAATATTAGATTTATAAACGTCCACCGGGACGCCATCCGGCCCTGGTGCTTTGCCAGATGCACTCTCAGTTATGGCCCTGGTGACTTCCTCTAGGGAAAAACCAATATCTATAGGAAAAGCTGCAGTCTGTACACTATCATCGGTCACCTTAACTACTGCGGATACCTCGTTGTGTCCAATGGTCTCATCATTATAGAGACACGAAAAATATTCGACCCACTTATCCTCAGTAATGGCAATATCTATAATATCAGTGTCCCTATTAACAAAAAAAGGAGCATTCACTGCTTTCCAAAAGCCATTGTTATCCTTCCTTATGCATGCCTGGTGTAGCGTCTGCCACGCCTCTAATCTCAGTTGTGCCTTACGCTTTTTTATCGCCTGCCGATATATAGTTCTAGCCTGTCTTATTTCCTCCCTAGATCTAATATCGCTATGCAGTGCCTTCTTCAAATGGGTGTGGGCCTTACTACATTCTCTATCGAACCAGCCCTGTGACTTATGCATACCCTGTTTCTGCTCCCTCGTTAATAATTTCTGAACCTCACCTGTAATGTTAAGGAAGGCATTTAGGACTTCTGCATCGTCCCTTTCCTCAGAAAGACTGGCTTCAAAATCGTCACTGGTCCTATTTACAAGTTGCTTAATAAAAGCCGCAGGATCCACCCTTGCCCAGTTTAGGGAATACCCGTTTGTACTTGAAAGATTAATATTAAAATTATAGTGTAAATCCTTGTTATTCTTAGTTCTAACCGACCTCTCTAAATTGAAGACCACACTGATTGGATAATGATCACTCATTAAAATACCATGGGTTACAAAAGTGCGGACATTGCAGGAGTACCTATTTGACACTAAAACAAAGTCAATAATTGAATTGCACCCCTACCATTAAAGGTAGGCTCGAAAGGTACTAGGGGAATACACAATTCGTTTGCATATCCCAAATCAAACTGAAATACAATTTCATTTAACAAGTCCCCCAGTGTTATATGTGAAAAATGGGCCAGCTCATCTTCTTTATCTTTACGTAGGCCACAGATGCCCCGTTGACTATGTTGGCACAAGAAGCAGTTAAAATCCCCGCCCCATATAATACACATATCACCAGACATTTTGTCTTCTAAATTACTCAGTGTTTGACATAAATTCGTTAACACACTTGTGGTCTGATTTTTGGGGATATTATTATAGAAGTTGATTATTGCTGTACCATTTCCTCCTATCATGTTCAATAATAGGATCTGGTAATAATCAGTCTCGATTGATAGTTTCGAATTGATCAGCCCTGCCATGTTTAAACATAAATACATAGCCCCCCTTTGTTACGCCCCTGCTCGCTAATGATTGCCGGTGTGTGGAAAGTTCGGAAACCATTAATATGTTTTTCCTCAACTGTCCAGGTTTCCTGTAGACAGATTATGGAATATTCTTCTACAAAGGTTAACCACTGAGGGTCTCTCACTTTAGTAGATAAACCCGCAATATTCCAGAAAAGTATTTTACATGCCTCAACTGTGTCATCCTTTACATGTCCCCCTCTAGGCATCTTAATTATCACATCATCGTAAGAATTGTCCCCGCCCCTAATTGGTGTTTCTACGTAGTTAAAACTAGTTTCAGCATTGCCTTCAGAAATTATGAGGTTATCCTCCATGTCCACACCTTCAATTGAATGATCTAAACTCAAATTGCAATCTATTCTATTCTCAGACAGAATATCCTGACCACGATCCTGCTCATGTGAAATATCACCCAGGAGCGGTAAAATATCCTGCCTCATTTGGCCATCCCCCCTCAAACGCTGTATTCTTGGTCAATCTATGTCTTCCAAAGTGGTTAACAGATCAAAACGATTGTAAAGCGGGAGATGACATGATCTCATTATGTCAGCATGGGGATCCCTTACGCGATTTTTATTTAAAGGATTCACAACTGGGGGCAGATAAAAAGCACCAAGGGGTAAGACATTAATTTCGGTATAATTAAAACGTGCATTCCCTGCCCTTGTAAGCACTGCATGCACTAGCGTAGGATCACTGAAAGTCAGAACAATACAATCTCCCTGAACGGTTTTCCGGCCCTTTCCCACCCATGTAACCCGTCTGGCCATTTTAAAGTTTTTAAATAATGCCTCAGTGAGACCGGTTTTATTTCCTAGCCAATGCAGAGATTTATTGCGAAGACCCTCCCATGTTTCGTGCACTGATATATGCCGTGAAGGGGCGTTGGCTAGAATTACTATGTATGGAGTAGCAGCCGGCGGGAGATCAAGGAGGTTATATTCTAGGTTCTCTGGGTGTACCCTTGTCCCAATTGGGTGTCCCCCTGATCTAATATTAGATCCTTTCTTCTCTATTAAGTGTTTATTATGGACATTATTAGCTTGCAGTTTATTACCGGGGAGAGTTGCTCTTTGGGTGGACAATCTGTTTACATCATACAAGGTGTCTGAGCTTGAGGTTTCTACGAGTCTGGTCCTGGTGGAATGGGTCCCTACCTGTGGGATTAAGAGTGGGCTACGGGGATGGTTGTCGATGCATTGCGTATTCACCCCCCCTGCGATAACCCTATTATCTCCTCCTAAACACCCCTCTATGTTAGACACTCTTTCTGTTAATTTCCCTAGGGCACCAACCACATAGCTGTATAAATCATCAATTTTCCTCGAAATTTTTTCTATCTCAATAGTTTGGCCCTCGATTTGCGAGTTCACCGTGGGTCTCCTTGCGCTAACAGAGCTTCTAAGTACAGCAGTTTTTGATTGTTTACCCAAATTTTTCCTTTTCTTAAGTAGCGACTTTTTACTTGGGCTCACCGAGCTCTTCCCAGCAAGATTTTCCGCTTGAATCCCCTCCGAGGCATCAGGATTCTTGCAACGTTTCGAGGGTGGTTGGGGATCATCCTCTGGGTCACTCACATATAAAAGATCTGAAGTCTCCTGAATACACCCATTGTGAGCACCCAGAGCAATTTGTCCCTCACATACTGTCATGACAGATTTATTGGGAGGGCTAACACGTGTATTACTTCCAATTAACGAGCCTAGCCTCGCTTGAGTAAGAGTCTCTTCTACGGTATTTATTTGCTCCTCGAAGGCCCCCATAGCACCAGTCAAATAGGTCATCAGGGATTTTTGACCTCCCGTTTTTCGGACTGAAGTAGCTATGTGGCCCGTCTTCCTTTTACCCATTACTATACAGTAACTTCACAGTCAGAAGAGAGAATCAGGAATCCCGAGCACTCACCAAAGATGAAAGAATGTCCAACCCACCTTAGGGGGGTGGCCCAGCCCGGCCTCTATCGGTCTAAGACGGGCCCATCTTGGCCCGGTCTTCGCCCGGGCCGAGCCCGGGCACGCCCCGCGCGCGTCCCGCGCTGCGGGACCGCCACGATGCTTTAGAAGCCCCTCCAGGGACTCAGAATAAAGTGCGGATTGCAAAAACAGCCAGGGACTAGCAGCAAAGGTCCGGGCTTTGTGGAACGGTCTCCCGTGCTGAGGGACTGCCGCAATGCTTTAGAAGCCCCTCTAGGGACTCAGAGTAAAGTGCGGAGTGCAAAAACAGCCAGGGGCTAGCAGCAAAGGTCCGGGCTTCGTGGAAAGGTAGTACACTGTAAAGACAAAAAGGTTCAAGAAAAACTACTTACTCTAAAAAACCCTTCTCTACAAAAAACGATTACCATTATGAAAAGCATTGAATAATCTCAGAAAGCCTCGAGAGAGCTTAGACCTGAGAAGAATGTTGTGGGGGTGGTGAAGGAGCGTAAGGATCAAGGTGATAAATTACAGGGAGATAGAGAAAAACCACACAGTGAGCAAAAAGGGAGTAAGTTCACATCTTCTCAAGAAATGTTTGTACAAAATGTGGCTTCCCTTCCCATTTTCCTAATTCCTGGATTTGTCCCGCAAGGAACGCTTCCTGTCGGAAGTGCGGTAAACAAGGACACTTCGCCAAAGTGTGTGGTTTCCGGGGTAAGGTCAATGTTGTTTATACTGAAGAGGATAAGGATGATTCTCTGAATGAGATTGTGAGTTCCTTAACTGATGTTATCGTGGTTGTTAAGGATGACTCAGAGGATTGTGTTGATCCTGTTGTAGATGTGTTGGTTGATGGAAAGTCTGTACAACTATTGGTGGATTCCGGAGCACGTATGACTATGCTTATTGAAGAATTGTTTGAAAGCGTGTGGGGCGATACGTCTCTCAATCCTCCAGACAGGAGTCCTGTTTCTTATGAGGGCAGGAGAATTGAATTGAAGGTTTTTTTTTAAACAAGTCTCGTTTTCAAAGATAGACACATTCATGGGAAGGTTTATGTAGCAAAGAAAGGTCTTAACATACTTGGATGGTACCATCAAGGTTTGTTTGGCATGCCTCTTAGACCAGGTACCACTGAACAAGTCTCGGTGGTTGATGACATTCCCCGTGGTGAGAGTTTGGGCGCGTGGTCCAACAGATTTCCTAGTGTTTTTGCTGATGGCTTGGGATGCGTCAAAGGTTTTAAACATTTTATTAAGGTTAAGGAACAAGCCACCCCGGTCAAACACAAGCTACGTAATGTGCCTTTTAGTATCAGAGATGATTTGTCGAGTGAGCTTAAAAGGATGTGTGAATCGGGCATCATCGAACCAATTGAGTACTCCCTTTGGTTGTCTCCTTTGGTAGTGGCTCTTAAGAAGAATGACAGTCTTAGGGTGTGCATTGACTTACGCAGCTTAAACAAAGAAATCTGGGTAGACTCCCATCCCCTTCCTTGCATTGATGATATTCTATCAAAGTTTGAGGGTGCCAAATTCTTTTCAAAGATTGATCTTGCCTCTGCCTACCATCAGGTGGAATTGGATCCAGAGTGTAAACATCTCACTGCTTTCGTCTCTCCTGTTGGGACTTTTCAATTCAGAAGAATGCCCTTTGGGCTGGCCTCGGCAGCCTCGGTATTTCAACGTGTCATGGAGAAAGTTTTGGAGGGTGTCTCTGACACTGTTGTTTTCCAAGATGATATCTTGGTTGCAGGAAGGTGCAGGGAATCCCATGACAAAAACCTTGCAGTTGTTTTGGAGAGATTACGAGAGAAAGGCATTGTTGCTAACAAACTCAAATGTGTTTTCGGGGTGGAAACAATTGAGTATCTGGGTCATCGAATTTCTGGTGACGGTATTGTACCTAGAGAAGGTCTCATCGAGGCCATTGTGGATGCTCCATGTCCTTCTTCAAAGGAACAGGTTTTATCATTTCTGGGTGTATGTGAGTTTTACACTAAGTTCATCTCTAATTTTGCGGCCAAAACTGCACATATGCGTAGCTTATTGAAAAAGAAAGTCACATTCATCTGGGATAAATATTGTCAAGATGAGTTTACTAACATCAAGAAAGAACTAGGATCTTGCAAAATACTTAAGCCTTTTGATCCTCATTACCAGTGTACCGTGTCTGTGGATGCTAGTTTGGATGGTTTCTCAGATCAAGCAGGGGACGGAACACACCATTGGGTTTGCCTCATGTGCTTTACGTCCTAGTGAAAAGAATTACTCTGTAATTGAGCGAGAGTTGCTGGCATGCTGTTGGGCTGTCGAAAGATTTAAATGTTTTCTTTGGGGCAAAACTTTCAAATTATTGACAGATCATAAACAGCTTATCCCCATCCTCAATGGCAACATTGTTAAGGATCACACTCCAAGAATTGCTAGATTAAGTTCAAAATTATTACAGTATGATTTTGAAGTTGCACATATCCCTGGCGGGAGAAACACAAGGGCTGATTTTCTTTCAAGATCACCTTTACCTTTGGGGAAACAGGATCTTTGTGAGGATGATGCTGACAAAGAATGTCTGATTGCTGCTGTGGATGTGTGCAGTCAGGGATGTTTTACTGAACGTGAGTGGTTCTGTGCTATGGAATCGGATTTTGTACTCAAGAAAGTTAAGGGTTTCATAGTGTCAGGCTGGCCCAGAGAAAAGCATTTGGATAGTGAGTTTCACCCTTTTGCAAAGATTGCTGATGAGTTTACTTTGGAGGGTGGTGAAATGGTCATGCGGGGGGATAAGTTTATTCCTCCTGAGTCTTTGAGGTCACACATCGTCGATTTTGGCCATGCGGGTCATCTTGGACAAACTAGCACCAAAAGGAGGATCCGATCTGTCTACTGGTGGCCTTCCATGGATCGCCAAGTCAATGATGTTGTAGAGGGATGTGTTGCGTGTTGTACCAGTGACAAAGTCATCAAGGTCGCTGTTCCTCCCTTACAAGAAGTTGATATTCCTAATGCTCCTTGGTTGAAGTTAGCCATAGATTTTGTGGGTCCTTTCAATGTTTTACCCACTAAATACAAATTTGCTTTGGTTGTTGCAGACTATTTTAGTAAGTGGTGGGAGGTTCAATACATGTCTGATCCTAACACACAGGAAGTTATTAAATTTCTGCAGTGTCTTTTTGCCAGAGAGGGTTTCCCAAAAGAGATTGTATCTGACAATGGGGTACAATTTACCTCCAAGGAAATGTCTGTATTCTTAAGTCAATCTGGGATCTCACATCGTCGTGTTGCTCTGTACCACCCACAGGCCAATGGTTTTATTGAGCGCACGAACCGCATTTTAGTAGAGTGTATTCAGTGGGCTGTTTCTTCTAAATTTGATATCAAGGAAGCAGTTCAAAGTATGTTGTGGGCTCATCGCACCACTCCCAGTCCCATCACGGGCACTAGCCCTTTTGCTTTGCTCCGTGGGAGGGAGGCCTCTTTTCATATGTGCCCGGCTTGGATGAAAAAATGGGGTGCCCGGTCTTTTTCTGGAAATACTCAAACTGAAGTCAAGACTCAGGTCCACCCTGTCGTACATGATGAGGGTAGATTTAAGTCTAGCATTCATGTAGGAGATTGGGTGAGAATTAAATCTCCTATCAATGTGGTGAAAGGACTGTCAAAATATGGTCCCCCTGTTAAAGTGGATGCCACCTCATGCTTTGCTGTGAGGGTCAATGGGAGGAGATGGTGGAATTTGTCAAGAATCTATAAAGTTCCTTGGAGGGTTGTGTTGCAATTGGGGCTTGAGTCTGGGAATGATCCTGTTCACGTCCAGCAAGCCCTGAATGGGCGTTCTCAGCAACCTTCTCAATTTTCTAAATTGTCATTGGAGTATGTTTCTCCTAGGAAGAGTGGAAGGAGAATTGTTCCTCCTAAACGTCTGGATTTATAGTCTTGTCTGGATTTATAGCTTTTTATTCATTTCTGCTTTGTTTCCTCTCCTTGTTCTTTCTGGTATATATTTTGCTTGTTCTGCACTTTTTCTTTGCTCTGTTACTTTTCTTTTCTTATTGTGCTTTTGTTTTTGTTTCATGGAAAGGAAGGAGATGTTGTAGTAGTTTTCCTAAAGCATGTACTCCTCATTGTGTTCTAATCTGTTCCACACAGCTAATGATGTCACTGTCTTGGTGATAGAATGTTATGGTTTGAACTCCAAGGGGCAGTTATCTGTTGTCCCTGGGAGCTGTGGAGATGGACAGTCATTAAACTAAGAGTTCTCACACATACCTGTCTCAGGTGTGATTACTACAGAAACATGTAACATTGAAGACACCTGTATATTCGATGTTACATGTTGTCTTTGTTACCCAGACTCTGACCAAATAAGATCTGTTGACAATATACCAAGGTGCACCTACATTTAGGTCCTGATGAAAGCTCCAGACCCATAGTGGCCTAACCACAAAGGGGTGAAACATGTTGACTGAGAACTAATGATGAAGCATGACACCATGACGGTCTATGACAAAGTACCCCCTGCCATATATTATAAGGATATTGCAAGTCACTTAAGAGATGGGAAACAGTCTGAACACGTGTCCTCAACCACGCATGTTTCAACATTGCAAGCGTAACCATGCTTGCAGTGTGCGGTCCTTCTGCTGGCTGCGCGGAAGTAGGAAGACCTCGCCAGGAAGAGAGCCAGAGGACGCAGTAAGGTAAGTGGGGCGGGGGCTGAGGGGTAGTTTTCTGGCTTAGGGGTAGTTTTCAGGGCAGGGTAGGTTGGGTGGTTGTCAGGGCTGGGGGATGGTCAGGGTAGTTTTCAAGACTGGGGGGTCAGATAGTTTTTAGGACCCGGGGGGGGGTAGTCGGGTCGTTATTTAAATTAGAGGTTAGGGTTTTAGGCCTAAGGGCAGTGGAAGGGGTTGGGGTAGTTTTAGGTACAGCGCAGGGGTGGGAGGGGGTCGGGATAGTGTATGTTAAGGGGCAGGGTTTTAGGCCTCAAGGCAGGGGGAGGGGAATGGGTAGTTTTCAGGTTTTATGGTGTCAGGGTGGGTGGGGGCAGGTAGGGGATTTGTAGCTTAGAGCGGGGGAGGAGGGTCTGATAAGTGGTGACCTTAGCCACTATAGGAAAGTAAGATCCTTTTACATAGTTACCCCCACTTTTTGCCTGGTGTTATGCTGTTTCTGACTAGTCTGACTGGGATCCTGCTAACCAGGACCCCACTCTCTGTGCTTTCTCCCCTAAATTGGCTATGGTAAGTACTTATGGTACACCCCAGATTGGCTACTGGTGTACCCTTATAAGTCCCTAGTATATGGTACCAAGGTACCCAGGGCATAGGTACAACAGGCGTGTCCCATGGGCTGAAGCATGTATTATGCCACCCATGAGAGACCACTCAAATTGTGACTAGAGGCCTGCCATTGCAGCCGGTGTAAGCTGGTGCTAGCACCACTTACGACAGATATAAGTTTCCTTATATCTGAGGCCACTGCCCTTAAAACCTATAAGTCACCCCTAAAGCAGGCCTTTCAATCCTGAAGGCAGGGTGCTCCGTTCTAAGTGTGAGGGTGCCCCTGCACGAGCGGGACACCCCTACAACCTACAGAGACAAAATTAGATAGCTTCGGTGACTTGGCCTGATTGACTGCACATCTATTGTAAATAATAGGTATCCAATGTAACGTGAAAAAAGCATATGAATAGACAAAATTTCAAGGTGGTGCTATGCACCCAGTCACCATATCTGCTTTATAAAACACATCCAACAGGGTATGTTTACAACATGTCGAACAAAAAGGCAAGCAAACAAGGACACACTGGTCTGTAAATTGAAAGTCCAACTCGTCTTGAGTCAATCAATTGTTTTGTAAAGAACCAATCCAATCCACTGTTGTTATTGCATTTCTTCTTTTACTTCACAATGACAGTCACAGGTGTAAACATCCAAAACACTGCAGCCAACACGTGTTTCGTCCCCCCGGACTTTTTCGAGGCTCGAGGACAGTGACACGATTCCTGTGTGAATGAATTTGTCTAACAGACTCCGTAATGGTATCTAAATGTATATAAAAACCTTTTCCAAGAATGTCCTTCGCATTGAAAGCCTTCCTTTTTTGGCAGCTTCTTTCTCATGTTGTGGTCACGTCATTTTGGCATCGTCGCAGCCAAGATGGACTTTGCTCTGGGCCCGAGACTGAAACTGGGAAGACTCCTGCTGCTCCTGGTCTCGTCGTCCTGCTAGTCTGCTGCAACGTCTGTGCCTGTTCTCCATACATGCAAAAAGAACAATTGATGGACAGAATGCAGAACATGTCATGCATTCACCCCAGTACAGAGATCTGGGCCTAAATCCATTGTTTTTCTGCTCACCATGCCATTCCAGTTTGAACCCAGCCATATGCAAATCAATCTTGACCCTGCGCCCAATGGGAACAGTCCAGCCCGAACTGCCAGGCCAGGTCCTCCCTGGACTGGAAACAAGCATCCTAGGACCGGTTTCGGGGTTTCACCCCTCATCAGCCAGGGTAGCTTGACTCCAGTGGCATGGAGAGCACGGGACCCACGTCTGGGCATACCCGTCCCACTCGGGGTGACAAATGCAAAAAGAACAATTGATGGACAGAATGCAGAACAATATCATACATTTACCCCAGCACAGAGATCTGGGCCTAAATCAATCGTTTTTTTGCTCACCATACCATTCCAGTTTGAACCCAGCCATATGCAAATCAGTCTTGACCCTGCGCCCAATGGGAACAGTCCAGCCCGAACTGCCAGGCCAGGTCCTCCCTGGACTGGAAACAAGCATCCTAGGACCGGTTTCGGGGTTTCACTCCTCATCAGCCAGGATAGCTTGACTCCAGTGGCATGGAGAGCATGGTACCCACGTCTGGGCATACCCGTCCCACTCGGGGTGACAAATGCAAAAAGACCAATTGATGGCATGGTGTGCAAAAGAATGATGGATTTAACCCAGATCTCTTGACTGGGGGTGAATGTTTTGATTTGTTCTGCATTCCGTATATCAATTGTGTGTCTTTTGCTTTCTCGCCCTAAGTGCGCCGGGTATTCCCAGACGTGGGTCCTGGGCTCACTGTGCCACTGGATTCAAGCTATCCTGGCTGATGAGGGGTAAAATCTCGAAACCGGTCCTAGGATGCTTGTTTCCGGTCCAGGGAGGACCTGGCTTGGCAGTTCGGGCTGGACTGTTCCCATGAGGCACAGGGTCAAGACTGATTTGCATATGGCCAGGTCTAAACTGGGGTGGCATGGTGAGCAAAAGAATGATGGATTTAACCCAGATCTTTTGACTGGGGGTGAATGTTTTGATTTGTTCTGCATTCCGTCCATCAATTGTGTCTCTTTTGCTGTTCTCCATACAGGAACTTTCCAAGGCCTGTGGACATCCAAGACACCTGAAGTAATCTCCTTTGAAGTGAAGGAGTCACTTCCCTGCATCTGCAGTCACCGAAACAAAGCTGACCGGTCTGCTGCTCCTGGGCTCCCACGGACTCCAAAAGGCTCAGCAACACAGGTGGTGGTTCTGCAACTCCCTCGAGGCCTGCACTGTCTTCTCACAAAGTTTGAGGCCAGTATACCTCGTCGGAACCGCACCCCTGTGCACCGCGTCGACTTGCCATTGCCAAGGCTTGTTGGCTCTCTTCCTCAATGATCTTCGGGCTCCAAGAAACTCCCAACTCAAGCATCTCCTGCAGCTAAGATCATCATTCTCAATGCATCCTTTGCACCGTGGGCCTGCATCTTTGGTGAGCTGCTCGAGGTCCTCCTGCGACGCCTGTGCCTCTGGCCTGTGGGTCTTCTCGAGGGTCTTCTTTGACTCCAGTGCGCTCCCCTGATTGCTCGGGGCCTGCTCCGACTCCCCTGCTCGTGGTGAGTCACTTGGACCTTGCTGGCCCCAACACTGCACCTTTTTCGCTTGCCACGTTGTTTGCGGTTGCCAAGGCTTGTTGGTTCTCCCGACGGACACCAACCCCTCAGCTCTCGTCATCCGATGTGGGATAGCTCGTGAATGGCTCCTGGTCTTCCACAGCGTCGCCTGGTCCACACAGCTGCAGCTCTAAGGTCATTTTCATCTCTCCTGCATCTCCAGACATCGGTGGGCATTCGTCTTCCGTGTCTCCTGGTCACTCCAGAGTGGCATAGACTCTGTCCCCTCTGCTTGCAGGTACTTCTCATCTTGAATCCACCTTTGGGTTCCACCGGACACTTTCACCTTCGTCGCCAGCGGCATCTTCCTGCAGTCCTCCATTGTGTTTGACGGCTGTTTCCGACGTCACTTCGCACCTATGCACCTGGCTTCCCTGTGGAAGGTATCCTGGTTCCTAGGGTATCCATGGGTGGGGTGGCTCTTCAACCTTCTGTCTTCCCCGAGGTTTCTTCAGGGTCCACTGGGAAGGGTCCTTCTTCTTTAAAATTGCAACCGTAACTTACCTATTGACTTGAATAGAGCACACGATCGTGTTCCCACTCTGCACATGGCCTCCGTAGGGTTACTGGGTACTTACCTCGGGTGGTTCCTTGGGTCCCCAGCACTTTTACATCTTCTTGGTACAGTCTTGACTCCAGTTGTGGTTCGCATCCCACTATTTTAGTATATGGTTTGGTTTCCCCCAGGCGACCACTGTGTATTCGTGCTACTTACCTGCTTTAATTGCAAAGTATTGTGTGCATTGTGTTATATCTCCGGGTAGGAGATATTGTTACGTGTTAGTGAGTGTCTTATAATAAATACATATTTTTATAAATACACTGTGTGGTTCTTTTTCACTTAACCTATACCAATAATAAGATCTGGTAAAACAAGCTGCTTTACACTCCTTCTGGACTAAGCCTGAAGGCTGCTCTCCACAGCTACCACTTGGCGAGCTTTCTAAGGTTGTCTAAGACCATTAAATTCACCTTAAGGGTTGTCTAGATTAGTGCAGGGTGCTACACTTACGTAAGTGAGCACCATATACTAAGCCAGCCTCCTACAGCCACACATACCCCTTTACCATTCATGCCTTCACCACAAAATTGTGTGGTAAAGGCATGCATGGTAAAGGAATGCGTGGTTAAGCCGCATTCGTGTTCGGGCTGCGTGGTAGAGGTACGTGTGGTTTAGCCATGTGTGCCTCTATCACACAACCTTAGGAGATAAATGACCATATGGAGGAACGAGGCTAAAGGCCTATTTCCTTTATAATGTCATGGAACTCCAAAGTGACTTGCAATATGCCTATTACTTTTCCAGGGGCATAATGGACACCTCCTGCAGTGCGGTGGGGCAGCCTTCTCTACATGAAAGAGGTGCTCTCAGCTTGTCTGTGCAGTGTACGTTTCATTAAAGCAGCTGCAATGTGCAGCATGCTCTGTGCTGACAATGGCGCCTACCCAGGACTCAAAAGAAACAAAGGGCCCAATGCGCAAACATTAGAAATATCAATTTCCTAATTGCGAGTTTCTGCAAATCTCAGTTAGGAAATGGCTTTTCTTAATGTGTGAAACATGTTGAGTTTCGATTAGAGAGTCCTAGAGGGTTGAAAATCAACCTACCTCATGAATACTAATGAGGTAGGTCACTGTTTGCAACCCATTAGGAATGATAGCCATCACAGGGATGGTGGCCTTCTGTGGTCAGCAGACCATGTCTGTGATTGCTTTAAAGTAAAGCAATCTTTTTTTCTTTGAAATGCAGCCATTTTCCTTTATGCGTTTCAAAAGAAAAAATAGGTAAACGTTTGAAATATATATATATTTTTTAAGAGTAGGCAGTGGTCTGTGGGACCACTGTCTACTTCTAAAAAATATTTCTGTTACATTTTCAAAGGGGAAGGGGTCCCATGGGGACCCCTTCTGATTTGCGAGTGCGTTACAACCAATTTTGAACTGGTGGTAAAATATTAATATTTTGCAACCGGAAGTCAATCGCAAAACATTAATGCATACCACTGCAAATCAGTATTTGGAAATGAAGCCCTAAACATGCCCCTTCCAAATACCGAATCGCAAACCCACATTGCAATTCGGTAACAACTTACCATATTGCAATTTGCCTTTTGTACATTTAAAACGTATTTTTGTGGTCACAAACAGCCCAATTCTGTCATTCTGGCCATATGCGACCACAAAAATGCTTTATACGGGGGACATGGCCTAGCCGTCCAACATGGCGGACGAGCCTTAAGCAAGCTCCTGAAGCCTGATCATATATCCGCCTTACAACCCGCCGAAGCAGAATCACAGCAAGCTCTATTGCACCCACAGTGATCCTGACATCCTCCGACACCCCAACGCGGGAGAAGGAGTCATCACGGAGCCGAAAGAAGAGCGTCGCCGCAGCTGCAGGGGCAGCCTCGCATCCATACTCTGCGGACGGAGCGACTAGGGCCTGGCACTCGCAACAGCGACAAGACCCCCCGTCAATAGGTCTGTCAGTTGCGGACCGCGACAGAGCTGTGGGGAGTCCCAGGCTGCCTGACCTGAGGCCGCGGCCTGCCGAGACCGGAGTGCGAGACACAATGAGGCAGGATTGGCGCCGGCAAAGAAATGAGATGAAGCGCGCCGCCATACGGAGGCAGAAGTTGAAGACAGTGCAGCTCCACCTGCACGGAGCCCGAAACAGACACGCTGTCTGATCCACTCGGGTGAAGATCGGGCCAGTGGCAGACGTCCATGAGGGCCCGCGGCCGGCCTGAGATACGGTATCTCTGGTTCTTGGCAGCTAAGTCGGGCCACGGCGCTTGCTGCACCTCTGACGGGGGCCTGCGCTGCTCGGAGCAGAATTCCAGATGAACCTGGCCTGATCGCCCCAACACTAGACAGCCCGAGACACTGACGCAGCCTGTGAAGTGAGTGGCCTGGAGCAGTTGAGGTGTCGACGGCAGGACCAGGCTGCGTTGGCGGCAGAGATCGAGTGGAACTGGGCTTAGTGAAGCCTCGGCCTGGGCCTGCTGGGGTCATGGCCGAGACGCAGCGGCCGCTGTAGCAGTTGCTGGCGACCCGGGGGCAGCGATAGGAGGCGGCTGCATCGGACATCAGGTGAGGTACCCAATAGGGGGGTGGGGAGTGCACTCACTCGCAGAGGCCATCGGGCTAGGCCCCGGTGCGGCCTGCAGGTTCCACCCCCCCCGGCCTCCACTGCACGAGGGAGATGGGCCCTGCAGCTTGTTTCCTCTTCCCCTCTCTCCACCATCTATAAGGATACTAGGGGGGCTTTCTTCTCCCTTTGCTCCAGAGCCATACCATTGGGCCACAAACCCCACTTGGGCCTAGCCTCCTTACACTTACAAGAGTCCAGCGGCTACCACACTACACCCAAAACCACTGCTTCTAAACTCCATATCTTCTTCCCATTTCAGAAATACATAGGTTTCCTTGATATCTATTTTTCACTCTTTATATTTTACCAAATGAATTGCTGTATATCTGATACACAAAAAAACCTTGCAAGAAGCAACTCAGTTATTTGCACTGGGTACCTCAGGTTCTAGGTGAAGTTACAAGCCTGATATATCCCCACAACCAGAAGGGTCCCACGTACGTAATGGTATATTGCCTTAAAAAATCTGCCATAGTTAGAAGAAGTTACAGGTGAAAATGTAGGCACAAATGGCTGTTTTTTTCAACTCAATTTCAATCTTTTTTTATTTCAACTGTTACTTTCTATAGGAAAACCTTGAAGGATCTACACAAATGACCCCTTGTTGAATTCAGAATGGTGTCTACTTTTCAGAAATGTATAGCTTTCCAGGATCCATTATTGGTTTCACACCCATTTCTACCACTAACTGGAAGGAGGATGAAAGCACAAAAAATAGGAAAAATAGGCTATGTCCCAGAAAAATGCCAAAACTGTGCAAAAAGTCTTGGTTTGCTGACAAAAGTCTGCCTGTTTCTGAAAGCTGGGAAGATGGCGATTATAGAACCATAAACCCTTTGTTGATATCATTCACAGGGAAAAAAGCAGACACTTTCTTCTGCAGCATTTTGTTCCCACTTTTCCCCCAAAAACCCAAATATAGCTGTATTTTGCCTAATTTCTCAGTCCCCTCAAGGGGAATCCATAAACCCAGGGTATTTTTAGAATCCTCAGGATGTTGGAAGAAGAGTACGCAAATTTGGCGTGGATACCTTATGTGGACAAAATGTTATGGGGTGCTAAGCGCAAACTATCCCAAATAGGCAAAAAAGAGCAGGACATGGGCAGGGCAAGGGTTAAAGGATCTGGATCGAACCCCAGAGTTCCTTTTTCCCTCTGGCATAAATAAAGTGTCAAGGCAAAGTTAAAACCAATATGCAATACATATAATTTAAAACATAATTGACATATATATGCCAGTAAAAGCACAGTATTGAAAAACAAAAGTGGCCAACTCTACTGAAATATTTACAAGCGCTTTGTGTATTTATCTTTAAACCAAACAAAATTCAACAAAGCAGATTGCCTCTGTGTTACATAAAAAGATTCTGTGAATTCAATATTGAAATAACCACACTAAGTTGCAGGACTGTAAAGAAAATATCTCAACTTCTCTCTTGTCAGATGTATTTTTTTTTGCAACCTGGTTCTTTTTTTTTTGCTTTTCCAATTATAGACAAGACTACAAGTACCAGAATGCAATGTATCAACTACTCATACCTGAAATGGAAAAATGCAAGGTCACTGTGTAATGTCTAATGGACAATTTCGTGTACAAAAATGGAGCATGGAAGCCTTTTCCTTCAGTGTTTTCACAAAGTACGATGGTGTTTTCATACTGGTAGCTCTCATAACAGGAATGTACAGCAGAATTGGACATTTTCGTTTTCTTAGGTTTCCAAAATAAGATCCTTCCCTTGTGTATAACAAGGCAGTACTTGATACCAAAGCAGTTTCTATCGGTCTGCTAGGAAGGGGACCTAGTACATGATTTGTTTGCGTAGGTGATGGTAATGGCAGGAGGCCGTAAAGAAATTATTGATGACGGGATTTATGATATTGTGAGAGGTCCAAGTGTAGTCAATTTGTATTGCTAGGCACAATTCCTGACACAGTTAGTGTAAACTACCTGCAGAGGGTCCCTAAATTCCTGCTACGTTTGTATAAACATTATCTAAGTAACAACTCCCATGGTCACTGGATATAACTGCTGGTACACACTCACAGTTCTAAAGTTAAGTAATCCAATCTTATCTATATTGTGGTCCTCTAAAAAGAAAGGTGGCCACCAAACAGCCTTTGAGAACCATACAAGTTAAAATACTGGAAATTCACCTTTAAGCACACAAAATTAAAGAGTCCATACTATCACATGTACAAAAAAGGGGGCACTCTCTGATGTTATGAGAACTATGAGAAATTGGATCCTGCTTATAGTGTATACACTTTATATTGGTACAATAATGGTTAGTTTTTGTTATTATGCCCTGATGAAGTCGTGTTCGATATGCTATTTCGACAAAACAAGTGTTAAAGCTAGAAACTTCAAGCTCCATGATCACAACACATTAAAGGATGGACTGCTAATATAACTAAAGTGGACTCTTTAATTTTGTGTGCTCAAAGGCGAAATTTCCAATAAATAATATTTACTTGATGTATGAAGTTATACAATGTTTTTAAAAAATATGTTTATTGCATTTAATGTTTGGGTGTTACAAACAAGAAAAGGAACACATTTGGCATACATTAACCTCACACTGTGGTAGAGCAAGGAAGTCATAGACAGCCCAATTCAAATTTTTTCAAATTTCAAAGCTTTATTCGGTTTAAAAACAGAAACCATAAAAGCATACTACATAAACACATTTAAAAATTCATAAAATTCAATTTAAAATTTCCGATCTAATTACAAACCCAAAAGTACCATCAACAGACCGTGCTATTTACATGATATATACAATTTTCTGATTTTTAGTACAGTACTATACAGGAGACTATATTTAAAATAACCAAACGTTTTTTTGCGTTTCCAAAGATCAATAACCATAAGAAGGGGATAAAATGCAAATGTGCAATAGCCACCATTTCCGGTGGGAATTTGACTCTGAAAATGCACTGCAAAAGTCAAAGAGCAAAGACTCAGAAACACAGGATATGTTCTTAAAACAACATCATTTTGTGACGTTTGCTAATTATTTTCTCATGCAACATCAGTCTAAAAACATTTAATCAGATTCTCTGCTTTTTCTTTCCCTGAACCATTATATGTCATTTTGTGACCCAGAGTCCTCATATAACAGGGCCTCCAAATGAGAGTTGTTACGTCTTATTTTAATTGCCTCCTGGATAAAAGCCACTACTGCACTACAAACTTTTAGATTTGCTAATCCACATATGTATTCGAGGGCAGGTTTATATGAAAATAGCCTCTCACTTCGAAACAAAGGGCGTAAATATTTTTTCCTAATCCTTCTATAAAAATCACAAAAAAGGATAAAGTGCAACGTTGTTTGGTTTGATATACCGTCACATGGGCACTTTGGCAGAATGCGATTCCACTTACCCATTTTTGGATAAGCTATTAAAAAATGGGCCAATCCCATACGTAATCTTGTGAGATAAAATCTATGTGATAAGTTTGTGACTAGTATTAGGTAATTTTGTACCCCTGTCCCAAGGGTTCTATCACAATACTCTTTTGTCATTGGTTTTGTATTAGCATCAACTTCCCTCAACCATGTACGTGAGTCGGTCAAATTAGACTTCAACGTTTTTTTATCATAATCTTGAATTTGGGAGGGGTTATCTAGTTCAGTGTTTGTAGTACATTCATTTAAAAGACTTTTGATATATATCAGCCATGGGATTTTCTTACCATGTTCTAATGCAACGGAGTCTTTGATAACATCCTGTGTAAATTTCGTGCCCTCTTTACTCCATATCCCGTGCCAAGTGGTTATACTTGGAGTGCTTATAAAATCATATATGTACGCGGCGCCCAATTCTCTATGAACACTGTAAGTAGGGGTTGAGTTGGGTACCGCTAACAGCATTCGAAAAAAAGCATTTTCTTGTGTTTGAAGGCTTGTACAATTTGCCGCCCCCCATAGTGCTGCACCATAACAGGTACCACTAATGCACTTACTCTTGTATAACGTCATAATTTCTCTGATTGGTTTGTTGCCCATCTTTTTGGAAAATCTAAAAAGTGCCTCAGTCGTTCTAGCAAATTTTTGTTTACATTGCTCAATGTGGGCTCTCCAGCATCCACTAGCTGTAAAGACTAGGCCTAGGTATACAAATGAGTTCGTTGGTTCAATAGGGACATTATTTACATGATGAGTCCTTGTTTTTGCTCTTCCTTGCCCACATACCATTGTGAATGTTTTTTTCAAATTTAACACCAGGTCTTTTTCAGACATAAAATCTGCAAATTTTTCTATGAGGAGCTGAAGCCCGTTTGCAGTTCTTGATAAAAGAACTGCGTCATCCGCATAAAGTAAGATTGGGACGTGGCGTTTACCAACTTTTGGTGCGTCGGCAATTAGTTGTTGTAACTCCTTATCAACCCCATTTATATACAGTGAGAAAAGAAGAGGGGCAAGCACACAACCCTGTCTGATACCCCGGGTTACCGTAAAGCTTGTGGTGCACTCTCCGTCCAACCCATAGCGAACTCTGGCGCTCAAGCGACTATAGATTTGTGAGAGGTATACAATAATTTCATTTGGGGCACCCATATGAATTAGTGTTTGCCACAGCTTAGAATGATTAACCAAATCAAAAGCGCTCGTAAGGTCAAGAAAGCAAAGATGTAGATGGCCCTTTTTTGCAATCGTGTATTTACCAATCATTACATGTAAATTGATACATTGTTCTACAGTCCCTATTTCCCTGCGGAATCCATATTGTGTTTCTTCGGTAAGAATATTTTGTTCCTCTGCCCACAATTCCAGCCTTTCCAATAGGATCCTGCCCATTAGCTTAGAAGTTGTATCCAGGAGAGAAATTGGGCGATAACATTTGGCATCACTCCTGTTACCCTTCTTAAATATCGGGACGATAATACTTTCAGTCCATGATCTCGGTATCAAGCCATCAGCAATAGTATTAAATATTTTTTGTAATATGGGGGCCCAAAAACTTATCTTGAATTTAAAAATATCTATAGGAACCCCGTCAACTCCGGGTGCTTTTCCATTTGCACTTTTTTTCAGGGCCAACGTAACTTCTTCAAGAGTAATAGGGTCCATATTTGGAGTATCAATAGTTATAAAATTCTCATTTATGTCTGTTGGATCTGAAATGTCATTTGCAAAATTATTTGATGTTAAAATGTAAGATTCCTTATCTGGATTAAAAACCTTTGCAAAATGACTTATCCAGTCTTGTGGTTGTACTAAACTTTCGATTTTAACAGCACCGCTATCTTTAAAATAGGGATGATTTATTGTTTTCCAGAAGAGCGATGAATCCCTTGTATCTGCAGCCTGCATCAATTTTTCCCATGCCTCATTTTGAATCTCCCTTTTCTCTTATCAATGGTCTGTTTATATATCATCCTCCGGTTTTTAACCTGTTCTCCATCTCTAGGTTTAATTTTCAGAGCATTTCTTAATTGCTGGTTTGCGTCCGTACATTCTGAGTCAAACCAGCTAACTGTTTTCTTTCTTATCTTTTTGCTCTTCTTTTTTAGACCCTGGGAAATTACAGAGGTAATGTTACAGAAAGCCCTAATGATCTGTTTATTTGATGAATCCTCCCTGTTACATATTTCTATATAATTTTTGCAGTCAATAAGCAATCTCTCCACGAATACGTTTGGATTTATACCAGACCATTTAATCGAGATACCATTCTCTCCCTGGGTTATTATAGTCGGTGCTAGGCACGGCCCTGTCTGGGGTATTTCATATAATCTAATAATTAAAATCAATGGATGGTGGTCGCTTAGGCAACTCTTTTTTACCTCCATTTCCACTATTTGTTTTTGGCCGTGTGCCGACAGCACAATTACATGTGACCCATCAGCAACTGAAACATGTACATTGGGGGTCTTACCCCTTCCCGATAAAACCCCACGGCCGGCTAAACCAAAATGTCCAATCCGGTAAAGACAAAACACTTGCCAATGGAGAGCTGAGAACACAGTGGTCGCTCTCATGTGTCCTTGCTGTGAACAGTTCAACAGGTGCAACAAGTATTTATTTATTTATTATTTATTTATTTATTAAGAGGTTTTATATAGCGCTGGTCAGACCCGAGGGTATCGGAGCGCTTTACAACAGATATAAGGCAGAAATCACATAAAAAGGCAAAGGTAAGCGTAAATGTTCGGAAGACCCAGTGTGCTGTGCGTCATTGAGGTAGGGAGGTCCTGAGATAGCCTCGATGCATGCACAATGTCTTGGGCTAAACCTCCTTCCGGGAGGAGGGAACGAGGAGGGGGTAGGGGAGCGGGGATGAGGTAGGTAGTGGTGGAACATTGACAAGGGGCTGTAAAGTGCAGGAGGAGGTAGGTTGTGGTGGAACATTGTCAGGTGGCTGCAGAGTGCAGGCTTGTGCGTTTCGGTGGCGATTCTCGGTTTGGGAAGGCACGGTTGAGGTAGAGGTCTTTTAGGAGTCTTTTGAATTTTATAAAGGAAGGGATAGTCCTGATATCGGCTGGGATGGAGTTCCAGATTTTGGGTGCGTTTCCAGCGAAGGATCGTGCAGCGGTTTTTTGTTTGCGTGTTTTCAAAGGGATGAGTAAGAGGGTGTTGGAGCTCCTGAGGTTTCTTGTCTGGCCGGCTTTCTTGAGTTTGGAGGCCAGGTATTCCAATTTCCCTGTGTGCAGGGCTTTGTGCGTGAGGCAGGCAGTTCTAAAGCTGGCACGCATTTCGTCTGGGAGCCATTTTAGTTCTCTGAGTGCGGGAGATAGGTGGTCATATTTCTTAACTCCCGTGACCATTCTGGCCGCTGCATTGAGAGTTGTTTTGAGTGGCGCTAGGTGGGATCGAGCTGTACCGGAGAGGACTGCGTTCCCATAGTCGAGTCTAGATAGCACCAGTGATTGGGTAGCTTGTTTGAGGTTCTTGGGCGGGATGAAGAGCTTAATTTTGTTGAGAAGCTTCAGATTGAGGAAGGCACTCTTCGCGGAGATCTTAATGTGTTTGGTCATGTTCAGTTTTGCGTCGAGGGTGATTCCTAGAGATTTTACCGAGTTAGCCAGTGAGATTACCGTTGAGAGCATCGATTGCTTTCAGCCACTCTACGATTTGAGGGTTTTCTTCTTTGTTGGAGATGAGGAGGATTTCGGTTTTGTCTTGATTGAGTTTAAGGTGGTTTGTTGATAGCCACTGTTGAACTTCTCTAAGAGTGTTGTTGAGTCTTAGAATGTCGTTAATGGAGGAGGTTTCCAAGTAGATCTGGGTGTCATCTGCATATAGGTGGAAGGGGATGTTGGCTTTTTTGAGAAGGGTGGTGAGGGGTTCCATGTATATGTTGAACAGTTGAGGGAGAGCACTGAGCCTTGGGGGACACCTCTGTTGACGGGGTGTAGGTCGGACGTAAAAGATTTGATTTTTATCCTTTGGGAGCGGTTGTGTAAGAAGGAGGAGAACCATTGTAGGACCACCTCATCCGCACCTACTCTGTCTTGGAGAACCTTGATGAGTAGCTTGTGATCAACCGTGTCAAAGGCTGCCGATAGGTCCAGGAGGATGAGTAGGCAGCATTGGTCAGTATCAAGGGACTTGTGGATGTCATCCACGATGTTAAGGATCGCGGTTTCGGTGCTACAGCCTTTTCTGAAGCCCGATTGGTGGTGATCTAGCAGGTTGATGTTGTCAATGTGCTGAGTCAGTTGTAGGAGAACGCACTTTTCAAGGATTTTGGATAGGAAGGGGAGGTTGGAAACAGGTCTGAAGTTGTTCAGATCGTTGGTGTCTAGGCCTGGCTTTTTCAATAGTGGCGTGACTTGGCCGACTTTGAGGCAGTCTGGTATGATGCCGGTTTTCAAGGAGCTGTTTATGATTTCGCACCATAGTGGTGCGAGGGAGAGTTTCAGCTTTTGGTCAATTGGGTGGGTACAGGATCGAGGATGTGGGATGCGGGCGTGGAGGAGGAGATCAGTTTGAGAATCTCAGCTTCAGGTACGGGGTCGAAGGATTTCCAGGCTTTCATGGGGAGCATGCTCGTGGTGGTTTCGATTGTTGGGGTTGGGTTTTTGCAGGAGGGATTGAGGTTGATGTCAAGTGATAGCTCAATCTTGGTGATTTTGTCGTTGAAGAAGTTGGCGAAGTTGTCACACAGGTCTTTGGAGGCCTGGACTGGGTTTGCAGAGGTCTTGGAAGTTTGTTGCCTGATGATGTTAAAGAGTTCTTTGGGCCTGTTTTTCGCGTTGTCAAGAGCGGTGCAGAAAAAGTTGGTTTTTTCATTGTTGATATGTTTCACGTGTATTCACACGCAATCTGAAGCTTTAGTGATCAACTGTAACAAAGAACTAACACCGCCCCACCCCAGCTTGTGTGTGTGCGCAATCAGAACATAATTCAAGAGCACACCAGCTCTAGCTATATGAGTATTCAGGGTAATGCCCCACAACAAATGAAGAAATCACTCCTAACATGCCTCAGACGCGGGCCCAACACTTGGTCTTCCAGTACACCCGTCGAAGTGAGGGGTCTAGTGGCAACAGCTAAGCGGGGGAAACCCACCCTCATATTGTCTCATATTGTCTCCCAGAATAAAGGCTAAGCACTCAAGGGGGATGATCGTCCACCCCCTCCTCGAGTTGGTCCAAGTAAGTGTCCCAACATTCCAATGGATCCATTCCATCCCCGCTCGTGCGCAGGCGATGTGTACCAGTAGCTAGGCAGGTGCCCAGCGGAGCATGTCCGCCTGCCAGCATTTCAGCGGGGGTGCAGCAGTAGACTTCCAGGCCATAGTTATGCAACATTTAGCTAAAATGAATGTTAAATTCTGAAATCACAACAGACCTTTGGTTTTTTAGGGTATACGCCCTGTATCAAGTAAGTACCTAAGCAGATCCGACGGTGTCATGTATGGCCCTGGTTGGTTGAAATACTCTAACACGTTGTCTGCCTCGTTTGTGGCATCTTTCTCCCAGGCTTCTTTGGAGATGTCAAGAAGGCTTAGGCGGTCTACCAAAAAGAGGTTCGAAGGATGAAACCCCTAAGCTGCTTTGTACTTGACCCCACAGGATGAAGAGTGCCCAGGGTAAGAGCTGGTCCCAATTTTTGCCATCCCCAGACAACATTTTTTTAAGGGTCAATTTAAGACTTTCATTATATCTCTCGACAAGACTGTCAGTCTGGGGATGATACACAGATGTTTTCAAGTGTTTAATGTTAAGTTGACGGCAGACTTGTTTCATAAGATTAGAAACAAAAGGAGTACCCTGGTCTGTTAGTATTTCTCTAGGAAATCCTATCCGCGAAAAGACCTCTATTAGATGCTGGGCAATGATTTGGGTGGTAGTAGCCCTTAACGGTATGGCTTCAGGATAACGAGTTGCACAGTCAACTAAGACTATCACGTACCAAAATCCTCTTGCGGAGCGGGGTAAAGGCTCAGTGAGATCCATACATGTTCTCTGAAAGGGTTTCCCTATGACCGGCATCAGTTGTAAGGGTACTCGGGAAGGTGGTATGGGTTTTTTCTTTAGCATATCTCACAGGTTTGACAATATTTTCTAATTTTTGCATATATGCCCAGCCAATAGAAATGTTTTAATATGGCTTGGCTGGTCTTTTCTAGACCACAATGACCTGCCAACAAGTGGGAATGTGCATAAAAGAGAACCTGATTCCTAAAGTCAAAAGGTACTAATAGTTGGGGTTCCTCGTCTGCCTTGCTAATTCAGTAGAGTAGCTCCTCTCTTATGCTGAAATGGGGGTATCTGGGGTTAAGATTGTCTTTATTATCTCTAGCACCTTGCCAGACATTGGATAGGGATAGATCATTTAATTGAGCCTCTTTAAAGCTTCTATCTACAGTCCAAGGTTCAGGAGAAAGAAGAGCATCCTGATCTAGGGTTTTGTGCCTCTCATTTCCTTCCTTCTCTTCGCTGTTTACCCCTTTATCTCTTATTGTGTCTTTGTTGTTATGTCTAAGGAGTTTCTTTTGTAGAAGATCCAGAAAATATGGATTGTTGGTTCTAAAGATTATTTTCTCCCAAAGGGTGGGAAGTGCCCCACCTTCAACAACACTTTCCTGTCTGTCCTTGTTGGGTAGAGTCAACCTAGAGACTGGATACGTTTTAGTAGCCCCATGCACACAGTGTATCCCAACATACCTATTAGGTATGATCTGCGAAAGAAATACCCATTCATCTGGAACAAGAGACTGTCTACAACCGGAGTCTAGTTGTGCTGATATTAAATGGTCATTAATGCATAAACTCACGTAGTAGATGGGCCCCATCTCTTGGGTATATTAGATGGAGCGACGGACATAGCTGATGTTCATGGATTCCTCTTCTCTTTCTTCTTTCTACAGAACCTCACGATGTGGCCCCATTCCCTGCATTAAGGTCCCGCATTCTCATAAGGTTTCCCTGTGTGGTTTTGGGAGGTTTTTGTGTTCCTTCGTAGGGTTTCTTCTCTGGCTTGTGTCCTGTTGACGGGATAGCTTTTCCCATCTTTTCAAAGTCTGAAAGGGGCCCCGAGATTGAGCTTAGGAAAAGGTAGTAGCCATGTCTACAGCCTGTTCCAGTGTTAGGCCTGCGTGTTGTCTTAACCACTTTTGGGTAGGGCATGGGAGGGCCTCTAGATACTGTTCAAGATAGATTTTTTTCATTATTTCTTCCTTACTAGACCCGAGGGGATTTAACCACCTGTCTGTTGCATCTTTCATTTTGTAGAAGAGTGTTTTGTGGGTGTCTCCCAGTAGTCCCCTTTCCTTTCAGAACTTGATCCTATGAGTTTCGTCCTCAACCCTTCAACCTGCCTAATATCTCAGCATATACATTAGTCCCATCGCTGTTGGCCCACTGGTAAGCAGCCTGTGCTTCACCAGTTAATAACGGGGTTAGATAACAAGGCCATCATTGTGCAGGCCACGAGCTGGCTCTTGCGAAACATTTGAAATTAATAAAAAATACCACTAGATCTTCACTGCTTATGTATTTTTGTACAGGGACCACAAGGCCTGGTGCAGGAAGGCCTTTACTCTGTGTTAGTCCCATGACTAATTGGATCTGACCTTCAGACATTTGGTCAGGTTCTCCCCTTGCGACCTTATAGCATTCGTGAAGACTGTTTGGTCAATATCAGTTTGTGTCAAGTGTTTTTCAAGGGCCCATTCCCACTTGCTTGGCCCTCTCTGAGCTGATGTATAATGTTCTACATGTTGTAACAGATGGTCATATGCCCACATTCTCCACCACTTGTCACGTATGGCCCTACTGGGATAGCTGGGGTACGTGAAACTATCCAGAAAGACACTAGTTGGTTGTAGTGATTTTATTATTTTGTGTTGTCAAAGCAGTAATGTCCGTGATATAACTAGGTCTTCTCTTTTCGTCTAATTCAATTTCTGGATCCAGGAGTCCTCCCCGCCAGTATTCCTTGCGAAAAGGAAAGGATGCAGGTAAGTGAGCTATCCTACAGCGTTTCTCTTTCCTGCATGAGAGATCCCCTTGTGTCTCATGCTCTTGATGAAGTGATAATCCCAGGAGAGAGTAGGATAGTGTTTAGTTTAGCAAGAAAGCTTCCCTGTTACTCCTTTGTACCAGGTAGAGAAGAGAATCACAAAAGAAAACAATGTGCAATAATGTAAATAAAAGGGTTCATATTTGGAGGTGTCACCAATCCCAACCACCATGTGCAGAAAATGTATGACAAGAGGATTACTTTTCACAGTAGGTCTTTTCCCAGCACTCAGACTGGTCTCTCGTGAGGCTTTCCCCATCCCACCCAACCTTGAATCCTAGCACGCATCTGCGTTAGCCACGCTCTTCCATGAGCATGGCTAGGATGACTGGCACTCTGGCAGGTTGCTCTTTCTTTGGTACAGGCGACCTCTTCCTGTCCTCGCCTGGATCAGAAGGTTACTTCTTCCCTTGTGGGCCATACAGGGCTTCCTTCTCTGCAAGGAGCTGGTTCTGCGTCTTTGGTGGATCTCACGGGGATTCCTCCTCGGCGTGGAGCTAGTTCAGCGTCCTCTGTGGATCTCTTGGGAGGCGTATCTTTCTGACATTCTTCCTCTAGCTGTGCGGCGTCTTCCGGCTTTTCTTCTCTCACAGGCTGGTTCAGTCTCCAGGGCGGTGGAGCTAATCCGGCTGCCTCAGTGGAATAAAACTTAAAGGGTCAGGAATCCAGATTAGCCTGCGAGAAAGGGAGAAGTCCGTCTAAGTAATAAGGAGAGGACTAGAGTAAATTGTCCACACCGTCACAGGCGGAAACAAACTACTTGTCACCACCGATACCACCTGCAACATCTGCTCCCAAAAGGGGCGAATCAGAGTGCAGAACCACACCATGTGAAGGAAGTCAGCTTCAGCGGATTTGCACCTTGGACACATGTTAGAAGCACCGGGGAACATCCCGCCGTTCCGGTGTGGGGTAAGATATGCCTGGTGTAGAAAGTGAAATTGTATAAGGCGAAACAGCGTGTTTCATGTTCCCTGTTTGATCAATTGCAGTCATCGGTCCCATTGTTTGTCTGTGGTATCAGTCCCTAATGCCAGTTTCCACCAATCCCATAGCTGCTCATGTTTCGCAGCCGGCCTGTCCTGCAACGCGGAGTATAAGTGCATGATGGCCCCCTTGGTGCTCCCCCCTGTCAAAGACGCCTCAAGAGGTGCTTTCGTGGGAGGTTGCTCCCCATCAGATCCCCTGGTCTTACGCATCACATTCCATAGAGCTGAGTACAGTAAGAAATGTTCTGGTCCCGGACCATGGTCCAACCCAAAGACTTCAAAGAAACAGACACCCTTCTCAGTCACCACATCCACCCAGGATGTGATTCCTGCTGCCTCCCAGTCCTGGACACTATGCGCGGTCCTCAAGCTCGCGCATTCTGATATGGCCCAAATCAGGAGACTGAGCGCATAAGGTGTACGGCACCGCCCATCTTCCGTGTACAGTTTCCAGATGTACAACGCTGTCCGCAGCAGTACACTATCGGTGTTCCGAGGAGGTGTAGTGTCAAAGAACCTATGCAACAATGGTCTTCCCTCCAACTCATACAGGATGCCCGGCATTCCAGAGATGGTTCTCCTGCAAGTCACCGCATTGGCCACTGCATTTGTGCTGCAGCGTAGTATAATTCGTAATCAGGGCCCGAGGCCACCTTCATCTAAGGGGCAAATAGTTTATGAAGAGCAACCCATCTCCGACCATCGCCCCAAATTAAGTCCATCAACACCCTCCATAAATCTAGGAAGAAGGCCTTGCGAATAATCAACGGTAGAGCTGCAAAGAAATAGAGAAGTTGTGGCAAGACCACCATCTTGGCAATGGCAACCTTGCCCATTGGGGACAAGGGTAGTTTGGTTCAGAAGGGGAGAGAGTGGTGAACCGCACTCACCGCCTTTCCCAGATTGCCCTCTAGCAAATCATTTGTGTTGTAATACACCCACACTCCCAGATATTTAATAGAGTCAAATCGCCAGGTCAGTTCTGTGTGCTGCAGTGTGTCCTGGCGGTCCTCCGGGACACGCAGCAGTGGGAACAAACAGGACTTATCTCAGTTAACCCAGAGGCCTGCCAGGGTTCCAAATGCAGTCAGTAGATCCATTACCCCTGGTAGCACTGTCGGTTGAGCTCTCAAGTAAATCAGCGCATTGTTCACATTAAGGGACACTATTTTGGGGTGTCAAAGTACCACAATACCCCACTGCGGCTCATGATCCTGGAGTATAGACTCCAGGGGTTCCACCGCCAGGGTAAACAACGGCGGCGAGAGGGGGCACCCCTGTCTTGTACCTCTAGCCACCGGGAAAGAGATAGATATCACATCCCCTGTACGTACCCTGGCAGTCAGATTGGTGTATAGTAAGAAGGGAGAACCAAACCCCATATGCGTCAGGACTGCCATTAGGTAAGGCCAACGCAAGGTGTCAAAAGCTTTTTCTATGTCATGTGAGGTGTTCCAACCCTCCGTTCCAGCGCGTCTCGCCAAGTCCATAACATGGAATAATCACTGCAAGTGAATAAAAGTATTGCGCCCGGGTATAAAGCCATTTTGGTCAGAATGCACTAAAGAGGGAGCCACTCAATCAATCAGGGAATTGTAAGCGCGCTACTTACCCGTGAGGGTCTCAAAGCGATGAGGGGGTCCGCAGATCTGTTTAGCCGAAGAGCCAGGTCTTGAGGGTCTTCCTGAAGGTGTTCAGGGAGGGGGCGCGTCTGATATCTGCCGGTAGCTAGTTCCAGGTCTTGGCTGCAATGTGAGAGAAGGATCTTCCGCCTGCTCTGGCTCTGTGGATGCGCGGGGTTTCGGCCAGTGCAAGGTTGGAAGATCGGAGGTTTCTTTTGGGTACGTGGAAGTTGATTCTGTCGTTGAGGTATTTGGGTCCGTTGTTGTGTAGGCATTTGTAGGCGTGAGTAAGGATTTTGAAAGTGACTCTTTTCTCCACGGGGAGCCAGTGGAGACTTCGTAGGTGTTGGCTGATGTGTTCGTGTCGGGGGATACCGAGGACGAGTCTGGCGGCGGTGTTCTGTATTGTTTGGAGTTTGCGGAGTAGGGACTTGTTGATGCCGGCGTAGAGTGCATAGTCCAGTCTGCTGGTGATGAGTGCGTGGGTGACTGTCTTCCTTGACTCAGGGGGGATCCACTTGAAGGTCTTGCGGAGGATGTTGAAGCAGTTGGAGGTGACGGCGTTGACCTGTCGGTTCATGGTGAGTGATGAGTCGAGTACGATGCCGAGGTTCTTGGCATGGTCTGAGGGGGTAGGTGGGCTTCCAAGGGCGGTCGGCCACCAGGTGCTGTCCCATGCAGAAGGGGTGGTGACGAGGACTTCTGTCTTCTCGGCGTTGAGCTTCAGGCAGCTGTTGGTCATCCAGACTGCGATGTCTTGCATTCCTTTCTGGAAGTTGAGTTTGGCAGTGGTGGGGTCTTTGGTGAGGGAGAGGATGAGCTGGGTGTCGTCGGCGTAGGATACGATGTTGAGGCCGTGTTGTCGGACGATGGCTGCGAGGGGGGCTATGTAGATGTTGAAGAGGGTGGGGCTCAGTGATGAACCCTGTGGGATTTTCGTGGAGTCGGAGAGGAAGGGTGGGAGTCTGATCCTTTGGCTTCTTCCGGTGAGGAATGATCGGATCCAGTCCAGGGCTGTTCCCTGTATGCCTGTGTCGTGTAGTCTGGCGACTAGTGTGCGGTGGGAGACGGTGTCGAAGGCCGCTGATAGGTCGAGTAGGATGAGGGCTGCGGAGTGGCCTTGGTCCAGGAGGGTGCGGATGTCATCTGTGGCGGCGAGTAGGGCGGTCTCTGTGCTGTGGTTGCTTCGGAATCCGGATTGGGACAGGTCGAGGACGGCGTTCTCTTCATTGAATCGTGTCAGTTTCCTGTTGACTGTTTTCTCTGCAACTTTGGCTGCGAAGGGGAGGAGCGAGATGGGCCGATAGTTCTTGAGGTCGGTGGGGTCAGCTGTGGGCTTCTTGAGCAGAGGTCTGACTTCTGCGCGCTTCCAGTCGTCTGGGAAGGTGCCTGTTTTGAAGGTGGTGTTGATGGTGCGTTGTAGTTCGGGTGCGATGGCGGCCGCTGCTCTGTGGTAGATGTGAGGGGGGCAGGGGTCGGTGGGGGCCCCCGAGTGGATGCTTTTCATGGTCGAGGCGGTGTCTTCGGCCGTGATCGGTGTCCAGTTGGAGATGGTGGGCTGGCTGGTGTTTCTGGGGGGCGGGGGGCCGTCTGTGGCGCCTGGTGGATGGTCGATGAAGTTGTCGTAGAGGTTTTTGATCTTGAGGTGGAAATAGGTTCCAAGCTTGTCGCAGAGGTCTTGGGATGGTGTGATGTCTGTGGCTTCGCTGCGTGGGTTGGTGAATTCCTGAATTACACTGAAAAGTTCCTTGGAGTTGGTGGAGTTGGCCAGGGTTTTGTTGTGGATGAAGTTCCTCTTGGTGGCTCTGATCTGAATATGGTAGTCCGTCATGGCGTCCTTGTAGGTGGTGTGGTTTTCAGTTGTCTTGGTGTTTCTCCAGTTCTTCTCCAGGTGTCTGCAGGTGCGTCTGGATTCTTGGAGAGCGGTGGTGAACCAGGCGGCTTTCCTGGGGCGTTGTCTGTCGGGGTTGCGTAGCGGGGCGAGCTCGTCTGCGCAGTTGAAGATCCAGGTGTGGAGTTCTCTGGCTGCGTTGTTTGCGTCGGGTACCCAGGTGTGGTTGTCTCGGGTGAGGGTGGAGTTAAGTTGCTCGTCGTTAACCTTGCTCCAGTTCCTTCGAGGTGGGCGTAGGGCTGGTTTGGGTGCCTTGGGTTTGTTGATGGCGAAGTGTACGCAGTGGTGGTCGGTCCATGGCGGCTGCGTTGTTTGGCTGAATTAGACGCTGTTTCCTGCCGCGAAGATGGGGTCGAGGGTGGGTCCTGCTCTGTGGGTCGGTGTGTTGACGAGTTGTTTAAGTCCGATGCTGGCGAGGTTGTCACGAAGGATAGTGGAGTTGGAGTTGCTGGGGCTGTCCATGTGACTACTGTAGTAAGTCGATCTGAGAGCTGAGCCCCCTGTCGGCTAAAGCAATGTGTAAACGCCAAGTGGGAATCCTCAGTCTGGGCCTCCCCCACCTCAGTGAAACCAGTAAGGAATTGTGGTCCGACAGGGTCTTACCCAGATACTCCGCTCGTGCACATAGTGTAATCATTGCTAGAGGAGCGAAAACCATATCTTGTCTGGAATGAAGCTTGTGAACCACCAAGTAATGAAAATATTCCCTGTCAGTGGGGTGCAATAAGCGCCAAATTTTCTCCACCTGGAGCTCATGAGCCCACATGTTCATGTGTTGCAGTACGGAGCAAAGATGCACCCCTGGACATAACCACTACAAAAATTAAGGGTATTCCATCAAGCATCCCTCCAGCACAACATAGCGTCCATTAGGGTCAATCTTAGTGTGCGACATCATAAAGGGCACCCCCGGGTCCACCCATATCAGTACCCCCTCCCTCGCTTAACTAGATTATGTAGTACCATAGACCCTGCAATCGTCTACGCAGTCTAGCGAGTTCTAGCAATGTAAGGTGTGTCTCCTGCAGACAAGTGAAATGGACCGTCATCTCTTCAGATAAGCATATATCTTGTGGCACTTAGTATAAGATCCCATTCCTCTCACATTCCATGTGAGGAACCTGTATTCCGGCACTGCCACAACAAAGTGAAATTATGTACGTGCACTCGCCTCAAGATAAGAAGCTGGTCAGATTACTCCAGCACCGCACACACATTCCCAATCCCCAACTTTGTCTTAAACTCCCTTCCCCAGGCCATTGTGCAACAATGCAGAAACAGGCCAGAAACCCCACAACTCGTCTGAACCAAATCATGAACAAGCCCAGCAGACCATAGTGGGGGGTCATACATGGTCACCATAGGTCGTTCCTACCAAGAAATCAATCAGCATGTCCTGGAGCGCCTGAACAAAAGTAAGCTGTTTCTCACCTAACCGCCCTCCTAGAAGTAGACCCTCCCATTTGAAAGCAGAACAACCAGTCTAGCGGACCCCTACATAAGGAAGAAAAGGATGTGGGTACAAGAAAGTCAACCAATGTAATCAGCAGTCATTGGGGTAACTACAGACCCCTCAGCCGCACCTCCAATAAATCGTCCGACAGAGAGCCGTTCAGGGATGAAGAGTCTGCAGCGCCCATTGCTGCAGTGATGACCCCCGAGCTGGGAGACCCCTCCCAGACCAGTGCAGCCTAAACCTGTGCCCTTTCCTGTGCAGCCTGCTCCCGGGAGGGGGGGAGGAGTGAAATTTACGGTTCGGGCGGCATCGATTTCTAGCAGGACGGCAACCCACTTCAATATCCAGCCGGTTCAACAGAAGATTCTCTCCTTTGGACTCCAGGGCAAACACAATAAGATGATGGACGGAGCGCTGAAACTTTTTAGACACTCACCCCGTCACAGTCTGGGTTTAACCCAGATCTAATAGTGACTGGGAGTGAGTGTCTGAAAAGTTTCAGCGCTCCGTCCATCATCTTATTGTGTTTGCTTCTTTGGACTCCAGCCAGTCCAAGTCTCATGGGAAGATTGAAAAAGAAGCACTTTATCACCATCCATAACATGGAGTCTAGCCGGAAAGAGAAATCAGTATTTGATCCCCAGTTGTCAGAGTTTGAGTTTCACCGCATAGTAGGAGGCCCTACGTTTCTGGACGTCAGCTGTATAATCCAGATATATAGTGACTGTCTAATTCTCTACTTGCCTTAAACCCTTGATGCGAGCAATCTAAAGAATGTTATCTCTGTCTCTCTAATTGAAAAGATGTGCCACCACTGGGCGCAGAGTCGCTCCTGGTGACGGTGGTCGGGGAGGCACCTGGTGAGCCTGTTCCACTGAGAAGAAAGTAGACATCTTACTTCCCAGGACTGTTTGCACCAGCCATTGTTCTAGGTACAGGTCCATGCTCGGGCCCTCAATCTTCTGGGGCAGGCCCACCACCCAAATGTTGTTCAGTGTTGACCTCCTCTCCGCATCTTCAGCCCTTCGTTTCAATTGGTCCACCTCTCGCCGTAGAGCTGTCAATGCAGCCTGCGTATTTAATACAACTGGTTGCATCTCCTTTATGGTCACATCATGGGAGGCCACTTTGGTCTTCAGCTTATTATGTTCCTCACGCATGTGGCCCTTGTCAATGATTAAGGTGTCCAGTTTTGGCTCCAGCATCGCTTGTAATACCTGCACAGCCGCCAAAAGCTTAGTGAACTTGGCATTAGTGTCCTGCAACATATGATCAGTACTGGAGGGGCAACCTCGCCGTGGGTGCCCCTGTCTCGGATAAGGCAGGCGTCTGCTGGGCATCCCCAGGCTTGGATCCCTTAGGGTGCACCATCATGGCATAAAAGACAGTGGCGTGTACAGTGATCCCTCCACGCAGTAATAGCAGGATGATGCAGGTGTCCTGTGGGCATCCCATCAAATGCAGTTCAGCTTCAGGGATAGGGAGATCCCACCTGTTGAATGTGTGGCCACTGGCTCCTCCCAGTCATCAACGGGGTGGGCAGGCACCTCTGCAACCTCATAGCAGTAGCTGTGCCCCCCCCCCTCCCTCCCGCCGAGCCTCTTTGGTCACCCAGCAGTGTGGGAGGGATGCCCCCAGAGTGTCAATACAGGAAAGGGGGGAAACTGACTGGTCCAAGAGTCCTCTCAGGATGTGAGGCTGAGCTATGTGGCCTAGGTAGTTACTCCAGTCTAACCTGTCTCAGGGCTTGGAGTGGGTCCGCCTCGCAGTGATGTAAGCCCCCTAGGCCAGGGTCCTTGTAAACGCCACTCGGGGTACGAAAAGTAGATAGGGGGAGTCGTTCACCTCCAGCTCGTAGCCCACTCCGCAAACGTCTCGCAGATGGACCCCAGGTACGCAGTCAGGGCCTATAGCAGCAGTGCAGTTGTCGCTGAAGCCTTTCTTTCCCACCGCGAGGGCAGGGTGTACACCCCAGCAACTGCGGGAAAGGGCAGCTGGAATAATCATGGCGTGAGTTAAGTGAGGGGAGGGGCAGGGCAGCACTGCAGGTCAATGCGTACTTTGGACAGTCAAATCACTCCTTTGAGGTCCCCGTTCTCTGGGTTACATCTCCACTAGGAGCCCCTCGATTTGGAGAGCCACCGATCAGGAAATAGGCAACCACACGCCTGTCGCAGCCTGCAAGTTCCAAATGGGCTTTGCCGTCCCAGCCGTGGTGGCTCAATGATCAAGGGGGGCGGAGGGGAAGGAAAACCAACCCAGTGGCCCCGGTCAGGGTGCCCCCTCAGGGGTCTGATCCAGTCTCAGAGGTCCCTGTACCTCAGATCGTGTACCCACAGGCCACTCTGTATCAAGTAAGCACCTCCGGGCAGCCAGGCCTTCAGCATCACTCCTGGCACAGCCCGTAGATTTCCAGCGGCACCCTCAACTCGCGGTCTCCGGCTCCACAGTGTCTTGCGCCGGTGTGCACGATCCCCTTCCGTGGTTACAGGTGAGCCGGCAACCTTGGCGGAATCATCAACAGTGCAGCGGGGTGTAGGACACTGACTAGATCCCAGGAAGGAGGTGGTGCAGGATGGAGCTCGTGTTTTTTGCTACCGCTCCCATTGCCATCTTGACCATGTCCCCAAGTTATACGATGTTTGATACAACACATCCTATATGTAACTAAAAAATGCCAATAAAGAAGCATATTATATATATATATATATATATATATATATATGTATATATATAGACCCAGTAGAAGGCATTTCGCCGAAACGCGTCGATCCGAGACAGGGCCGGACTGGGAACCAAAACTGGCCCTGGCAAAGTGCTCGGCTGGCCCCCCGGGGGGTTGGGGGTGCGGCCGAGCTGTTTGCCAGGGCTGGTTTCGGCCGATTTTGTTTACAGGGGGCGATATTGCAGCTATGCTGCAAAAACGGCCCTGTAACAAAAACGGCCCCCACCCTGGCGGCCCACCGGGGAAACGCCTGGTGCCCGCTACAGCCAGTCCAGCCCTGGTCCGAGATTGTGGATATAAGGACTGTGCATTTGAGCCATTTGGAAGCCAAATAAAATATGAACTTTTAAAAACTGACCTGGAAACAGTGGAGTCGGAGTTTGTTGGGCGGGTGCCGCCGGATCGGATGTTCAAGAGGAGAAACGCCAAAGGGAGACATATATATATATATATATATATATACTACTTGAGTCACAGACAAAGTTTTTTATAAGGTGTCACTCAGAGTGTCACGCTTGAGGCCTGAAAATGTCACACATTAACTGCTGCAAACAATAAAATGTCATACATAGGCAGACTTAAAACTTGGTAGCCCTGTTTAACATAGTTAAATGTAGGCATGGTGTTCCCTGCTAATGCAATAAACTAAGGGGAGGAGTTCTGAAGGGATATGTGATTTATTGTAATCTAATCAGATGCACTGAAAAGGAAACAGCACCTCTTACACTGAATGTGAACCCCTCAACAAGTAATTTAAATCTGTTACCATACTATTGGAATTGTGCAGCATGAAAAAACCAAATTATGTGGCAGCGTTGACTAAATTAAGCAGCAAGAAATGGCCAATTACATGACGTAATGTGGCACATTTTGTGACAGTACGTCAGAATTACCAGATTGTGATTTCCACAGCAACAGAACCAGCTCCAATTCAACTCCACCACTGCGCTTGGTAAACTATAGTAAATTCACAGCAACACACCAGCAGGGGGGAAAGGGGAAGTGGATAAAAGAGAGACAGCCACAGCAAGCCTGAAGTGCCACCTTCTATGCCTCTTGCTTTTGTCTGCCTTTCTTCCTAATGTGAGGTGTGGTGATGAAACCTATAATAAACCACAGTAACAACAACAGCATTCAATTAAGTACATTTGCATTATCTCTCTAAATTGCCTCTAGATTCTCTCTCTATATATATATATATATATATATATATATATATATATATATATATATGTATTTTCCTCTACTCTTTACTGGGCTACTCTGTGGAATAGCTTCTCTCTAGAAATTATGCCAATATGCCAATACAGAAACACACAGTCACTGGATGATGTCATCAGTGATGTCATTTGAGATGTCATCAGTGATGTCATTTGAGATGTCATCAGTGATGTCACTGACCATGTCATGAATGATGTAATATGTGACGTCATCAGCAGTGCATTGCGGGGACGCGAGTTATAGTTAGCTCAACTAACTATAACGGCCGAATGTCTCTGGTTTTGTACGAGTAAAATGTCCAACTAACTATAACGTCCCTGAAACCTATGGTTTTTTCAGTGAATTTCAAAGGTTTTTTAAATGCTAATTTCTAACTATAACAACCCTGAAACCTATGGTTTTTTCAGTGAATTTCAAAGGTTTTTTAAATGCTAATTTCTCACTATAACGACCCTGAAACCTATGTTTTTTTCAGTGAATTTCAAAGGTTTTTAAAATGCTAATTTCAAACTATGCCTACATAGGTAGGACATATGCAGAAAGAGGAAGAAAGGCGCAGAAAGAAGCAAGAGAAATGCAGAAAGAGGCAACAGAAGTCCAGAAAGACAAAGAAAGGTGCAGAAAGAAGCAAGAGATATGCAGAAAGAACCAACAGAGGGGCAGAAAGAGACCTTGTTGCAAAATTATCCTGTGCCTGCAATTTTTTGCTGACAGGTACTGGTGGTAACTGACTCTGACTAACCAGGCCCAGAGCCAGTGCTATGCTAAAAGACACTTAGAATACAGTGAAAACACCTTCATACACTAGGGTACACTATGGGTTGGGGTACCCCTGTGATTGGCATGACCTCCCCTGTAAGGCCCTAGTACATAATAGGGCAGGGGGATTAAAACTACCTCTAAGTCAGAGGTGCAGAAAGATGCTTCTTTAACTAGTAGTCGCATCTGCAGAGTGTTAGAGAAAGGGTGCTGGGCCTCCGACCAGTGCTCAGGAATTCCGCTGCGTAGGACTTACAGGAGGTACCAGGAGGGCTTCTTGGTCCCCAAAGTCCCTCAGGAGTAAAGTGGACTTTATCCCACATCCAGTAGTCTGCCAGGAGGTGCGTTTGCAGAGTGGTGGAGAAAGGGGGCGTGGCCTCCGAAGACGTCTTAGCAATCCTACTGTGTGAGACTTACTGGAGGTAACAAGAGGGGTAGTTGGCCACCAAGGACATCCTTGGGGGCCAACTCCCCGAGCGTAAGAGGAGTAAGAAGAGGCATCCCTCAGCCCAGCCCAGCGAGCGCCAACATTCTTCTCCGATTGCTGTGTAAAATGCGTCTCTTGCAAGAACGCCACCTGAACCCTTGGTCAGAATCCCATAGACACCAAGGTTCGTTTTAAAGACTGTATGATCCACATTAACATGTGGATGAATGAAAACCATCTACAGCTAAATGGTGACAAAACGGAGATAGTATTCTTCGGGGATGCACAAAAGTACTGGACAAATGACTGGTGGCCTGCAACTCTTGGCCCTAGTCCAATACCCAAACAATCGGTTCGCAATCTAGGAATCCAAATCGATAGTAAACTATCGATGAAAAACCAGGTGAACCACATAATTGGCTCCTGTTTTGGTATCATGCGCAATTTGCGTAAAGTTTTTAAATGGATTCCCATGGAAGCCAGGAAACCATTAGTTCAGGGATTGATTATTAATCGCATGGACTATGGTAATGCCTTACTATCATTAATAAATGAGGATCTCTTATCTAGACTGCAGGTCCTACAGAATACTGCAGCTAGGCTGGTTCTGAATCTTCCATCAGGCTCTCCATCTGCGCCTAACTTGAAGCAACTTCACTGGCTGCCTGTCAGAAAGAGAACGCGTTTTAAGATTCTTTGTTTAGTACACAAAAACATGTATGGTAGTGGCCCTGGCTACTGGAAAAAGAAGCTTAAATGGCATCAGCCAAGCAGGCCCTCAGATCCAGCAATAGGTACCTTCTTACCTCCATTAGAATTGCAATACAACTAGAAATGGAGGAAGATCTTTTTCATTCATAGCCCCCACTCTTTGGAACAAATTGCCATTACATCTTCGCACTATTGCTGATCATCAACGTTTTCGTAGGGAACTAAAAACATGGTCTTTTGACAACTGACCCCCTGCTTTCCTCTGTTAGCTGTTTTTAGTTGGAGATGCCTGTGAGCGCCATGAGACTTTCGGGTGATATGAGCGCTTTACAAATGTCCCTGATTTGATTTGATTTGAACATCTAGTATGTCTAACTGCGCTAGCACTGACCGTATCTTCTTAGGACTATTCAAGCCGCGCACATTCCAGGTAAGGAACTTTATGTTACTGCCCATGGACTTGCAGAGTCAGATGTATTTAGTAGTGTGAGAGATAGTGTTGGAATCAGACCGAGGAGGCACAATCAAATTAAAATAAAAAAGTGCCCACTAACCCCCTAACCCACCCTCCACAACCCCCCACCCACTTCAGCGACCCAAACTTGGTAAAGCCATCCCACCCCGGGATTAACAATCCCCAACATGGAGAACAACAGATGCAGAACTGTTTTTGGGGAGCACCCATGGGGGGAACACCAGAGTGCTACGAACCTCCTACGTGGCAGGAGGTGGCTGATCAGGTAAAGGAAATGTGCAAAGATTTACAAGCAAACGTCAATAAGCATTGCATCAACATGTTCAATCCGAAGTGCGGTGCTGTCCCTACAAGGCAGCTGGACTAGGTGATCGAGTATTGCAATGTATGCGGGTAGCGTGATTATCCCCAGGGGGTGAAACAGTGAGAATTACTGAACCCAGCCCCATAAGTGGCCATCACTGGAGCTCGGGTAATCAGGAAGGCGCAGGAAAGCGGGAACAACCCTCCACCCGCCCCAAGGTTCGTAGTACCAGATCAGGAGGGGGAGAAACATGACGCTATTCGGGAATTTGGGACATAACCCTCTAATGGACCAGAATCTGGGGCGGAACCCACATCCCCGTCGGAATCGGGTCCTGCAACAGAGAAGAGTGAGCATGCAGCATACAAACAGTACATGAAAAAGCGACAGGCAATAATCAGCAAGGTATGACCAGGCAACAATGCGAGTGGAGAGATCAAGCATGACGAGTCCAGACACGTCATGTATGCCAGACAGTATCACAGCTATAGAGCAGACCTAGGTACACCATCACTGTTCCTCATCGCCGTGAGCCTCCGCAGTCTCAGATCGTCTACGTTTCAGCTTCTTGACGTGATCCATTGCCGCCTTAGGAGATGTGAAGATTTTACAATCCCCTTCCTGGCCCACCCGTAAGCGGGCGGGGTACTGCTTAGCATAAGGAATGCCTTCAGACTGCAAGAATGTTTTTACTGTACCGAACTCTCGCCTTGCTGCCTGGACGGCCACCATAAAGTCCGGGAAGAAAGACAGAGCGTTCCCTTGGTGGTTAATTGCGCCCTTGTCTCTAGCGAGCCTCAAGATGACATCCCGGTCACGATAGTTCAATAGGCGTGCTATTATAGGACGCGGTGGGGCACCTGGCACCGGTCTCGCCGCCAGAGAACGGTGGGCCCGCTCCACTATGAACATAGGAGATAGGTTGTCAGGGCCGAATATATCCTTGATCAGGGATTCAATGAAAGTCTCCATTCTGCCAGTATTGGTGGACTCCGGTAGGCCCGTGATGCGGATGTTGTTGCGGCGGGACCTGGCCTCCAAATCTTCATTCTTCGCTTGAATAAGCGCTAACACCTTCTCCATGTGGAGGGCCTTGCCGCTACCTTGGTCAGGCCATCCTCGTTTGTGGAGACGCGCTGTTCAATTTCACCCATCCTCACATTTTGTTTCTCAAGTTGGGAGGACATATGGTCAAGTCTGTGATTCACTGCCGCCATAGCCCCTTCGATGGATTGGAGACTCTTCTGAATGGCAAGCAAAGTTGATTCCAGCTTGGAGGGGCCCTCCCCAGGGACATCCGCCTCGGAGTCCGAGGCCGCTCGTTGCTGTGGCTTGGCGGATTTACGCGCCTCAAACGTGAGGCGAGGCTGCGTTTTGTCTGTGCGCCCCATGGTGGCAGAGAACAAGGCAAAGGTGGGCTAGTCTCCTCCACCGTCCGAACCCCGAGGTGCCCCAACAGCAGCCAGTAGATCCAGGAAGCAGCAGCCCACCACGCCGAGTTGGGCCCGCCAACTCTCGACCACCCTCCGGGGATTACAAATGAAGCAGGGGAACAGCAGTACACTAGGCCCCAGTAAATGCACACAGGCAGCTGTCACTGAAGTTCTGGGGCAATACGGGTTGACAACCCCGACCAATGCTGTCAGAATAATGTTGAAATGAAGTGAAATGAACAGGCCTCAAGAGCCACTTAACCTTGGACCGGTTGCAACTGGAGTGTGATCGAAATCCGTGGCCCTCGCAAATTGCTCCGGGGATATGCAGCAGGTCATCACTGGCAGCGCAGGTGGGGCCTGGAAGCTCAAAGTTGAGGGGGAAAACGGAAGTCAGAAGGAATGCGCCAGGGTGCACCAGGTCCCAACTCAGCCACTAGGCAGGATCTCACCAGATCTCGCCGACTCAGAGCGCCCCACACCACACACACAGGCCGAAGCTTGCAGAGCACAGCCTAACTCTCCGGCCCTCACCCACCACTGCAGCTAAAGGCCAAGAGCCCGGCCGCACCCCACTCACGGCCGCCTGCTGTCGGTGCTGTCCGTCCCGCACGGCGTAGGGCTTATGGCAGCTGAAGACCGTCTCGCTCCCAGCCTGGGCACCCGGCAAAGTCTGCACCGATATGTGCAGCGAAAGCAGGCCGTGATTCCGCAGGCCCCCAAGAGCGCAGCGGCCCCAAGCCGGGACCCGACGCCCACTCCGGCAGTCGGATGGCGGCGCGCCTCGCGGCCGACCCCGGCCGTTGGAACTGGCGCGATGAGAGGTCGCTCCCGCCCCCGCTCACAGTGCGACACCAGGGATCGGTCGCTGCTCCCCCCTCACGGCAGGATCCACACCAGTAGGGCTCGCCTACCCACCAGCAGAGCTCCGCACGGCGAGGCGAGGCAGCGGGGACAACTGCAATCAGGACGCGGCGGCCGCCATGTTGCCGCGCGCCAGTCGCTTCTCAGGTCGCAATTTACAGCACGCGTGATGGCTTCAGAGCAACGCAGCTCACCTCACCCGCTGCAGGACGTGCTCGCGTTGTAGGGCAGTCAGCGGCGAGCTCCGATGCAATTATTTTGGGCGGATAATGGACGGATTAGGACTCAGCGGAGCGGAGCGGAGCAGCACTAAAGTGCGGCCATCTTGCCTGGCGCCCTCTAGCGCCCCCCCGCACCGCTGAAAAAAGTTAGTCGCTGTGTTGAAGTTCTGTCATGAACTTCAGCTGACCAGTGTGCTCCTCAAAGGCTAATCTCTTACTGGAAATACCTCAGAACTTAGGAGCATGCACCCCTCTGAGACACTGCTTCTTGACTAAACCTCACTCGTCTCCTCAGCGGAGATGCGCAGACAAGACTCTATTCACTGAAGCATGCGCGGTAAACAAGTTTCAAAAGCCAACTGGAAACTAGTCATCAAACAATTCCAGTCAGGCGTGGGTGAGAGACGCCTCCTCTCACGTACAGAATTCAGTTGGAGTGCGCAGCGTGAACCTTGTGCATGTGCATTAATGACAAGAGTGGTTCTCGGGAGAACAAAGACTAGACTGCTTCTCCTACCTACAGCTAGTGTCCCCCACCTTAGTTTTCCTTTCTGCTTGTTTTTGTAAGTACTGTAACATGACCTTTAGTTTTAATTTCCAATAAGGACTCAGGGGCATATTTACAAGCCCCTATCGCCACAGGAACGTCACTTTTAACAATGTTCCTGTGGCGATAGGGGCTTCGCCTTATTTACAAGGCGGCGTTAAGCCACTTAACGTGGCTTAACGCCGCCTTGTAAATAAGGCACTCTTTCATGCTATACTTAGCGTGAAAGGGGTGGGCAATGGGTGTTGCGATGGGCGTTCCGCTGCAACACCCATTGATTTTGATGCTGCCCCCTATTTACAAGGGTGGCGTAAATAGGAGGCAGCTCCAAAATTAAGAGCAGAGAAAACCTATTCTTAACATGGCGAAACAAAAAGAAATGCTTTATTTCTCCTCGTTTTTGCTGTTTCTAGGTGTGCTGCATTGTGCAGCACACATAGAAACTGCAAAACCCCTTTAATGATTGTTAATGTGCAGGAAGGGACACCTTCCTGCACATAAACAATCATTCCCTCAATGCAAGCACTCTTGCACTATGGTGCAAGCAGTCCTGTCAAGTGCCACTCTCTCTGCTGTCACACAAAGCGCTAAAAGTACACTACTGGCCACTCGAGGCTGCTAGCTTGCGTGCGCGCCTGCTCCCGCAGACGTCACATGCCGGCCCGGGCGCGCGTTGCCAGTAGCACAGAGCACAGCAGTGAGGCTGCTACAATGTATCTTTTTTAAAAACCCTAGTGCATTCCCGCCCGGCGCAGCGCCACTGTCACAGCCTGACGTCAGGGGCCGGGCAGTACGTATGCTATGTTCTGCTGCCACCTTTGGCGCAAGCGGGGGTCGTGGCTGCGAAGGCAGACGAGTGGAAATGCGGCAAATGGCAGTACTGCTTGCACCGCAGCGCCGAAATTTTAAAACTAGACATGATTGTCTCGCGCAAATGGGAGCCAACACACGGACCACGACGGATGCTGGAGCCCGGAGCAGCAGTCACAGCACGGACCGTGTGCAGCTGCTGAGTATCCAACTGGAAAAGTCGATGAAATGGGTCTTCCGGCGCGCGACTGATACCAGGCAGAAAGTTTTTTAATTTTGCTAAATACCAAATGTGTGGCGGGTTCCTAACTATCGCAACTACTGCCAACCAGAGCGGGACACTCCTTAGAGAGGAGACCTGCCTGTGACCCTCCATCTCAAAGGCTCAAGAAACGTGGCAGCTCAAGATGTGTTAACAAAGCTGCTGGCCGAAGCGCTCAGCTTTGAGCCCCCCAGGCACGTGTGGAATGGCAGCAGGAAGGTTAGTCACCCGCTGTGCCCTGTGTTAATTTGATATCGGCAACATGTACTTAACTGTAGTAGGTTAAAACAAATGAAATGGCATGAGTGTATAAGACGTGCTCAATGATAATTTCTTTACCTTTATGTTTTTTGCACATTTTAATACTGTATCCATTGCAAATTGCATTCTATCTAAAACAGCTTGAAAGATAATGCCTGATTTTACTGATTTCCTCCTTCTGCGGCTATGGGTCCATATCAAACATTTAATTTGGTCTTTGCAATGGAGCATAGGAAACATTTTGAGAACTTGCATGTGCAGCCATGAATAATTTCTGCCTGTGTTTCTTGTTGGAGGGAATCTTGTGAGAGATGTTGCAGATAACGTTCCACTCTTTCAGTGGTTCAAAAGAACACCTCCTACATGGATGTTATCTCGTGAGCGACTGACTCTTTCATCCTGCTCGGCTTATATGTTTTGATGATGTTAATTTAAGTGTTGTAACTGACTGTAGAGCACTGCATATTCACTGGATGAAACACTTGTTCGTTGTCCATGGACGTCACATGCCTTGCTGCTATACCCATGCTAGGTTATAAGCAGCCGCTTCGCTCACTGAGGGTTTCTGCTGCTTTTGGCCTCCCATTCAACTCAAGGAAGTGTCCATATGTGGATAATGAACACCCTACTCTCATCATGCTTACCCTTAGCTGTCTCCACAGTTGTATCCTTCAGACAAGCACAATTGCTATTACATTTCTGATTGCTACAATGTGATATTGGTGCCCTGAACAGTTGTCTCATTGGTATCAGCATCTTTGCCTTTTATTTCAGGGGTTTTGAGCAGTTCCCAGATATTGTAGTGCTTCCCATTGACAAAAGGCTGTAATTTCTAATATTTAGCTCTTTCCATGCACTTAATTTTGCTCGTGAGCAAGTGTCACTCATAATTGTTGAATGTCACTCATAATTACACTGAAATTATGAAAATGTCACACATAGCAATCTTAAACCTTGGCAGCTATGTGCAAGGGTGCACGCGTTGGCGCTAGCCAGCTTAGTTTAGCGCCAGCACTAGGGAAAATGCAGGGATGTACCGCATCTTTGTAAATACAGCTCATCCCTGCGTTTTCGGAATGGCGGAGCGTGGTGTTAGCATTTTGTGCTTAACGCCACGATCCGCTATTCCCTTGTAACTATGCCCCACAGTTTTTTCCAACGAGAATATTTGGGGGTACCTAAATTTTTCTGAACCACAAGTGGTCTAATGGCCCTATTACGAGTTTAGCGGACCTCCTGCGGCACTGCCCCCCCTCCGTCCACAGGAGGACCGGTAAGGCTGTGGTGCTCCCACCTGCCAGATTCAGAGTTGAATCCAGGTCGGGCTGGCGGTGCTGCGGTGGTGTCACAGTGATGGCTGTTTCAGGCTCAAAGAAGATCGTTCACAGCAGACTGCTGCCATGAAATCGCATGCAGCACATTCATGCACAGTGTGGCATGCATGCCTCACAGTGCAGAAACTGGAGTGCTTTCCAGGGGGGCACATCATGTGCCCCCCGCATGCTCCCCCAGGCCCAAGAGCGAAAACTAATAAAGTTTGTGCAAAAAAAAGAGTATGGGCTGTCATTGATTTGTATGGTACGGTATGGTCCCTCACTGTATTGTATGAGATGGTGTGGTATGGCCTGCCATTGTTTGATATGGTATGGTAAGGTACAGTACAGTATGCTACAGTACGTGCGGTATGATATGGTATGGTCCTGTCATTTTATAGTATGGTATGGTCTGTCAAGGTATAGTATGATATGGTAGTATATGGCATGGCATGGCCTGTCACTGGATAGTATGGTATGGCATGCAATTGTATGGTATTGTATGAAATGGCTTGTGATTGTATGGTGTAGTATGGTATTATATGGCATGATAGGGTAGGGTATGGTACGGTATAGTATGCTATGCTATGTTATGCTCTGCCATGGACTGTCATTGTATAGTACAATAAGATATGGTATGGTCTGTCACTGTATGGTGTGGCATGGTATGGCCTGTCTGTCATGGATGGGAGAGGATGGGATGGTGTGAGATCATATGGCCTGAGGTTGAATACTATGGTACAGTATGTCATTGTTTAGTATGGTATAGAATGATATGGCCTGTCATAGTATGGTATGGTATGGTAACTTATGGTTTGGTATGGTATGGTGTGCTATGATATGGCATGGTATGGTATGTTTTGGCCAATAATTGCATAGTATGGTATAATAGGGTATGGTATGGTATTGTCTGTCATTGTATGGTCTGGAATGGTATGCATGGGATGTCATGGTATGGTACGGTGTGGTGCAGTATGGTATTGTAGGAATTGCCTCTTTTGACATGGTTAGCACCCACTTTTTGCCTGGTGTATAATGTGTTTTCGAGTTGAAAGTGCACTGGGTCCCTGCCAACCTGGTTCCCAGTGCCAGATCTCTTTCCTAAAATTGTATTACGATTGGCACAATTTCAGCCATCCCTGTAAGTCCCTAGTAAATGGAACTCCTGGTACATTGGGACTGAAGAGGATCCACTAGGGCTGCAGCACAAATTGTGCCACCCTAGCGACCCCTAACCAAGACCATGCAAACTGCCATTGCAGGCTGTGTGTCTTGGTGCAGAGAAAACTGAAGAGTCAACATGCCACACAGCCCTGTATACCATGCCCCCATACACTGCATGAGGTAAAGGTAGGTCACCCCCACTGCAGGCCTTACAGCCCTAAGGCAGAGTGCACTATATCCCATGTGTGGACATATCTGCATGAGCAGATATGACCCCACAATGTCAAGCCCATTCTTGGATATTGTAAGTGCACAGGGAAGCCATAGATATTACATGGGTTGGATACCAGTGTTGGATTTATTAATAAATGCACACAGGAGACCCTTAAGAGGGTCCCCATAAAACCTACCAAGCACTGGTGTGGTCTCTGACTAGGCTTAGCCAGCCTGCCACCACCAGACATGTTTCATACCTCATGGGGTGACAGCCAACGCTCTCAGGGGCCAGGAACAAAGCCTGCTCTGGACAGAGGTGCTTCACACCTCCCACAGGACAGGATGGCCTTCCGAGGCGGGAAACTTCAAAGGTGATGCCACCTTTCAAATGTGAACCAGGCAGCTTCAGCTAGTGGAGGATGCCAACCCCCATTTCCTGCTCCATGTTCGGTGGGAGGACAGGCTGGAAAATTAGGTAAATTAGGAGGTGGGTCCCCATTCAGCTAGCACCACCCCTAAGGTGGGGCCGGATATGTGGACCCCACTTTTCATTTCCCTCCATCTTGGTTTTAAGGGGAATTAGCCAATTAGGGTCAGGGTAGCACCCCTTCCCACAGGAAGTGGTCACTTAGAGGGTGTGTAGACACCCTAAACTTAGGTAGCCCATTGGCTACTACCTGTATCCCCCAGTAACGCCCCTAAATTTAGTATTTAGGTGGCATCCCTGGACCCTGAACTCAGATTTGATGAGCACGGAAAAGAAAAGGACAAAGAAGAACTGCTGAACCAAGGACTTAAGCCCTGCAGCAGAAAATTGACACCAAACGCTGCCTGCTGCTTTAAAGACTCGACCCTCATGGTGTGCTGTCTTGTCCTGCAACTGTAGGGCCTCCATGAACCCCAGAGCACCTCCAGCCTTTTACAAATCTCCAGAGAACTCCATTGGAGTGGAGGTACCACTGAACTGCAGCCCGCACTCACTAACCCGCAGAATCCAGATGTACCGATTTGCTGCTCCCTGGCGACTCCGATGCAGCATCCAAACCAAAAGTGGTCATCAGCTCCAGAGGGTGAGATCTGTCTCTTCACCAAATTTGGAGACACCAGGAACTACCAGAGCTGTGCCGAACCAATACCAGGGGTACCAGACCCTCTGCAGCATTCTCCGAGATGAAGAGTCCAATTCAGACTCCAACTATCCAGGAAGCAAGTACCCGTCGAGGGACATTGAGACCCCTGAGACCCACTCTGTGAGTGGCCCAGCTGACCCGAAATCGCCTTTCCAAGATTCCTGCCCCAGACCGTGAGGACAACTTGACAGGCCCTGCCCGGCTGGACTATCGACTCTGCACCCAGCCTGCTCAGCCTGGGTGCCGATGAACCAGCTGTGCTTCCGTGGTCCTGAAGCCCTTGCGACCTGCTCCGTTGAGTGGGCCCCCTCGGACCTACCTTTAAGTCCCCTTGTGCATTGTGTTTTCAGGTGGCCTCTTTCTTCGTAGCGCACCAGCTACCAACGACCTCAGCACCCTGCTCCTGGTTGAATCTGGGACGCTCCTGAGAATCCACTGGTGGAATATTGGATATGGCCTTGCTACCTATGTAAATTCTGAAGGTGAACCTTGAAATCCAACTGCGTGATTTTATATGCATTTTTCTCTTTTTTCTCATTGACTTCAAGAGTGCGTATTTGCGCACAAAACTAATTCATTTTTGCAAACTTGAAAAATTCATAACTTAAAAAGTACTTACTGTAGAACGAAGTCCTTGGTCTGAAAACTTACAAAACAAATTGGTGTTATTTTTATAAATTGGTCTCAGATTTATTCTTGAGCATGTGTCTCATTTATTGCCTCTGTGAGTAGAACAAATGCTTAGCACTACCCTCTGATAAGCTTAACTGCTCACACACACTACCACAAATAAAATAGAGCGTTAGTATTATCTGCTTTTGCCTCTGTATACCAATCTGGGTCTCACTGGACTCTCTGCACAGTGTACTTCGTTTTAGTGCACTTTATAGAGAGCCAGCGTCCTACGGTGGGGTATATACTTTGCATTTGCTGATTCCACTCTGTCAATAAGTGACCACATGAATAAATCCAAATTTGTCTTTAGCTAGCTGTATTTTTCGGTTGGTCTATTTTTCTAAATTTTAAAATGAACTGCTAGGGCCTTGGTTAAGTCCCTATACTCAGTTTTTTAGAATTTAAAAATCTTACTTTACTTGGGACAAAAGAAAAGTATTAAGGTTGTTTTAACCTTATAAAAAAAGTCCCATCTTTGGTGCAATAATGAATAACCCACAGGAGCAAGCTCAGGAATTCACCTTGACACCATACAAGGAGTTGTCATACTCCCAGCTATGGGCCTTCTGTAGGGGTTATGATGTTAAAACTGAAGCTCATGCTACCAAAGAAAAGCGTATGAAGCTTTTGGCATAACATGAGAGAGATCATCCAGTGAATGAAAATTATTCCCAGGAGAATCATACAGCAGAAGGAGATGCTCAGGAGGTGGTGGAGACCCCTGCCTCAGAAGTGGAAGCTCCCCCAGAGGAAAAGCTTGCCCTAGAAAGATTGACCAGGAGGTTCAACTTAGAAGCTCAACTCCAGGACACAGAGAAGCAAAGAAGAGAGATGGCATAGCGTAACCATTCATTGTCGAGTATGCCACAGTCTGTCTTTGTATAGGAAGGGGTGGTATGGTGTGGCCTGTCGTTGTGGAGTATAGTGTGATATGGTATGGTAGGGCCTCTCATGGTCTATTATGCTATTGTATGATATAGCATGTCATTGTATAGTATGGTATGGTATTTTATGGTGTGATGTTGTGGTGTGGTTTGGTGCGGTGCGGTACAACACGGTTCGGTACGGGCTGTCATAGTAGGCCATGGTATGGTATGGTATGGTATTCTGTGGGATGGCCTGTCATTATTTAGCATGGTATTGTATGCCCTGTTGTTGTATAGTATGGTAGGGTATGGATTGTCATGCTCTGATATGCTATTGTATGGTATAGCACGGTGTACCATGGTATTGTATGGTATGGCCTGTGATGGTATTGTATGTTAAGTTATGGGCTTTCATTGTACATCATGGTATGGTATCATATGGCCTGTAATTGTATGGCATGTATGGTATGGTATAGTATAGTATAGAATGGTATGCTATGGGAAGGGTATGGTATAGTATTGTATGGTACTGTACAGTATGGTACTGCATGGCCTGTCATTGCATAATATGTCATGATATAGCCAATCATTGTATACTATGGTATGGTGTGGTTTGGTTTGGTATGGTATGGTCTGCCATTTAATGACACATTATGGTATGGTATGGCCTATCATCATATAGTATGGTGTGGTGTGGTATGGTATAGCCTGCCATTGTATCATATAGTATGATATGGTATAACCTGGCATTGGATATTATGCTATGGTATGGCCTGTCGTATAGTATGGTGATGTATGGTATGGTTCGGTAGGGGATGGGATGGTATGGCCTGTGATTGTATAGTATGGCATGTTATGGCCTGTAATGGTATAATATAATACTGGATGGGATGGTATAGCCTGTCATGGTAACATATGGTATAACATGTCATTGGATAGTTTGGTATTGAATGTCGTATAGTATGGTATGGCATGGTATGGGATGGAATGATATGGTAGGGCCTGTCATGGTGTGGTATTCTATAGTATGGTATGGTATGGCATGGTATGTTATGTTATGGAAAGGTATGGTATGACCTGTCATTGTATTGTATGATATCAGATAAGGTGGGATGGTAATACCTGTGATTGTATAGTATGGCCTGTCTTTGCATGGTATTGTATGGTGTGATCTGTCATTGTATGGTATGGTATGGTACGGTATGGTACGGTACGGCACGGCACGGTATAGTATGATGTGGTGTAGTATGGTATGATCTGTCTTCGTGTAGTATATGTGATGGTAATGCCTGTGATTCTATAGTATGGTATGGTATGGCCTGGCCTGTCTTTGTATTGTATGGTATGGTATGATATGACCTGTCATTGTATGGTATGGTATGGTACTGTACTGTGCGGAATGGTAATGTAAGGCCTGTCATTGTATAGTATGCTATGGTATAGCCTGCCATTGTATACTATGGTATGGTGTAGTGTGGTGCGGTTTGGCCTATCATTGTATGGTATGATATGGTACAGTACGGTGTGGTATAGTGTGGTGTGATATGGTATGGTATAGTGGTGTGGTACAGTATAGTACATTATGATACAGTATTTCCTGTCACTCTATGGCAGAGGTCTTCAATCTGTGGGGCGCGACCCCCAGGGGGGCCGTGGAGTCCTGGGAAGGGGGTCGCGCATTTCCAGGCCTCTCTTCTGCCTGGAATCTAAAACATGTGCTTTTCGTTTTGGACAAAGACAAGCGCATTAGTTAAAATACTTCAGCTGAAGTAAATTGAGTAAAACGAAGAGGCCCAGAAGACAGGTAAAACAATCCTTCAAACAAGCCTTCTTTCCAGGGTGCCTGCTTGCCTGAATGAAAAATGCAAATGTGTGAATTGTTTATCAATCTGCAAATGTAAAGGATGCTTGGGAGGGGTTCTGGTTTTAATTGCTCGAATCACTCCAAGCATTGTAATGGCAAAGATGTGGGTTTTTTTTTTGCATGGTGGTTAACAACTGGGATGTGAAGTGTGTGCTTTTAATCATAACTGTATTTACACAATGCTTATTACCCCTGAGGAGGAGTTGAGGGACAGTTATGCAAAATAAAATGTATTACTTATGGTCTGATGTTACTCAAATCTACATTTTGGAAGCTCCATTTTATCCTAAAACTATTTGCACAGTTTGTAGCAGTCTACGATATAACATGTGTAATGCAAGTATAAAATAATGACTTACACATTCACAGTGCTTTCTGTCACAGGCTGTGACCTCATAGCACTAAAAATACACAAGTCACTATTCTCCACTGCACCAACCAAATTTAATTCAGTGGCTCTCTGGTTACACACAGACCTCTGCCATGCATTAAATAAAAGAGGTCTCATAATGTACTATATAGTGCATTTACCACTGAGTAACAACTTTTTTAATTTCTTTTTCATTTAAGCTACCCATTATTTTATATGTAGCTACCTGATGGTGAAAGACCTAAAAACAAACAAAATATTTTGGGGCTGATTTATGAGAGGCTTGCGCCGCCAGAACGTCACATTTTTGAAGCTTCGGTGGCACAAGCAGTCTCAATCATATCTATGAGGCGAGGCAAAGTCACCCTGCATGGCTTTGCATGGCCTCATAGATATGGAGTAAGACACGGCAGCGCAAGTCGTTTCGTTGCCTTAATCTATGACAAGTTGACGTTCCATAGGCATTGCGGTGGGTGTTCCCACGCAACACCCATGGATTTTGATGCTGCCCCAGATTTCCAAACCATGTAAACCTGGGGCAACTCCAAAACCTTATGCCTCCCCACAGCAGGCGTAACGAGGAGAAATGTTTTAATTTCTCCTCGTTTTTCCTCTTTAAATGTGTGTTGCATTCTGCAGCACACATAGAAAGAGGAAACCTCCTCTCAGGATTGTTTTTGTGCAGGAAGGTGCCCCTTCCTGCACAAAAACAATACTGCCTATGTTGGTACTAGGCAGCAATTTGTGCGCCAACACAGAGGGAAAGGACAGGAATGTACCATATTTCACAAATAAGGTGCATTGCTGCTCTTTCACATTGGCGTAGGGCAGTGCAGCAAGAAGACTTGCGGTGCTGCCCTACGCGAATGCCTCATAAATGAGGCACGTTGTTTTTAGCCACATGTTTGACCATGTCATTACGCTCACTGACGTTTGGTTTGCTAAACATTGTTCAATTTATTTCCCCAGTGTAAAAATGATTTGCTGTGGGAATTAGGGGCATTTATGGTTGTTGATAGTTGCAGCGGCGGCTGGCTCAGGTAAGCGCGGTGAGGCGGGGCGGGAAGACGACAGAATAAGTATAATTAAATAAATAATACCTATTCCGTCATCTGTCGGCTTCCCCCCCTGCCGCGCCCTGCCCCGCCCCACCGCGCTTACCTGAGCCGGCCGCTGCTGGATAGTTGCCAATGGTGAGGAGGACCAAGTTCTATCATTTTTTGTCAGGAGGGGGTCCTTACGCCTACAAAATTTTGACAGGGGGGTCTCAGCATCAAAAAGTTTGAAGAACTCTGCTCTATGGTATGCTATGGTATGGTATGATACTGTATGGTCTGTCATTGTATAGCATGGTATGCTATGGTATGGCATGTCATGTATGGTGTGGTATGGTATGGCCTGTAGTTGTATGGTATGGTATGGAAAAAATGTCATTGTCTGGTATGGTATGGAAAGGTGTGGTATGCTATGGTATGGTATTGTATTGCATTGCATGGCATGGTCTGTCATTGTATAGCATGGTATACTATTGTATGGTGTGTTGTCATATGTCCCGTGCAGGCCCATTGTCGTTTTCCCTATGTTAGCATGAGCACATTGCAGACTGCCCTCTGCTTTGCGCACATTACTCTACAGACATATTTTGCTTTGTGCCACACTTTACTTTCTCACAGAACACGCTGTTGTTTTGCATTCTGTTCTATCCTGGGATTTAGTCTGAACATGTAGACAAGCTCAAACAACAATGCCCCTTGTTATTCTGTTCTGGTCAGGCCCTAGCACCTTGACAAAACACGCAAATGCAGCTGTTTGGGAACACATACTTTTGTCATATAGGTATGCACGAATAGGTAAAACACACTTGGAGAGGGACCTTTCCCGGGAAAAGATCGTGACAGCCCTTGAGATGTAGAACTTCATCTGTGTATACTAAGGTACGTTGTCTGCTGCTAACACCTAGAGATCTTCTGATATATAATCATTTTGCTTCTGTAGAAGGGGAGGGAGATTAGGCTACACAGTCATATATAATGACAGCTCCATTTATGATTTACGGACTACTTGCTATGCTAACCGTATTTGTGTTAGGCATTTTCCTACTTGTAGCATGTATACTGCATAGTACAGCACGACAATTAAAATAAACATTTTAAACTTTCCTTGTGACTCTGTCAGAACTTATTGTGGACTAGTACGAGTGTGAGAGCGAAAGGGTGTGTCCTGTAACCGCAACTCCTGAGAGGGTCGGGAGTGTTGTGTTCTGGGGTGTCTAATCATTTGCTCCTCTGTGAGTGAGTAGGGGGGCAAGTGAGACACTATAGCTAGTCGGTCCTGGGTTCATAGGTACTCAGGTGGTAGGATGACTTAGTCCCAGCCTACTAAGGTTCCATGATCCCAAGCATAGTTCTGTGACTCCGCAGAATCCCTGCAACATGACACAGCCAACGTTTGGTCTGGTACTTATTCACGAGACCCCTGAGTAGCGCTGGTGCTAGTCCACAATAACTTCGCAACATTTTCCGGAGATGTCTGTGGTGGGAGGGCTTTGCCTCCTGAGTTTTTAGGGCTCACCTATTGCTGAAGGTTTTTCAAGCTTGAAGTTTAAAAGGTTTTAGACCTATTTTGTTCTACCATTTCTTTCCATTGTTTTTCAGTGATGGCACAGCCGATTGCGATTCCAACTCCTTCCCGCGCTGCACTTACACAACATTTGTGGCAGCATGGAGTCCCCAATGCGGGGTCTCCGGTTGTTTATGTAGTTGAAGCGGATCCTGCGTATCGTTTCTAGGTCTTCTACTCCTGGGTTACGTTTCCCTCAGTGTATACGAATGATAATTCTTTCCATGCTTATACTCCTTCCGCTGTTCCGGCAGCTTATCGCCCTTATGCGGTTGAGGAAGTTCCTCTTACAGCCTGGGAACACCAGATTTGGTTTAATGGCGCCCTACCCCATCCTATTTCTTTTGTTCGTATGGGCCCCTTGAGTATTGATGGGGCCACATGGCATGATTCGGCCAGCTTTACTCTGCATCCTACTTATCTTAAAGCTAATTTGGCGGACATGCGCTTGTTATATGGTCGGGTGGTTCTTCTTTATAGACGCCTGACCCAATTTGTTGCTTGTGCTTTTCCACTAGCTCCACCTGACGCTGCGCCTCCAATGCAGGCTGCAGACGGTGGTGGTTTTGTGATTAGCCCCGTTATTATTAATTCGGTGATGGGCAAACATCCTCCAAATCGTGAGGACTTGACGTTTTGGATTGTTCAGAAAATTGAACAGCTTGATGCAGTTTTCCCTCTTAAGGGTCTGGTTGAAAAGCATAGGATCCTTGGTATGCAGACATAATATCGATGTTTAAATATCGATATACCATTATATCGATGTTTAAATATCGATATGACAGAATATCGACCATCAAGAATATCTTCGACCAGAATATCGACATGCAGGTAAGAAATATTGTTTTAATTAATATCGGTGTTAGTAATATCATTAGTAAAAATATCGTTGTTAATAATATCGAATTATTTTTAGTGTTTTGTATGTTAGTATATGTTAAAAGTATAGCTTATTTTTGTAATGTATGTTTGAATTTTTTACAAGTAATTAATTTTATGTTAATTAATTTTTGCGTATTTTAGTTCCGTAGCGGGTTGTGGGTTTATAGGGGAATAGGGTGAGAAGTAATTTAATTAAAATTAATTAATTAATAATCTTATTAATTATTATTTTTGTATTTAATAATTTATATTGTTAATAGTGTTAATTAATTTGTTATTAATTATTTATAAATTGGTTATTAATAATTAATAATTAATTGGTAAATATGTTAATTGTGTAATTTTTTGAGGAGCAGGTTGTGGTTTTATAGGGGAGTAGGGTGGGAAGTAATTTAATTATAATTAATTAATTAATAATTCTATTAAATAATATTTATGTAATTAATATTTTACATTGTTAATTGTGTTAAAAAATGTTATTAGTTAGTTATTAATTGGATATTAATTAGTACAAAATAATTAGTAAATATGTTAATTGTGTAATATTTTTTATGAGTTGGTTGTGGGTTGATAGGGGAGTAGGGAGGGAAGTAATTTAATTTTAATAAAATTTTTATTATTTTTTTATATACAATATTTATTTAAAGTTATTTTATAGGATCAATTGTGTGAACTAATTTATTTTTGATTGTTTTTAATTTGCTTGTTAATTGTTATTAGTTAATTAATTAATCAATTGTTAAATAATTATGTTAATTGTGTAATATTTTACAATATTGGTGGTGACGTTTATAGGGGAATATAGTGGGAGGTAAATTATTTTTGAAAAATTAATTATTTGTTAATTAATGTTAATAATTTTGCAGGAGTGGGAATACTAAATTATTCCCTCCGCTATCCAACACTTTCCCTACTGTTACACTTGGTGGAGTGGGAATAGTAAATTATTCCCACCCGCCAGCCAACACTTTCCCTACTGTTGCACTTGCTGGAGTGGGAATAGTAATTTTTACATACCCGCTATCCAACACTTTCCCTACTGTTGCACTCACTGGAGTGGGAATAGTAAATTTTACATACCCGCTATCTAACGCTTTCCCTACTGTTGCACTCACTGGAGTGGGAATAGTAATTTTTACATACCCGCTATCCAACACTTTCCCTACTGTTGCACTCGCTGGAGTGGGAATAGTAATTTTTATCTACCCGCTATACAACACTTTCCCTACTGTTGCACTTGCTGGAGTTGGTATAGTAATTTTTACCCACCCACTATCTAAAAATGTCTCTACTGTTACACTTGTTGGAGTGGAAATAGTAATTTTTACCCACCCGCTATCCAATACTTTCCCTACTGTTGCACTCACTGGAGTGGGAATAGTAAATTTAACACCCCGCTATCCAACACTTTCCCTACTGTTACACTCGTTGGAGTGGGAATAGTAATTTTTACCCACCCGCTATCCAATACTTTCCCTACTGTTGCACTCACTGGAGTGGGAATAGTAAATTTAACACCCCGCTATCCAACACTTTGCCTACTGTTGCACTCACTGGAGTGGGAATAGTAAATTATTCCCCTCCGCTATCCAACACTTTCCCTACTGTTGCATTTGCTGTAGTGGGAATAGTAAATTATTCCCTCTGCTATTCAACACTTTCCCTACTGTTGCACTTTCTGTAGTGGAAATAGTAATTTTATCCCCTACGCTATCCAACATTTCCTACTTTTATAGTTAATGTAGTGTAAAATATTTTTTTAAATAAATATTAATTTTAATATTTTAATTTATTATATATATATTTTATTTTTATATTACAGGGTTATGTATATATATGTATTTATAACTTTTCTTATGTTTCTAACATTTTATAATTAAATAAAATAATTATTTATTAATATTAAGTTAATATATATATTTTTTTAAATATGTATGTTTAATTTTTTTATATATTACATTTATCATTTATCAGTTTTTAACATTTTTAAATAATTATAACTATATTATTAATTATATTTAATATTTAATTATTTTTATATTATTTTTAAGACATTTAAAAAAAACGATATTTTAAACAACGATATTTTGGTTTCGATATTTTTGCACTTACCATTGTAGAGATAGGTTGTCGATATTCTGTCCATCGATATTGTAGACTCGATATTCCTGCAGCTCGATATTCTGTCAGTGATGTGCATGCCTAGTGGTCTGATTCCTCCTTTGGCCGAATGCAACACATGCGGGACGGTGTTTGCCTCAGTGTATACACTTTGTTATGGCACCCCCTCGATAAGCGTTCTTCCGAGCGTTCTTAAACAGGTAGAGGATGAACATGGGGCAGGTCCTGCCCTAGATCTAGGGATGAAGATATTGGGAATTGTTCAAGTGGTCTCCGGAATGATTCTTTCTAATGTTAAAGGTGAAGCAACAGCTTTGATGGTTCATCAACGCCTTTCGGCGGTGCCTGACCTTATTCGGGAACGTGAGTTACCGATTATTATAGCTGAAGTTTATACATCTTTGGGTCGCAATAATTCGGGGGTTATACCTTCTCCTCAGGGTAAGCTCCCACCTGCAAAGGAGGGATGTCCGGTCTTTCCTAAGAAGACGTGTTACAAAAATAAGCAGCAACAGAAGCCTAAGTCTCGTGGTGGTTCACCACCACCGGACGCTTCTGAACGTAGATATGATTTACGTGCTCGCTCTAAGATTAAAACTCCTGAGAGGTTTCAGGTTCCTGATCCTCGTTCCTTTCAGGAATCGTCTGATCAACAGTATGACCGAGGAGGACGGCAAGATCGCAGACGAGGCGAGTCCACGCAATGCCAGTGGGACCTGCAGCGCTCTTTTGACGTGAAAGTCAAGAGAGGAACCACCTCCCTATAGAGCCCCGTTCCAGAAGAAAAAAGTTGCGGCATTGATAGCGAAATATCCCTCAGACAGTGAGAACCCTCCTCCTGGACAGGAGTTGTGCGGTGACACTCCTCGACAGCATGGCGGAAGTTACGTAGTGCGCCAGACACTCCACCCATTTCTGGAGGCAAAAGCAACTGATACCTTTGTGACTGTTGAAACTGCAGACACCCCCATAGCACCTCCAGCTCAACTTTATCACGTAGACATTCAGCTAGAAGGTGACATTAAGCGCACCTTTAATGCTATTTTTTTAGACAACTTGACGTCTTCTTATGACATTTTACTGGCAGAGGTCGATTGCCCTCCCCCATTTGTTCTTGCTTCTCCACGAGGTGAGGATGTAATTATGCCTTCCTTTTCGCAATATGTCCCTGATGAGATTAAGCATGCTTATGCTTCTGAGTGGGCTCTTGCCTTAGCCCCGGCCTTATACCGCAACCAAGCTGGTTGGGATAAGGATTCTCCCTCGCATGCTGTGCCTGTTCACTCTGTTCCTCAGCCACAGCCTCAATATCCAATTCAACGTGACGCAAAGGCGTCCATTAAGGAGATTCTGACTCAATAAATAGCCCTCTCTTTCAGGTTTTAAACCCTGATGGTTCATATCGCATAGATTTGGATTACAGACATTTGAATAGTCATACCAGTACTTGCGCAGTGCAAAACACGCATAGTACAGCATTGATCAATAATATTGTACGTAAAAGATTTAATACTACTTTGGATATTTCAATTGGCTTTTTTGGTCATAACCTGGCTCCTGAGAGCCGGTATGTGAGAAAGTGCCCTCTTTCTGCATGGTATGCCCCCACTTTTTGCTGAATTGCTGATGTTCTTTGACTGAGTGTGCCCTGGGCTCCTGCTAATCAGGTACCCAGGACCTATGTTCCTTCCCTAAAAACTGCATTGAAGCCTAAACCCAATTGGCATCCCTGGCCACAGGTAGGCCCCTGGTAAATGGTACCACAGGTACCCAGGGTTCTGTGACCAGGGAAGGCCCCTAAGGGCTGCAGCACTTATTGTGCCACCCTTAGAGGCCCTGCACCTTCACACTCACACACTGCCTTTGCAGGCTGCGTGTTTTGGTGCAGAACAAAGTGAAGAGTTGATATGGCACACATCCCTGTGTGCCATGCCTACAACCCACTGCCCTGGCATAGGTCAGTCACCCCTCTCCCTGGGTGCACTATACCAGTGGTGAGGGTACAGGTGCATGAGCCCTGTACCCCTTTAGTGTCTAAGTCAATTCTTAGACATTGTAAGTGCAGTGCTGACATTAAGAGTATATGGTGCTGGGAGTTTGTCATTACGAACTCCACAGCACCATAATGGCTACACTGAAAACTGGGAAGTGTGGTATCAAACTTCTCAGCACATTAAACCCACACTGATGCCAGTGTGGGATTTAATGTAAAATGCACAACAGAGGGCATCTTAGAGATGCCCCTGAAACTCGACCAACTTCTAGTGACCCGACTGAGTGGCTGCTTAGGCTGCCACCAACAGACATGTTTCTGGACTCCTGGGCCGAGAGCCTGCTGCTCTCGGGGCCTGAAACAATGCACATCCTGGGACGAGGTACCAAGCCTCCTCCCCCAGGATGGGCAGGGTTCACGAAAGGGAAGCTTCAAAGGCATGCCGCCTTTGTGAGCCTCCCCAGACCATTTGCTGCTTTCAGCAACTGGTCCCCACTGGTTCTACCCCCCACTTTGGGCGGGAGAACCGGCGGGAAAAACAAGTGCGGGTGAGAGGTGTGCCCACCTCTGCCAACTCCACCCCTCAGGTGGGGGAGGCGAGGTGAAGCACAACTCCGAGTCCCCGCCTTCTTGAGGATGGGGGACCCAACCAACCAGGGACAGGCTCCTGCCCCCCTCCCACTGGAGGGTGGCACGATAGGGGGTGTTCCCACCCCAGGGAAGGGACCCATTGGTCCCTGCCCTTTAAATATCTGTAATGCCCCTAAATCTAGTATTTAGGGGGCACCCTGAACCTTGCTTCCTCAGATCCAGCCAAGAAACAAGAAGAAAAGAAGAAGAAGGACCGAACAGCCGTGCAGCCAGCTAACAAGGGGAAGACGCCCACTGACTTGGCCCCAGCCCTACCGGCCTGTCTCCCCTCGAACATGCTCCTGCGAAATCCCGGTGTGTCCTGCAGCCAGCAACCTCAAAAACCTCGGAGGACCTGCCTGCCTTCACTTCCAAAGACTGCTTCTCCCGTGAACACCGGATTTGTTCAAACTGCAACCTCTGGCAGCAGCCGGAGACCGCGAATCTGCCCAACTCTGCACCCGCCGTCCACTGCCCGAGCTCGAGTGGGCAAACACCACGAGGAGGTCACCTCAGCGATCCTGAACAGAGATCTGGCGACCCCTGACCTGCCTCAAGCCGACGCCTGCAGTCGAAATCCAGAAGGCCCCTCTAACCGCGGCCCGGAGCTGGTAAGCCGATCCGACCCCAAAAGGCACCCCTGCACCCGACGCCCCACGGCCTTGTGTGCCCAAACCAACGGTGCCTCACCACCCCTTAACTTCCCAACTTACCTCTCTGTTGGAAACGGGGTAGCGTGGTGCAGAGCGGGCAGGCCAAACTCCGGAGGAATTGTGTAAAGCATCCGCGCAGCACACACAGGGCGACACACCAGGCACACTACAAACGGAGACCACACCAGTTTAGTTGAAAAACAGCATATGTATTATGCAGAACTCAACACAAATAATCACAGGGGTGTACACGGCGCCAACTGGCACCAGGTAGATAGGAACAGTGGGGACTATTTACAGTGCAGCGCCAATCGGGCCGCTGCCAGCATCAACAAAAGCATGGGATGAATCAGGTTCAATTCAGGTAGGTACATTCAATTCGGTGAAAGTCATAATGCAGGTAAATCATACAGCAGTTGTGCTTAGGCCCCTATTCAATTTAGTAAAGGCCTTACAAGCCTGGCATACCCCTCACTGCAGATTAGCCTGCGCGCCACTTCACACAGGGGAGCCCGACTCCCGGGCCCCTGGCAAGACAATGCCCCTCAACGTTGCAGCTGCCCACTGTTATACGGGGCAGCTGTAAAGTCAGCGCAACACAGGGGGAGGCGGGCACCGACAATGTGCCCCGACACCACCCCCAACCAAGTCAAGGGCAGGGTCCCCTCTCCGTTGCAGCTGCCTGCGCACTCGCAGGCCAGCTGGGAATCAGCCCAAAACAAGTACTGGCACTGCCTGTGCAGGGAAGCCCAATGTGGTCTCCCGAACAACAATTGCCCGTGAGGAACAGCTGCCACTGTCCTGCGGGGCAGCTGGGTGGAATAAAACCCCTATGGCCACGTTGGAGCCCCTCTCCGGGACTCTGGGAGGGGAAATACGCCCAATCGTTGCAGCGGCCCGCTACTGCGGTGCCGCTGTGTGTCCCCAAGGGTCACTGGCACTTTCGGTGCCTCTGGGGACCCCTAAACATCAAGTGCCTCCTACGTCGCAGCTGCCCGCTGTCAGACGGGGCAGCTGTAGGGATCCGCACGGGGGCGGGCACCGGCAATGTGCCCCGACGCACCCCCCAGCTTCGCAATGGGCCCCACTCACCGGCTGTCCTGCGGGGACTCTGCTCCTCGGGTCCACGTGGGCAGCACGGGAGCCTGCAAGGCTCCGATCGAGCCCCTCCTTCTCAGGGCCCTCCTATCGGACGGCTGCTGCTTCGCGCTGGCTCTCCTCCTCTTCACCCGGGCCTCCCCTCGTGGGGCCCGGGGCTTCAGCACGGAGCCCGCGAGGCTCCTGACAGCACTCCTCCTATGGTGGAGACCCAGACCGGCGGGGTGGGCTCCCGCTCCGGTCTCCTCAGCAACACGGGTCTCTCTTCACTCGGGCCAGCCAGCGCGGGTAGGCTCCCGCCTGGCTTCTTCCGGCACCGGCGTCCTCACACGAGGCGGGGTAGGCTCCCGCCTCGTCCCACTCTTCTCCGGCCTTCACCCGGGCCCCCTCCTGGGACCCGGGACGTTGATGCGGAGCCCGCGAGGCTCCCGACGGCCTCCCTCGAGTTCCTCGCTTGCGGGGCGGGACTTCCTGGAGGCGCTTCAACCAGCGCGAATCGTTGCGCGGCTCCCCTGACGTCACGGGGAAGCCCGCGCGGCGCTCCTGGGCCGGCGGCGGTGATCCTCAGCGGTTCCCAGAGTGCGGGGTGGGCTCCCGCCCTGGGTTTAAGTTGGCAGGAAGGCACGGGGTAGGCTCCCGCTGCACTTCCACATCAGCCGCTCTCCTTGTCCTGGCCACACGCGCGTCTCCTTGTCAGCGCGCGATAGCGCTTCCCCTCACGGCCACGGCGGTGATCCTGGGCACGTTAGAAGCGCGGGGTGGACTCCCGCCTTCCAACAAGGACAAGTTACGGGGTAGGCACCCGCTGCATCGAAGCAGGCAATTACGGGGTGGGCACCCGTTTCTTCAGCCACACACCTCCTTGGGGGCAGTGAGCGCTTCAGAGCATACAGCGCTGTTTCACCCGTAGCGCTTCTCCTTTCTCATAGCGCTTAGAGCAGGGCAGATGGTTGGCAGACTCGAGAGACAGCGCTTCTTCAGGCCCATAGCGCTTCTTCAGCTCCAGGGCACAGCGCTAGGGTGCAGGCATCAGCCCCCCTTCTTGCAGGCAGGCAACAGGCAGCGCTCCCACCTTCAGGGCCCCACGTGGATAAGTAGAGCTCTGGCAGTCCAACGCTGCAGGCACCCTCTCCCTTCTCTGGCACCGCAGATATAGCACTCACCAGGCGCTAGAGGCCAAGAGACATGTAGTGCAGGGCGAGATCAGTGGCTAGAGGGCGGCTCACCAGTCCCGAAGCAGCAGCTCCTCAGAACGGTCATCCTCCGGTAGGGTGGCAATCCTGCCAGCACAGCAGCCTTCACTACGGCAATGTCTCTTTATTGGCCCTGGGGCCAACAGGGGGGTGTAGATGGGCACAGGGGCCAGCACACAGGCCCAATGTGGCGGTCTCCCCTGGCAGAGTTCCCCCTCAGACAGTCCATGCTCTGCACTGCCTCTGTCTCCTCACTGACTCTGTCTCTGGACTGCTCTTGACGGACTCTGACTCTTCACTCAGCACATGGCAGCCCAGCCCCCCTATATGTATCCCCCTCACCCCACCTACCAGACAGGGCTGGCAGCTTCCAGAAGGTTCTCTGGGGAACCGGTTCTAACTGGTCTAGGGGAGGAGTAGAGCACTCTCGGTGCGACGCTTCCCTCCAAAAGCAGGGGCGCTGGGGAACAAACCACTAGACTGCCAACCCACCTCAGTCAGGCGTCACATGGGCAGGCAGGCATGGCGTCCATTTTAACAGTGACATTTCCACAGTGCTTTTCTAAGATGGTGGCGCTAACAGTGTGTACCATATCACACAGCATTTGGCATCTTCTGTTCGGACACACCATGTTTTACCCTTAATAAAAGCGAAAAAATTCAGGGCAAAAGGGCCAAGTCCAACACTCTCAAAGTGGTGGTCGCACCCAGAAGTCCTTCGTCTCCCTGCCTGCAGTGCTTTTGCTAACCAGAGGTTCTCCATTGGAAACAACAGGGCTTCCGACGTGGAAACAGCACCCTGCACCCGGCCGCCCTAGTGCCGCTGAGGGTGCCTCTTTTGTGCTAAGCTGTTTCCCCATTTGCCCTGAGCTAAAGTCTAGGAGCTTTGCTCCTACAACCCCGTGGCCTGCTTGCCAGCAGCCACCAACCGGAGACCCCCTATCCTCCATAGGATAACATTGGGCCTCAACACTCTGCACCCGGCCGCCCTAGTGCCGCTGAGGGTGTAACAAGAGTGCATCACTGACCCTGGGGGACCCCTGAGTCTAACCCCTGAACCTTAACTCCCACAGTCGATAACTTACCTGTGAACCGATAACCTGTTTTTCCTCCATAGGATAACATTGACACTTTTTCTCCAAAAAGTTTCTGTGTGGAGTTTTGAAATCTAAAAATATTCTTTAAAAATCGCACAAATAACCAAAAACGTGTTTACTTACCTGTTTGCAGGAAATGTCCCAGTGCTGAATCTAGGTATCCAGCACTGAGTTAGAAAAGTAACGTGAAAAGTAACTTACCTACAATTTACTGAAAAAGCCTATTCATTTCAATGTACTGCTCCAAAAAGTTTTCTAGTGTGGAGTTTTGAAATCTGAAAATATTCTTTAAAAATCGCACAAATAACCAAAAACGTGTTTACTTACCTGTTTGCAGGAAATGTCCCAGTGCTGAATCTAGGTATCCAGCACTGAGTTAGAAAAGTAACGTAAAAAGTACCTTACCTGTAATTTACTGAAAAAGCCTATTCATTTCAATGTACTGTATTTGCTAAGTATTGCAACTTACTGCATCCCCTGTAAATCAAACAAAGTACAATGCCCAATTTCGCAAATCCCTGAAGACTTGGCTTTTTAACCAGTAATCTAATAAGCTGCTATACATTCTTTTGATCTGCTCTGGCGCCTGGAAACCCTTTTGGGTAGCTGCCGCGCCTTAAAAATTTAATAAATAAATAAATACATAAATAAATTCCTATTGCATTTTCAAACTGTTCTACAATCAGCAACTTATTACTGTAAAGTATTTAATGCTTACCTGTGCCAGGCTTGCTTGGTTCTAAAAATAAAACAACAGTATATTTTTTATACAAAAACGATTGGTCTAGAGTTCAGTCTTTGAGTGTGTGAATTCATTTGCTGACTGAGTGTGTACATCAAATGCTTAACACTGTCCTCTGATACTGCCTTACTGCTCGACCACTCTACCACAAATAGAGAGTAAGGTTCTATCTAACTTTAACCTCTGCCTACCTCTGGGGTCACCTGGACTCTATACACACTATACCTCACTTTGGTGTAGTATATATAGAGCCAGTTTCCTACACGGTATTTGTCCGCATTCAGCGCCCTCTGCTCCCAGAGGCGCTATGCGAGATTGCCTATTGGATATAATAGCCCCTGTGTTTTTGCAGCACGTATTGTGTCCCTTCTGAATGAAATTGATCCTGATGCCTTTTCCTATGTCAATGACATATACCTGACAGACGATGAATTGAATCCCCATCTTCGCGAGTGGATCATATCATCACACGATTTGCAGCTCTGGGCTACAAATTAAATTTTACTAAATCACATATTGCGTTTACAAATTCAATTTTACTATATCACATATTGCGTTTCTGGCCATTCTCTTTCTTGGCTATGAACTGAACAATGAGGGTAAGGGTTTCGCCCCCCATTTTATGGAGAAGTGTGCTCAATTGCAACTTCCATCTACCCTAAAAAAAATTGCAGTTGCTGCTGGGTTTTTAAAATTTCGGGAGGACTTACATTCCAGACTATGCTCAGCATATCAAGCCTCTTTATGCCTTGATACACCCATCCTTTTCTGCTTCCTCTTGGCTTACGGACATACAACAGTGCTGCATGCTTTGCAGTCTGACTTACTTGCAACGCAGTACTTACAAACTAGATTAAATACTACAAATATGGGCATCCGGATTCTGCCCGGAGCGATCGGTTTCACTTATGAGACTTTTAATGAGGGTGACACAGTCCCAATCGCTTATAAATCGCATCTGTATACTCGTGTGGAACTGCGTTTCTCTTCAACTGAAAAAATTCTCACCGCTGTGCAGATGGCTGTTCTGAAAGAATGCCCTCTGGCACAAGGTAAATGTATTTTTGTTGTTTCTCCCGTGCACGCTCTAAAGGTGGTCACGAAAGCCAGTGTCCCTAATTCTTTTTTTTTTTTTTTTATATTTTTATTCAGTTTTTTAAACCACAAATTTTTTACCCTCCCCCACCCACCAGGTCAGACAAGCATACATACAATATAGAATGAATTACATTTATCAAAAGCCAAAATTAATTAATACATACATTGGTGCGCCCAAATCCACTTGCAACTTAAGCCTAAAAAAACCCCTAAAAAAACCCATTCGCTCTGTACAATCTTGCGATTGACACCATTCTTTTACAGGAGTCCAAATTTTTAAACCTCTTTTCCGTCGCCTATTGCCCTTACGTTTATAGATAGCAATTTCGATATTTGAAATGGCGAGAAATCTAGCTAACCATTGTTGAAATGTCGGGGCGTTAGCATCCAACCAAGCTGAGGCTATACACAATCTAAAAACGGCCATTGCTATAAAAACAAGTTCATGCCCATTTCGGGCATTTCCAGGATCTGTTGCCCCTAATAAAATAACACCGCTAGATAACTCTATCGTGCAGTTCATCACTGTGGATAGAAATTTCCCTATCTCTTGTTTAACAGATGTTAACTCTTCACAAGTAGAAAAGATATGTACACAATCAGCCTTAACAAGCATACATCTAGGACAACATGTGCTCTTACCGGTTCCCCACTTAGCTATTTTGTCCGGTGTATAATATAAAAAGAAACAGGTTTTAAAAAATTGGGCTTGGAGTTTAGTTGACATTAAAATTGTTTGTGACATTTCATAAGCATAATTAAACTCCACATTTGTTATTGCTGCTTTCTCTAACCATTTTTGCGCAATTTTCTCCATATCATCTGGGAACATAGCATTAATGCGTGAATACATACCCCCAATCGTATTTTTGGTGCCAGATAGAAGTATTTCTACAAGATCAATTTTTTCCATCCCCCACTTCCCCCTACCTTCCGTGACAAAAAATCTCTAATTTGTAAGTACTTAAAAAGTCTCGCCAGTCTAGTCCGAAGTTGGTTTTTAATTCTTCGAAAGACCGAATCCCAATAGCGGAAAAGAGGCAACCTATCTGTACAATGCCTACATCGTACCACTTGTGTATAGAGCTATCATTAAAAATTTCGGGTAATTCTGGGTTATTTTTTAAGGGCGTATAGAAAGACAATCTCCCTATACCAAGCATTTTCCTAATAGTCTTCCATACCTTAAATCCACTAAATAGTGTTTTAAATTTAACCTTTTTGTGGTAACTATCGTGTAAATGTCTCCACCAATATCCTCTACTCTCCCGGCCGAGTAGTAATTGGAAAATAGATGGTGCATACACTACTCCCTCCATACCTTCCTGATTATTCTGAAGTAACTCCTCGCTATACAATAATACAGTAGCCCAATAATATGCCTTCAAGTTTGGGAGAGCTAGTCCACCTCGCTCTTTTTGGAGAGTGAGGAACTTGTAAGCCCGCCGGGGTTGTGAATATGCCCAGATAAAACTAGAGAACATCCGTTCTATTGATTTAATCCAGGATGAAGAGAATTCTAAACAAATTGCCCTAAACATATACAAAATTTTAGGGAAGAATACCATTTTAATTGCGTTCACTCTTCCAATAATAGAGAGATGTAAATTATCCAGACGTTGAAGATCTTTCCGCATTATATCAGTTATTGGCTTCAGATTTATCTCAACCAGATTTTCTAAATCAGCTGTGATGCGGACTCCTAAGTACATCGCCTGTTCCACAACTCGAGGATCCCTCCAATCGATTTTCCTATTTAAAACAATCTGAGTTTTACCCTGATTAATGGCATAGCCGGACACATTACCAAACTGTTTAGCCTCCCTTTCGATAGCTTTCATAGCCGTATTTGGGTCGGATGTCACGATAGCGATATCATCCGCATAGGCTAGTGATTTGGTGACAAACCCCTGTGATATTATAGGTTTAATTTCTTCCTCCTTTTCCAATCGCCGGATAAATGGGTCTATATAGATTGCAAAAGGTAATGGCGAGCACGGACAGCCCTGCCGTGTTCCACGTGATATAATCAACTCTTCAGTTAATATATTATTTACCAGTACTACGGCCCTTGGATTCTCATATAATTTTTGAACTGCCTGTATATAGCCTCCCTTGATACCCATTCTGGACATTGCAGTCCAGAGGAAGTTCCAGGAGACCCTATCGAACGCTTTCTCCGCATCAAGCAGAATCAGCGCCATAGGGTCTCCTGTAACATCCATACCATCAAACAAAGTAATTACTCGCTGAATGTGGTTGGTAGTGGACCTGCCTGGAACAAAGCCATGTTGGCTCTGAGCAATCACTTTGTGGATAATGGGAGCGATTCTATTAGCCAAAACTTTTGCATAAATTTTGGAGTCTGAGTTAATGAGGGTAATGGGACGATATGAGCCCATCAGTTCCGGCGGTTTGTTCTTTTTAGGGAAAATAACTATTTTTGCCCGAGACCAAGATTTCGAGGGTTGGCCTCCTTTAAAGATATGTATAACAAGCTTTATAAAAATATTTTCAATTTGATCTAGAAAAGAGACATAAAATTCTGACGGGATACAATCTAACCCTGTGGCTTTCCCTTTTGGCAAAGCTTTAATTACACCAATGATTTCTCCCTCTGTGGGTATCTCCTCTAAGAGATTTGCATCCTCTTCTTGAAATTTCTCCTTAGTAACCTGATCTAGATAGTCCTCAATACTAGTCTGATCCCCACCCCCTAGCTCAGTATATAGATCTTGATAAAACCGCCAAAAAGCTTCTCTTATGAGTTTGGGGTCTACTACTCGACCGCCCAGAGGATCCTGGATTTCGCGGATCAGATTTGATGAAGCCTGTTGTCTCATACGAACGGCTAATTGGTGTCCGATTTGCTCGTTCATTTCATATATCATTTCCTTCTGTGAGAATGCTTTTTTAATTACTTTTTCCATAAAAATATTCGTAATTAAAGCTTTAGCGATTGCCACCTGGTTCTGGACTTTCTCTACATCTTCCTGCCCTGCTGGGGCATTTCCCATTGTAATATTTATTAGATCTTCCTCTGCTTTTTTCAAATTATCTTGTAGCCCCTGCATAGTTTCCCTAGCTGCTTTATTAGCTTTTAAAGAATATTGCAGGGTCTCCCCTCGGATCCCTGCTTTTAGGGTATCCCAGACAATTTCGATTGACGAACTTGCTTCATTATCGGATAAAAATTTAGGAATCCATTCTCGAATATGGCTACAATAGTTCTCATCTAAGAGCAGGGCTTTCTCGAACGTCCATGAGCTAGGAGTGTCACTTCTATTATCTATTTCCATAGAACAAATAAGAGGATTATGATCGGAGAGGATCCGGGGAAGTTTCATAATTTGGCACTTAGTTTTAATTGTATTAGACATTAAAATATAATCCAATCTTGCATGGGTGAAATGTGGGTTGGAAAAATATGTAAACCCAGGATCAGCAGATTTGAAAGTCTGCCAACCATCTACTAGCCCATGTATGCAACACATTTGTCTTAATGCTTTAAAAACTTTGGGTCTACGGCCGGTATAGTGCCACCCCTCCTTTAAAGACCAGTTACTTGGAAGATTGATGTTGAAATCCCCGCATATCATTAAGGGTAATGGCCAATGCATTAATTCATTTGAGATCTCATCAAAAACAGATGCCTCGTCGATGTTGCTACCATAGATGGCACATAAAGTCATCTTTTGCTCACTCCCAAATTGACACTCTGTAATTGCCCAGCGTCCACATTTATCTGTTTTGGAGCGTCTAAAGACAAGCCCACTCCCCTAGCTAAAATAGCAACCCCTCTTACCCTAGCCCCTTGTGACGTGGCACAGATCAACCTATATCCTAATGATTTTAGAATATGTGTTTGTGACCCCTCAATATGCGTTTCTTGCAAACAAACAATATTTGTGCCCCAGGTTTGAAGTCCTACTGCCACCGCCTGTCTTTTCCTAAGATCGTTTAGGCCACAGATATTCACTGATAATATTCTTAGCAGTCCCATCTTTTTCCGCTACAGAATCTGTATGTATCACCACCTTCATTTACTTTTTTCCCCTTTTTGCCAAAGATCAAACTCGGGTAGCAAACTAGATTGGTTTGACTCATTTTTATATTTTTCTTTTTACAATTGCCTTTTAGTGCGACCTGTCTGACCTCCCCCACCCCCCTTCTCCCACCCAGCCCCCACCCTCCACCACCTCTGGAGATTACCTGGCCGAGCCAGGGATTTGACATCCGACGTATAAAGCCCCGTGATCCCGCCAAGCCTCCCTATCAAGCATAACCAAAAACTGGAAAAGAAAGCTCCAGTAGCCGTTACCCCCAAAGCAAACCCCCCCTCAACCGCAGGATTAATACCATGTTAAATATAAAGTGTGAGAGAAAAAAAAGATACAATTAGTCTAAACTATGTCATGATCAGCACCCAGGCAGGTTCGGCAGTTGAAAGGGCTGCTAAGTATTATAGCCTGCCTCCCCCTTGCCTTCCCCTTCACCATACTGCACAAACATTATCAGAGCTTATCGGACATTGTCTAGCCATATTTAGCGCCTTGTCCCAAATGTGCTTAAGATGATTAACCACATTTCTTGTGCCCCGAGAGTTCCTCTAGGTATTTTTGCGCCTGTATTTCCGAAACAAAACTGCGAGTAGTCCCTTTGTAAATTATTTTCAGCCGGGCCGGGTTCTGTAGGTATACCTCGGCCCCCAACTTCTGAAATGGTTCAAAGAGCTGCCGGAGCCTCCACCTACGCTCCACCGTAGCGTGAGCGAAATCGGGTCTGGTGAAAAAGTAATTCCATCAAAGGTTCGTTTCTTGGTGGGTCTGGCCAAATCAAAAGGCTTTGCCGAAGTAAAAATTTCCAAAAAATAAAAGCATGGCACGAGGGTGTTGTGATGCGGCTGCATGTTTGCCAGGAAACAGGGGAAATCTGTGGGCTCTTTGAATTTCCCTGTCCAAATCCCATGCTTGTAGTTCAGGAAAAGCCCCTTTCAATAAAGTGATCATAAATTTCCTGGGGTCGTCTTTTTCGACCCCTTCCGGAATTCCTAAAAAGCGGAGGTTGTTACGTCTCTGTCGATTTTCTTGCTCCTCCATTTTCCACATCATATCTTTTACTAACCCCTCTTGTTCATCATGCTGAGTCTGAAGTAAAACCACATCTTTTCCCAGTTGTTCCGTCCTTTCTTCCACCATGGCCATTCGATCCGCAATATCGGCACAAGTTTTACCAACCTTTCTAACTGCCCCTTGCAATTTTTAGCCGCCATACGGGATCTACGACTGTCTGTCTTGACTTCCTCCTGGAAACTTTTAATGGACCGTAAAACATCTATCAGGGCAGGTTCGGTTCTTGCATCTTGCAGATCGTCGCCTTTACCACTGCCAATGCTTGTTTGATTAAGCACAGAGACGGTGGAGGATCCTGGAACTAAGGTGAGAGGGGTGTTATTGTAGTCCCATGTCAGCTCTTTTACATCTGTATTATCATTGTCATAAGGGTAGTCCTTTCTTTGCGCACGCTCTCTGCTTCTTTTTTTTCAGTAGTTTTTTGGTGCCGGGTTTACCTCTCTGAGCCTCAGAATTAGGACTACTGTACCATTTCTTTCCTTCCTCCCCACTAGACACTGAGATACTGATATCTGACATTTCGGACTCCTCTGTCAGGGAATAAAACTTATCCTGATTGTCAGGCGTCTTTACATTCCAATCTATAAGTACCGATCTCCAAGAGGCGCTAGTGGAAGAGAGTTAGCTGTGGCTGCGATGTTGTTGGGAGCAGTTGAATTGCTAGCCAAAATACAGGAGTTATTGTGCATGCTGATTGAATTACCCTCCAGACTGACCTCTGCTGGCATAGATACCGGAAAAAAGGCGAGGGCTTTACCAGTATCATCCGTTGAAAAAGTATCTACCAGCTGTCCTGCTGCACATTTCAGCCCTCCTGTACCCAGGCTATCTGCGTCGCTAACTAGCGAACTGCTCTCTTTCCCTTTCTCGCTAGTTGCTGCAAAGCGACTCGTGATTAAAGGTTGTGAGCCATCGGCATCCTTGGGTGTACGAGTGGTGCCCTTCTGCCCGGCACCTAACATTGTGGAGTCTTTTTCTTGCAAAGTCTTTTTTATACCGTCGCCTTTCTCACCACCACCTCTGCCTTTCGCGCTCAAGGCATCCGCTCTTTTTTGCCGTGTAAGTGCCAACGCAGCTTTGGATTCAGAGGGGACAGGAAGAATCTTCCCTGCCCTCGCCCCCTTACCAGTCATCCTTGCTTTGGTGAGCTTGCAGGAATTGCCTTTACTGTAGCACGAGGTCTCAAAACCGAGCCTGCTCCACACTCCGATTCTGATCTTGCACGGATTACAGTGCCACAATGTTGCTGCTGCCACTGCGGGAGGTTTCTCCGCTCTGTTTAGCGATCGCGCCTTGCTCCACACAGTCCTCCACTGTAAAACCGGAGAAAACTCACGCAGGCCGGGTTTCATCCATGAACCCAGAGCTGCCTCGGCGTCCTCAAGGTGAAGGCGAAATGCATTGGTGAGCAGCCAGGGTGAGTCTTGTGTTTTCTTCCGCGTCCGCATTCCTTCCCTTCCCTTTTCTTTAAAAGCACTTTCCTTGATGGGGGTTTAAATCATTCTCATTTCCCCGCTGTCAAAGAGATGATTAGAGAGCCTTCAAAGCACCGCAATAGGGGAGGCTCAGCGGAGCATCTTCACGGCGATATCAGTCGGTCGCCATCTTGCCTCAGACTGCATGGCATTAGTGTCTTCTATCCAGTGTCCCTAATTCTAAAGCTCTATATCCTTGTTGGATTCAATGGGCTACGTCATTGACGTCGGCCTATGTCAGTTTTGTTTTTGACCCTTCTTTGCAAACACAAGAATTTCTTCAGTATGAACATGTTCACCCTCTCCCTTCTTCCATTCTTCCTCTGGATGAGTACAGATGTCTCATTTACACTGATGGTTCAGCTCAACCAGCAATTGGTTCTATGCATGCTTATTCAGCGGCTTGCGCTATTGTCGTTGGTACAATGAAAGATGGAGTTTTTTACTCTACCTTAGTACACATGCAGTCTCTTGGGGACTGCAAGGCCCAGTTTGCCGAGTTACGTGCACTCCTCTTGGCTCTTGAATATACTGATCCTAAATTCCCCACCCTTGTTGTGTGTGACTCTTTTTACTGTGTACAATCTTTTAATGACAATTTCTTTTTTTTGGAGACAAAATGATTTTCGGGACTCTAAAGGTAGCACAATAAAGCATAAAACGCTTTGGGTTCAGGTGGAAGCCCTTAAGTAACGCTTGCCCCTTACACATGTTGTCCATACGTTGGGACATCAACGTGCGGGAGCGCACGTTATTGGTAATTCTTTGGCTGATGAAGCAACCAAATCTGCAGTAGCCACAGTTAGGGTTAACGCTGTTACTTGTTCTATGACTAAAATTGAGGATGACATTTTGGCTGCTTTTGCCGCGACTAAGGAGGGCACTCCTTTTCCACAAGGTTTCCCTACTCGCTATACTTATAAGTTGACTACTGAAAAAGTTCCTTTTGTTTCTATTCCTACAGTTGGCGATCGCTTGATTCCCAACCGTGACCGCAGACATTCTCTTATAGTGGCCGCTCATGAAGGCATGGCTTCTGCTCGCGCTGGTGTTGCGGCTACTGATTCTCTTTTACAACAACGCTACTGGTGGCGCGGGTTACACCAGCAAACTCACAAATTTGTCCTTTGTTGTGATGTTTGTCAACAAATTAAGAGATCCACTGTGTCGCGTCCACCACAAACTCATCTGTTTATTTCTAATCATCCTTTTGGTTGTATCTACCTTGATCACTGCGGTCCTTTAAAGTCTGACACTGCTTTCAAATATATTTTGGTTGCAGTGGATTCTTGCACCAGGTTCCTCTGGGTTTGGCCGCTGCGCTCTTCTGATGCTCGCACTGTTTTAAATGATTTGCATGTCTTTGTCAGGACTTATGCCTGTGGCACTTTCCATTCTGCCCACGGTCGGGCTTTTGCCTCTAAGGCTTACTGTGATTCGATGAAGTCCATGGGAGTGCAGGTGCTTTTCTCGTCTCCATATCGGCCCGAGGCCAATTCTGTTGTGGAGTGGATGATGTGAGAAAGTGCCCTCTTTCTGCATGGTTGCCCACACTTTTTGCTGATTTGCTGATGTGCTTTGACTGAGTGTGCCCTGGGCTCCTGGTAATCAGTTACCCAGGGCTTATGTTCTTTCCCTAAAACTTCATTGAAGCCTAAACCCAATTGGCATATCTGGCCACAGGTCAGCCCCTGGTAAATGGTACCACCGGTACTCAGGGCACTGTGACCAGAGAAGGCCTCTAAGGGCTGCAGCACTTATTGTGCCACCCTTAGAGGTCCTGTACCTTCACACTCACACACTGCCTTTGCAGGCTGCGTGTTTTGGTGCAGAACAAAGTGAAGAGTCGACATGGCACACATCCCTGTGTGCTATGCCTACAACCTACTGCCCTGGCATAGGTCAGTCACCCCTCTCCCTGGGTGCACTATACCAGTGGTGAGGGTACAGGTGCATGAGCCCTGTACCCCTACAGTGTCTAAGTCCATTCTTAGACATCATAAGTGCAGTGCTGCCATTAAGAGTATATGGTGCTGGGAGTTTGTTATTACGAACTCCACAGCACCACAATGGCTACACTGAAAACTGAGAAGTTTGGTATCAAATTTCACAGCACATTAAACCCACACTGATGCCAGTGTGGGAGGGATTTAATGAAAAATGCACACAGAGGGCACCTTAGAGATGTCCCCTGAAAACTAACCTACCACTAGTGTCCAGGCCGAGTGGCTGCTTTCAGCTGCCACCACCAGACATGTTTCTGGACCCCTGGGTTGAGAGCCTGCTGCTCTTGGGGGCCTGAAACAATGCACATCCTGGGACGAGGTGCCAAGCCTCCTCCCCCAGGATGGGCAGGGTTCACGAAGGGGAAGCTTCAAAGGCTTCCCGCCTTTGTGAGCTTCCCCAGGCCACTTGCTGCTTTCAGCAACTGGTCCCCAGTGTTTCTGACCCCCACTTTGGGTGGGAGAACCGGCGGGAAAAACAAGTGAGGAAGAGAGGTGTGCCCACCTCTGCCAACTCCACCCCTCAGGTGGGGGAGGCGAGGTGAAGCACAACTCTCAGTCCCTGCCATCTTGCAGAAGGGGGGACTCAGCCAACCAGGGAAAGGCTTATGCCCCCCTCCCACTGGAGGGTGGCATAATAGGGGGTGTACCCACCGCAGGGAAGCGACCCATTGGTCCCAACCTTTTTACCTACCTGTAACGCCCCTAAATCCAGTATTTAGGGGCAACCCTGAACCTTGCTTCCTCAGACCAGCAGAAACTACAAGAAAAGAAGAAGAAGGACCGAACAGCCGTGCCAAAGATAACAAGAGGAAGATGCCCACTGACTTGGCCCCAGCCCTACCGGCCTGTCTCCACCTTGAACCTGCGAAATCCCAGTGTGTCCTGCAGTCAGCAACCTCGAAAACCCCGGAGGACCTGCCTGCCTTCAACCACAAAGACTGTGTCTCCCGTGAACACCGGATTTGTTCATCTCCAACCTCTGGCTCCGGCCAGACACCGCGAATCCGCACCACTCTGCACCCACGTCCACGGCCCGAGCTCAAGTGGGCAAACACCACGAGGAGGTCCCCCCCGGCGATCCTGACCCGAGATCCAGCAACCCCTGACCTGCCTCAAACCTCCAGCAGTCGCCTGCAGCCTAAATCCGGAAGGTCCCCCCAACCGCGACCAGGAGCTGGTAAGAAGATCCGACCCTAAAAGGAACCCCTGCACCCGACGCCCCACGGCCTTGGGTGGCCAAACCGACGGTGCCTAACCAACCCCCAACATCCCAACTTACCTCTCGAAGTGGTGGTTGCATCCAGAAGACCTTCGTCCCCAAGCCTGCAGTGCCTTTGCAAACCGGAGGTTCCCCATTGCAAACAACAGGGCGCCCAATGTCGCAACAGCACCCTGCACCTGGCCGCCCTAGTGCCGCTGAGAGTGCACCTTTGGTGCTACTTTGTTTCCCAATTTGCCCAGAGCTAAAGTCCAGGAGCTTTGCTCCCACAACCAAGTGGCCTGCTCTTCAGCAGCCACCAACCGGAGGCCCCCTATCCCCCGTTGGATAACATTGGGCTTCAGCACTCTGCACCCGGCCGCCCTAGTGCCACTGAGGGTGTAACAAGAGTGCATCCCTGACCCTGGGGGACCCCTGAGTCTACCCCCAGAACCTCAACTCCCACTACCAAATACTTACCCTAAAACCGATAACACTATTTTCCTCCATAGGATAACATTGACTGTTTTTCTTGGAAAAGTTTCGAAGTGTGGAGTTTGAAAACCTAAAGAAATTCTTTAAAATTGTACTATTTAACAAAAACGCTTTTACTTACCTGTTTACAGGAAATGTCCAAGTGTAGTATCCAGGTATACTACACTGAGTAAGAAAAGTAATCTAAAAAGTAACTTACCTGGTATTTTACTGAAAAGCCTATTCAAGTCTATGTACTGTATTTACAAAGCATTGCATTTCTCTGCAACAATACTGTAAGTCAAAACAAAGTGCATACACCATTACAATCCATACTGTATGTCAACTGTATATTTACTGCAAAGTACTTATCACTTACCTGTGCCAGGCTTGCTTGGTTCTAGGAAATAAAATAACTAAAAGAATATTTTTATACAAAAACAATTGGTCTGAAGTTCAGTCTTTGAGTGAGTGAATTCATTTGCTGACTGTGTACAACAAATGCTTAACACTGTCCTCTGATAAAGCCTTACTACTCGACCACACTACCACAAATAGAGAGTGAGGTGCTATCTAACTTTACCTCTGCCTACCTTTGGGGTTCCACTGGACTCTGTACACACTATACCTCACTTTGGTATAGTATATACAGAGCCAGCTTCCTGCATTGGTGGCAGCGGTGGGATATACAACTTTGCATTTGTTGGACTACTTGGTTACCACCTGATCACACGACAGAACTCTTAAATTGTCTTTAGAATTCTGATTTTTCAAATTGGCATTTTTGCAAACTAACTAAAAGTCTTGTTAGGGCCTTGGTTAAGTCCCTGTAGAATTTTAGAAAAATAAAAAGTCACTTTAGCTAGAGTTAGAATCTTTTTTTAACAATGTCTCAAAACAAGAACCCAGCTGTTAGTGAAAATAACCACAATGTCATAGAGGACCTGGGTGAGGAGCTTGACCTCACCCCTTACCTTCACTTGTCTTTCAAGGAGGTAAGGTCACTATGCAAAATTAAAAACATAACAATGGGGTCCCATCCCATCAAACAAAAGCTCCAGGAGCTGTTGGCTGGGTAAGCTAAGGACCACCCATCTGAAAATGGTGAAGACCAGTCAGATGAGTAAGAAGAGGGAGAGGATGACCAGGTAGATCAACCTTCCCCACTTCATAGGGAGAAAAGGACCCCAGTGGCCCGGACTCCAAGAATCAACCTCCCAGAGCCTAGATCCCACACAGGTGCGTCAGGCACTACTGAGGACATGGAGGAAAGCCACAATGAGGAGGGAAGCCTTTTAGCAAGGTTGACCAAAAGACTGGATCTAGAGACCAGGCTGCTGGCTCTAGAGAGAGAGAGAGCAGAGATGGGCCTAGCACCCATCAATGGTGGCAGCAATTTACCTAATAAGGATAAAGAGCAATCTTATGATCCTAAAATCCCCAAAGGTATTGTCCCTAAGTATGAAGAGAGTGATGATATCACAAAATGGTTCACAGCCTTTGAGAGGGCTTGTGAAATGAGAACGTGCAGAAGTCACACTGGGGGGCACTCCTTTTGGGAACTGTTCTCTGGTAACTGCAGAGACAGACTCCTGACCCTTTCTGGGCAGATTCTGGGTCTTATGACCTCATGAAGAGAACTCTGATTGAGGGATTTGGACTCACAACTGAGGAATATAGAATTAGATTCAGGGGGGCTCACAAAACCCAAAACTAATCCTGGATTGACTTCGTAGACTACTTAGTTAAAACACTAGATGGTTGGTTAACTGGACACAATGTGCATGATTTCAATGGACTTTACAATCTGTTTATGAAGGAACATATTTTAAGTAATTGCACTAATGAAAAGTTACATCAGCATTTGGTAGACCTAGGTCTAATTTCTCCCCAAGAATTTGGAAAGAAGGCAGACCACTGGGTCAAGACAAGGGTGAAAAAAACAACCACTGGGGGTGACCAAAAGAAAGGGGTTACAAAACCTCCCCAGGGGAAAGGTGGTGAGAATCCCCAAGATAAAAAGCCTGAGTCTTCTAAAGGGCCCCAAAAAACCTGCACAGGGGGGTGGGTCCCAAAACTCTTCCCAGTCCAATAATAGGTACAGGAGAAAGAACTTTGATCCTTTAAAGGCCTGGTGTAACAACTGTAAGAAGTTGGGACACTTAACTGGAGATGCTGCTTGCTCAAACAAGAAGCCCCCTAGTCCTACTACCGCTACTCCTGGTGTAGCAAGTCTCTAGATGGGATCAACAGTGTGCCAAGAGCAAATCGGGTTGCACACTGAAGCAGTTCTAGTTTCAGAAGGGGGTTGAGTTTGCCACTGTAACTGTGTGGCCACCCAACTTAAAGAAGTATTTATAATACCCTTTGGATTAATGGAACTAGGATAGAAGCTCTGAGGGATACAGGTGCCAGTGTCACTATGGTGAGAGATAACACTGGTTTCCCCTGAGCAATACTTGATTGGGAGGACTTACCCATTCACCAATGCTGACAGTGTTACCACTAACCATGCAATGGCTATGGTGACATTAGACTGGGGGGGGTACTGGCCTGAAACAGGTAGTGGTCTCTCCAAAGCTACCAGTTGCATGTCTGTTTGGCAATGACCTGGAAACCTCAGCATGGGCTGAGGTTGAACTGAAAACCCATGCAGCAATGCTGCATATCCCTGAGATGGTGTGTGTAAAAACAAGAGCACAGAGCAGAAAACAGGGTGAAAAAGAAGTGTTGGAGCCTGAAAGTATGGCCCAACCTTCCAAGAGGAAAGGTAGGAAGACTGGGGAACCAGCTTTTGTACAGCAAAAGGATCAGGACCCCTCTCCTCAGGGAGAGGACTTGGACATCCCAGAGGGAACTGAGCCCATGGAGCTTGACCCTTACCAGGTTGAACTCTTAGGCCCAGGGGGGCCCTCTAGGGAAGAGCTGTGCCTTGGACAGCAGGACTGTCCACCTCTTGAAAGCCTGAGGCAGCAAGCTGCTGCACAGGAAGAGGGAGATGTCAGTGGTACCCACAGAGTTTATTGGGAAGAGGGACTACTGTACACTGAGGCCAGAGACCCCAACCCTGGAGCCACTAGAAGAGTGGTAGTGCCTCAGAAGTACAGGGAGTTCCTCCTAACTTTAGATCATGACATCCCTCTAGCTAGGCATCTGGGCAAAACCAAAACCTGGGAAAGGCTAGTTTGCCACTTTTACTGGCCCCAGATGTCTCAGAAGGTGAAGGAGTTTGTCAGCTCCTGTCACCTGTCAAGCCAGTGGCAAGACAGGTAACCACCCAAAGGCCCCCTTAATTCCACTACCAGTGGTTGGGGTTCCCTTTGAAAGGGTAGGTGTGGACATAGTAGGTCCACTTGAACCTCCCACAGCATCAGGAAACAAATGTGTTCTAGTGTTAGTGGATCATGCCACTAGGTATCCTGAGGCAATTACCCTTAGGACTACTACAGCTCCTGCAGTAGCCAAGACCCTCATTGGTGTCTTCACCAGGGTAGGGTTTCCTAAGGAGGTGGTTTCAGACAGAGGTTCCAACTTCATGTTTGCTTACCTAAAACAAGTGTGGAAAGAGTGTGGAGTGCAGTACAAGTTTACTACTCCCTATCACCCACAAACCAATGGCCTTGTTGAGAGATTCAACAAGACACTGAAAGGCATTATTATGGGGCTCCCTGAAAAACTCAAAAGGAGATCGGATGTCCTCTTACCATGCTTGCTTTTCGCTTACAGAGAGGTGTCCCAGAAGGGAGTAGGGTTTTCCCCCTTTGAACTTCTGTTTGGCCATCCTGTGAGGGGACCACTTAGTCTTGTAAAAGAGGGTTGGGAGAAGCCTCTCAAAGAACCCAAACAAGATATTGTGGACTATGTGCTTGGCCTAAGGTCCAGAATGGCTGAGTACACGGAAAAGGCATCCAAGAATCTTGAGGCCAGCCAGGAGCTTCAGAAGCACTGGTATAACCAAAAAGCTGCACTGTTTGAATTTCAACCTGGGCAGAAGGTGTGAGTTTTGGAGCCAGTGGCACCAAGGGCTCTCCAGGACAGATGGAGTGGCCCTTACCCTATCCTAGAAAAGAAGAGTGAGGTCACCTACTTGATTGACCTGGGCACAAGCAGGACACCCAAAAGGGTTATCCATGTGGACCGCCTTAAGCTCTTCCATGACAGGGCTGACATCACCATGTTTTTGGTGACTGATGAGGATCAGGAGACAAAGGGTGAACCTCTCCCTGACCTCCTCTTATACAGCCCAAAAGATGGGTCAGTGGATGGAGTTCTCTTTTCAGACACCCTCTCTGCCCAACAGCAGACTGATTGTGAGCAAGTCTTGCAGCAGTATGCTAAGCTCTTTTCCTTGACCCCTGGTCAGACAAACTGGTGTACCTATGATGTGGACACTGGTGACAGTTCACCTGTCAAAAACAAAATCTATCGCCAGTCTGATCAAGTCAAGGAGAGCATCAGAGCTGAAGTCAGCAAGATGCTGGAGTTAGGGGTTATTGAACCCTCTGAGAGCCCCTGGGCCAGCCCAGTTGTTCTAGTCCCCAAACCTCATCCACAGGGTGGAAAGAGAGAAGTGAGGTTCTGTGTGGACTATAGAGGGCTCAACTCTGTCACCAAGACAGATGCTCACCCTATCCCAAGATCAGATGAACTGATAAATAAATTGGGTGCAGCCAAATTTCTAAGTACCTTTGACCTAACTGCAGGGTAATGGCAAATTGGCATGGCCCCAGGAGCAAAAGAAAAGACAGCATTCTCCACACCTGATGGTCATTATCAGTTTACTGTTATGCCCTTTGGTTTAAAGAATGCCACTGCCACCTTCCAGAGGTTGGTGAATCAAGTCCTTGCTGGATTGGAGTCCTTTAGTGCAGCTTATCTAGATGATATTGCTGTCTTTAGCTCCAGCTGGCAGGATCACCTGATCCACCTTGGGAAGGTTTTAAATGCCCTGCAAACTGCAGGCCTAACTATCAAGGCATCCAAATGCCAGATAGGGCAGGGAACTGTGGTGTACTTGGGCCACCTTGTTGGTGGAGGCCAAGTACAACCCTTACAGCCCAAGATCTAGGCCATCCTGGGTTGGGCAGCTCCAACAACCCAGACCCAAGTCAGGGCATTCCTTGGCTTGACTGGGTACCACAAGAGGTTTGTGAAGGGATATGGGTCCATTGTGGCTCCCCTCACTGAACTCACCTCCAAGAAGATGCCCAATAAGGTCAACTGGACAGTTAGTTGTCAAAAGGCGTTTGACACACTGAAAGAGGCTATGTGCTCAGCACCAATTCTCAAAGCTCCAGACTATGCCAAGCAGTTCATTGTGCAGACTGATGCCTCTGAGCTAGGGATAGGAGCGGTCCTATCCCAGACCAATGATGAAGGTCAAGACCAACCTGTTGCTTTTATAAGCAGAAGGCTTCTCCCCAGGGAGTAGCGTTGGAGTGCCATTTGATGTGATTTGGTCCCTGAAGAAGCTGAGACCATACTTGTTTGGTACTCACTTCCTAGTTCAAACTGATCACAGACCTCTCAGATGGCTAATGCAGATGAAAGATGAAAATCCTAAACTGTTGAGGTGGTCCATCTCCCTACAGGGAATGGACTTTGCAGTGGAACACAGACCTGGGACTGCCCATGCCAATGCAGATGGACTTTCCAGGGTCTTCCACTTAGAAAATGAAGACTCTCTAGGGAAAGGTTAGTCTCATCCTCTTTCGTTTGGGGGGGGAGGGGGTTGTGTGAGAAAGGGCCCTCTTTCTGCATGGTTGCCCCACTTTTTGCTGAATTGCTGATGTGCTCTGACCGAGTGTGTCCTGGGCTCCTGCTAATCAGGTACCCAGGGCCTATGTTCTTTCCCTAAAACTGCATTGAAGCCTAAACCCAATTGGCATCTCTGGCCACAGGTCAGCCCCTGGTAAATGGTGCCACCGGTACCCAGGGCACTGTGACCAGAGAAGGCCTCTAAGGGATGCAGCACTTATTGTGCCACCCTTAGAGGTCCTGTACCTTCACACTCACACACTGCCTTTGCAGGCTGCGTGTTTTGGTGCAGAACAAAGTGAAGAGTCGATATGGCACACATCCCTGTGTGCCATGCTTACAACCCACTGCCCTGCCATAGGTCAGTCACCCCTCTCCCTGGGTGCACTATACCAGTGGTGAGGGTACAGGTGCATGAGCCCTGTACCCCTTTAGTGTCTAAGTCAATTCTTAGACATTGTAAGGGCAGTGCTGCCATTAGGAGTATATGGTGCTGGGAGTTTGTCATTACGAACTCCACAGCACCATAATGGCTACACTGAAAACTGAGAAGCTTGGTATCAAACTTCTCAGCACTTTAAATCCCACACTGATGCCAGTGTGGGATTTAATGAAAAATGCACACAGTTGGCATCTTAGAGATACCACCTGAAAACTCCCAGTGTGCCCTGCAGCCAGCAACCTCGAGAAACCTGGAGGACCTGCCTGCCTTCCATCCCAAAGACTCTGTCTCCCGGGAACACCGGATTTGTTCATCAACAGACTCCAGCTCCGCGGGTCTGCACCACTCTGCACCTGGCGCCCACAGCCCGAGTTCGAGTGGCCCAACACCAAGAGGAGGTCTCCCCGGCGATCCTGACCCGAAATCCGGTGACCCCTGACCTGCCTCAAGTCTCCAGCCGATGCCTGCAGCCTCAAACCGGAAGGTCCCCCCAACCGTGACCAGGAGCTGGTAAGAAGATCCGACCCTAAAAGGCACCCCTGCACCCGACTCCCCATGGCCTTGGGTGGCCAAACCGACGGTGCCTAACCAACCCCCAACATCCCAACTTACCTCTCAAAGTGGTGGTCACACCTAGAAGACCTTTGTCCCCAAGCCTGCAGTGCCTTTGCAAACCGGAGGTTCCCCATTGCAAACAACAGGGGGCCCAACGTCGAAACAGCACCCTGCACCCGGTCGCCCTAGTGCCGCTGAGTGCTACTTTGTTTCCCCATTTGCCCTGAGCTAAAGTCCAGGAGCTTTGCTCCCACAACCAAGTGGCCTGCTCGTCAGCAGCCACCCACCAGAGGCCCCCTATCCCCCATTGGATAACATTGGGCCTCAGCACTCTGCACCCGGCCGCCCTAGTGTCGCTGAGGGTGTAACGAGAGTGCATCCCTGACCCTGGGGGACCCCTGAGTCTACCCCAGAACCTCAACTCCCACTACCGAATACTTACCCTAAAACCGATAACACTATTTTCCTCCATAGGATAACATTGACTGTTTTTCTTGGAAAAGTTTCTAAGTGTGGAGTTTGAAAACCTAAAGAAATTCTTTAAAATTGTACTATTTACCAAAAACGCTTTTACTTACCTGTTTACAGGAAATGTCCCAGTGTAGTATCCAGGTATACTACACTGAGTAAGAAAAATAATCTAAAAAGTAACTTATCTGGTATTTTACTGTAAAGCCCATTCAAGTCTGTGTACTGTATTTACAAAGCATTGCATTTCTCTGCAACAATACTGTAAGTCAAAACAAAGTGCATATAACATTACAATTAGGGCTCCCGGTTTTATGGTATTTATTTTTTTGACATTTCCGTCTGTATTTATCCATATTTATTTTTTGCTAATGTTATCTGTATTTATCCATATTTATTTTGGGTTTCGTGGAAAAATGAAGCGGAAATGAGTATATTTCCACATTTATTTAACTGATAAATATGCACTCGTGCTTTAATGCCTGCCAGGTTTCAGTGCTGTGAACACCCGCAGAAGATAAATCAATGCTCTTATATGAAAATATGCAAAGTTCAGTATCAACCTTATGCTTATCTCCTGCTGGTAAAGCCTCATTACCAAAATTCCTTTCTTTTTTAACCCTCTTACCTATCAATGCATACAGCTATTGGCCTGGCAGGCATGGCAGACAGTATTTAGAATTACTGAAAAAGCAACCTATTTTCCGTTTTTATCCACATTTAAAAATAAATACAGACAAGAAAATAAATGTTTTCTGTCTGTATTTATCTGTAAAAATCTGTAAAAACGGAAAACAGGGAGCCCTAATTAAAATCCATACTGTATTTCAACTGTATATTTACTGCAAAGTACTTATCACTTACCTGTGCCAGGCTTGCTTCGTTCTAGGAAATAAAATAACTAAAAGAATATTTTTATACAAGAACAATTGGTCTGAAGTTCAGTCTTTGAGTGTGTGAATTCATTTGCTGACTGAGTGTGTACAACAAATGCTTAACACTGTCCTCTGATAAAGCCTTACTACTGGACCACACTACCACAAATAGAGAGTGAGGTGCTATCTAACTTTAGCTCTCCCTACCTTTGGGGTTCCACTGGACTATGTACACTTTATACCACACTTTGGTATAGTATATACAGAGCCAGCTTCCTACAGATGAACAGTGACTTAAAGCAATATTTAACAGCAAGGGTATTAGGTATGAGCCGTGGCTGGTTAACTCACCTTTATGGGATTCAACATGCTCTCAATAATCTACCAAGAAGATCTCTAGGTGGGTGGACCCCGTACGAAATGCTTTTCGGTATCAAGATGCTTGTTCCAGACCTTGAGGGTCTAGACATTGTGGCGGCTGCCGCAACATTTGACATACATAACAACTGTGCTGTCTTACAGGATCTACAAAAGTGTTGTGATACACTGTCGAAATCTCATTTGCCATCGCCTGAAGAAGCAGCAGTTCTGATTCCTGTTTCAGGCTGGCTACCTAAAGTTGGTGATCTGGTTCGTGAAAAGATGGCGATCAAGAAAGAATTTGGTCCCTCCTACTATGCTCCTGTTCCAGTGCTTGTTCTTCGGGGTATCCAAACTGTGATTTTACCTCCTCTGCCAAGATCCAAGGATAATCATTTCATTTCAATTGACCATGTCAAGTTACACCATATGGCCAATACTAAATCGTATGCCTCGTGGTGTCCCAGGACGGGATATTCCTTTACAGCCCGTAATCTCTGTTCTTTCTGATTCTCCCCAGCTGCCGGAGGAGGATGTCGAGTCTTCAGTTCAGCTGATATCTGTTTTACCTTCCACACCCTCCACCATGGATATTGTTTATTCTGATCCACCCCCTGAGTCCCCTATGAGAGTGGACGCCTCAAATACAAATCCAGAATCCCAGCCTCCGTTGTTCCAACTGAGTTCTTCTGGGTATTATATTGATCAAGACAATTTTTCTCCGGACAATTCTTTGTTGTCTTTAGCTTTATCCCCACCACCAGCGAGGATTTGTGTATTCATATCTTGGTTAAAACGCCTTTGTCTAGTTCCACCTTGGACGGATGTCTGGATCGTGTTTTTCATGGTATTTTTTTTCATGTGCATTGTATGCTGCAGAACTAGTTGACGGGGTGTTGGCCCCACATTCATCCTCGCATAAAATGAAAAGAGTTCAGTCCCTTGTTAACATTTCAGCGGTCCCAGTCACTGATGGAATTGTATAGGACAAAGTACCATTCGATGTATTTGGTCCTACGGAGACCCTACAGATACCATATGTATTCCGTGTGTCTATAGGTGATGTGATAATACCTGGGTTGCAATCAAATAATTGGGATGTAAATGCTACGAATTCGATGTTTTCCGAATTGCAATATTATACTGTTTTCGATACTGAAGATTTATATTTAAATTCTGCTAACTATTACGATTTGTTTTGCTATCAACATTATGGTCATCATTTTCTGCACAGAGCAAATAGACCGTCCCCACTTTAACTATACTCAATGGGAACATTGTCCAACTTTATTTCAGGGTAGTTCCAACACACAAAAAATGAAGTACACTTATTTTACCTGTTATAACCTCTCGGATCTGGTATCATGTTATTTTTAATTGGCTTCCAATCTTTCAAAAAAATACATGCTTACTCAGACCAAGTTAATTTGTGCATCTCATTTTATTGACAACTTCGCCCTGAAAGGATACGATTATCGGTTTGAAATCAGTATGGAGTACTAAGTCCTGGCAAGTCCAAGGTATTGAATCTTTATTCCGTGCATGCCTGATACCTGCTCAACTTATTTTTCTTAATGACACGGTCCAACAGACTACTTGTCTGGGGTTGGCTAAGATTAAAGAATTGAATACTCCCAATATTCCATCCTTGGCCCTATTTGACAATTGGCAATCTTATACCAATTATACTGCAGACCAACTAAATAATATGATACAAAATGGTACATTTAGTTCCACTGCTATATCCCCATCAGGATGGTCATTATGGCCTCTGAACACGAATGTTTGTCATTCTCATTTCGTGAACACTACTTCAAGGTTTACATTAAATAGACCTGAACCACGTTACCCACATTCCATCACTGTTACCACCTATTCTGTAGGTAAATTATGTCAACAATGGTTAGAACATTCCACATTGTCTGCCGTGAAACAGCATCTTTCACTTCTATCGGAAGACATAAACCTATCGGATTTCCTTTTGGGTCCAAAATCCCCTCGTTCAAAACGATTTGTTTGTGCTGCATATAATGGTAGCTTAGGAAATTGTCACAAATGGAAGCTGCTGTGCGTTTACGCCAAATTGATCAGGACAATTTAGACAAAGGGCTTGCTGTTGTTGACAATAGCATTAATAAATTATCATCTCGTATTTATACTTTAGATAACATTGTGTCCTCTGTTATTGATATTGTACAGAATGAAAGGTCTACCTTGTATCATGGTCAAAATCAACTTGGATCTGTTATGCAATTTGGTTGGACACTGCAAACACTGAAAAATGGGCGCGTACCTTGGTATTACCTTAATTGTAGCTCATTATTTTTGCCAATTAATTTAACACGTAAACAGTAATTAATGGCGATGAAAGATGAGAGTTATACCATGCTGCTTATAGAAAAGCTTGAACAGCTCCCCTTCACTGTAGCAGAATCTCATTCAGTGGTTTGGTTAATACACAGGGTTATCTCGTTGCCCATCTCGATGTTTCAGTATACTGTCTGCATGAAACGCTTCCCTATAGGTAGATATGAACAACTTGGGAGAAGTTACATGTATGAGTTATGGTCCCTGCCTTTTACATATCGTTATCAACAGGCTGAAAGAGAAGTTTCCACTGCTGGACATTCCCTTGTCTGTCAACAAGTAAAAATCCATGGCACCTGTAATGTTTCTGCACCTAATCTGGCTTGTTATTTGAAAGGAACTTTGGTTCCCCCTATTATTCCCACCCTCACATTGCTTTCAAATAGCAGTTAGCTTGTTCTTAATAATCATGATGTTGCAGTCTGAAGGCGGGAATCCCGTATGTGGTGTCTGTTTGCCAGTAATTTACTTGTTGCAACAACGTCCTGTTTCCCCCGCCACATGGGAGTATAGCTAGTTCGTTGTGGCTTTCCATTTCAACCCTGAAAACAGATTTCAATAAGCTAAGCAGACTCAAAGCGCTACTGTTTCAACAAGAAGTGGCTCTCACTTCATTCAGCACGTGCGACCTTTGAATTGCAGGTGGCGAGAAATTCCAGTGAAATACAATCATTACTGAATACCAATCTCCCCCTGCATTTCCAGGAATTGATGCATCAAATATTTAATGCGTCTGATACCACGGGCCTGGCACACTTTTTTAAACTCGTGGGCAACCAGCCTCATGACTTCCTTTCAAACTATTATACTTTTATACATTCTATTTTTCCAGCGTATTCAGTGGGTTCCCGCTGCTACTCTTCTTGATTTGTGGCATCATTGCGCTGTTCCTTCTATTCCGCAATGGCTGCTCAATCTGTGGTCCTGCCCGGACAGGCATCGCTGCAGCTGTATCGTGAGCGAATGCTACAATTTTTTGGACTGGTGCCTGTAGCGGCTTGAGATGTCGAATTTTGTCTGACCTTCTAATATGCTTACTTCACCTGTGTGCAACCTGTGTTTCATTGTATCCGGTGCCCCTTTTAATGGGCCCTGGATATCTGCCTGGCTACCCCATCTCCTGTGGCCCTGGATTTTCGAACTGTTGATGGGTCCCTTAGTGGCTCATAACCAGGACTGTTCCTTGGGTATGAAACATGTATAAAACCCAGCGCTGGGGCCAGTGGCCAGAGGTGGTCCCTCTGCAACTGCATTGCATCTCCTGGATCTCAGTTTCATCGAAGTTAACACAGGTTCTTCTTGGAAGGTTCTATCTACAACTGGATGCTTGTTCCGACCAGCTATTTCCAATTTGGAATGCTCGGATATCTTACTGGAATTGATGTAATTCCATTTGGCATCTTACATCTTGGGTCCCGGCGATACACTGTAATTGGATATATTTTTGTGCACAAAAGTTTTTTCGCATTCTGCACTACAATTTTTAGACAATCGTGACCTGCAATGTCTTACGCACTTTGGTTCTGCTTATCATCTGATTCCTGTCATCATTCAGTGCTACTATTGATCCAGCGCTAACAATAAAAATAATTCTCCTATTATGCTTTGGTCATCCAGATGCAATTATTTCTCTAACACACACACTATATCCATATGACGGTGGGGCCCATAACACCGCATATACATTCACTTACTCATTTGTTCCCTGGATTTCCTCCGTCATGAACCTAGGAGAAAAATGATTCGCTGGAAGGAGACGGGATACCTCTTTTATAATGACATAATATTTCTCATTTGTTTTTAAGGTATTCCGCTCATTGGTCGATGGACCAACTAGTAGGAATCAGTTGATGGTGATTAAGACCAGCTCAATCACAATAAACTCCTTAATCATTTCATTATTAATCATTGAGCTAAAGAAATCACTGAGTCATTTGTTTAAAGAAATAATAAAGTTTATATAAAGTTTTGAATGCAGGAAAATGAGGTTAAGCTTATTATTCAGATCATTGCATTTATCATCAATATAAGAATAGTTTGAAATTGCAAGGCACTTTTATTAGACGGAAAAATGAGGTTATCATAATAAGAACTCTATAGATCAATCTATCTATCTATCTGGGGAAAGCCTAATAATTCTAATAAAAATCTATCAATTAAAAGTTCTCCTAAAGCAGCATCTTTATACTCAACTGGAAAAGGAAAATAAAAGCAGCAGCATCAGCTCATCAGCAACCGCAACTTCTCCCATCTACAGCATCTAACTCATGCAGCATCTAACTTCTGCAGCATCTCCCGCAGCATTCGAACAGCCTTCTACTCTCCAGATTTCTTCGCAGCATTCTAACCCCTCCCACCAAGAGTAGGTCTTCTTATACCCTAATTCTAGCTTACAGCATAAAATGTTTCTTCTTACATGGCGCGATTCATTCTCATTGGTCAAAAACTTCAGGTCCATATACATTTTAATCAAACTTCCTGGTCTTAACCAGTTCCGTGTGGAATGTCCATGCAAGCATCGTTTCCCACAGTTCATGCACTTGCTCATCCGTTTCGATCAGTCCAAATTGTATCTTTTTCTGTTACATTTTGTGTAATACAGTTCCGTCTATTGATTCAGTCAGGCTTCTCACGCTTCTTGCTGATCATCTTGGCACACATCTGCTCAGAAGGGTCACAACAGCCTTGACCATACTTTCATCTTAGCCTCTCGGCATCAGCACGTGATCATCCCTTTTCCACAGCCTCTCTCCTCTATCACATGGTCTCCCGCTCATGCGTACTCTAGCAACTCGCGGCCATTTTATATTGCTGCTCGGCAGGCCTAAGCGCACTATTTTCAAAGATAAACAAAATGTTATTAAAACAAAGAAATATAAACCCTTTCGTTTCCCTCCCGTCTTTCTACGTACCCCAATTAGGTATTACCTAGCAGAAGCAACATATAAAGCTGTCCCTTACTTACCATCGCTTTATTTTGCAACCACACGTTTTATTTAAAAGCACAAATCATGCATTTATTATTTAATTAGTACGCAAATATTATGTTATATTAGACACGTAAACAATTATAAGTCAATTAATTTGCACACAGAATTGCGTGTTACCTTTAACCCTTAACATACATTGTTGGTTATTTACTTAAACAAACATGTTTATTAATATTGTACGAAAATATTAGGAGGTTAAAATTTTTACATTTACCCTGCTCCATCAACTCCCCCCTTTGGTGATTTTTTAATATCGCCACAAAAACCCAAGTTATACAATTTTCTCAGACAGCATATATCTTTTATCCATTTGCTTTTGTTAGTTTACACAACTGTATCCCTTTCAACTTGTTTCTTCGTTTTCTTGTACATGTTCTCTTTTATTTCTTCTAACTCTATTTCACCCATTTCTCTCTCTCTTTCCTTGTTTATCATGTTTTCTTTTTCTATCTTATTCTGCCTTCTTCTTCTCTTTATACATGTTATTGCAAGCTTCAGTACTAATATTATTATTATTATCACGGTTGCTATTATTATAACTTTCCCTATTATTAATCCACTCATTCTTGTTAACCAATTTATTACAGAAGAAAACCCTTTACCAAGTTTTCCCCAAGCACTTTCAACCTCCAGTGGAACAAGTTCTTTGTGCAAATTTGTAATATTCGTTATATACTTCTGTATATTATCGCTCTTATCTGGAATGTAAGTGCAACAATGTTGGACTTTCAGCATTCCACAGACTCCGCCCTCTTTTGCCAAAAGAATGTCAAGGGCAAGACGATTTTGCATCACCATAGCTCTCATGGCAACCATCTCGGTATTTACCATCAAGAACCCTCCAGCAGTATCTGTAGATAAACGATCTACCACTGTGGATAATTTCCGAATTCTAAATGCATTCAAAGATATTCCCACTGCTGGTATCAATGCACCAAAAATGTCACATACTATTTCTGAAAAACTTTCCCTTTTTCTACGTGAAAAGGTATTTATCATTTTGTGTGTTCCTTTTTCTTTTCTATCCACATGAAAAATCTTTGGAAAGACCAGGCCTAAGTAACATGACCCATACCAATGGTCCGGCAACCTATAATAAGCCCTATTTCCGCAAATATATTAAATCCCTGGAAATATTGGATCTTTTCCCCCTTTGAATCCCCAGCCACCTAAAATTTGGTAATTGTCATGGCAATTACTGGAACCCACAAAATAATTGTCATATCTTGTCTTATTTCTTCTAATGCACAACCTTCCCTGTTGAGGCCAATTCAGAGTCATAGCTGCATTTGTCTTTTTCTTGTCATGATTGTCTTCTTCAAACGCCCAAAGAGGTGTTTTTGTCTCTTCTATCACTTTTCTTTGAAATTTCACTCTTCTCTCTTCAACCATCTCTAAAAATACCTTTTCTTCCTTCTTTAACTCACAGGTAAGGTTGTACCTAATTATACTATCTAATGTTAAAATTTTATCTTCTAAAAATATTCACCAAACGTTTTTCCCTCTTTTATTTTGTTAAGCTCGGGAACTACGGAAACTTTTGCAAAAATCTTATTTATGTCAGTGTAATAATATTCTAATCTACCTGTTTTATAAAATAAACTTGCTAAAACACTACATGTTATTCCATATGTCAAAGGGAGGTGATGATAAGTCACACCCTCTGCTACAGATGCAGGCAACTGCATACAAACATAGCAATCTCTTACATCCATTGTTTCTACATACTCATATAATAATTTAGTAAAAACATTTTTTGAAAAATCTGTTATTGATTTGTCCTTGTGTAATTCTGCACTACTCTTTAAAATAACTGGTTATTGATTGTTAGTTTCTCTTTCGTGCTCAGTGTTATTAGACATTTCTACTACAGCTAAACTAATTGGAATAGTGATTGCTAAAACCACCCATACTGTTATTAATAATCCTGTACAAAAACAGCACATCTTGCACCATCTACTTAAAAACTCACATTTACATTTTCTATCTCTAGTATTCTCCATTTTGTTTTATAACCTTATTTATTTGTTTTCTAGAAAATTGTGTCACTACACCTCAGAAATGACTTGCTTGCCACTCTGTACTTCCAATGTTTTGTCTTTGCTTGGTACTTTCTTTTAATTCTTTCTCAGAATTCTTTCTTTGTCACATCCGGTAACTTCGTCAGTTCAGTGTTTTGTCAAATCCGGTAAAACTATCTAAACTTCTTCAGGTTTGTTGCATCAGGTTTGCTGCACTTCACTTTCTCCCATCAGGTTTCTTTGTTCTGGGTTTTCGTGAGTGTTCTTTTCTTCTTTGTGACTAGTCAAAGCACGATACAACCATTCAGGCGATCTATACTTTTGATTTACCTTCTTTATTCTTTTCGTTTTCTGCAAGTGTTTTCCACCTTGTTTTTCTTGCTCTTTTTGACTTGTTATTTCATTCACTTGTTCAGCACTTTTCCCATCCAACCTTATGATTCTGTATCTTAATTTTCTTACTTCGTTGGGCCAATTGTCTCCTTTTCTTGGCCTTTTTGCTTCACTTCCTTTTTCCTCTCTTTCTGTTTTCCAATTTCTTTTTCTTGTCTCTAGTTTTTCATTTCTTTCTTCTCCACTTTCTTCAGACTCTGTTTCAATTCTTTCGTTATTTCCTCTTATTTTGAAACTTATAATTTCATTTTCTTCTACTTGTGGTTCTTTTCTTATCTTCCTTCGTTCACCTATTTCTGTCCCTCCTCGAGGTTCTTCCGAATTTGTGTCAGTCTCTCTATCTGCTTCTAAAATTCCCTGTTCTTGTGTTTGACTATCTGTCCCTACTGCTCCTCGGGGTTTTTCCGATTTTTCTAGCTTTTGGTTTGAAACTCTCCCTTCTTCATCTATTAATATTATCTCCGAAGGAATTTTACCACAACTTGTACTTGGTTGCTCACTGTCACTATCTTCTGGCTCAGTTTCTTCTCTTATGCTTTCAAAATTCCAAATTCTCTTTAGGATTTCTTCACACTCCGAATGTTCTGTATCAGATTCTGAACTGGTGTCAGATATTTCCAGATGTCGACTTACAGGTCGATCTTCAAATTCTGGAACTTCAGCTATTTCTTCTATTTCCTCTTCTTCTTCTATCGTTGCACTTGTAGTTGGGTTTTCCAGATGTCGACTTACAGGTCGATCTTCAGGTTCTGGCACCCTGTTTGTTTCTTCTTCTCTTTCTGATGCTGAACTGTTATCTGATATTTCCAGATGCCGACTCACATGTCGATCTTTAGGTTCTGGAACTCTGATGGTGTGACTGGCATGTACCCAGTGTTTCACTCCTGCACACTTGACTGCAGTGGTCGTCACCAGGATCACTTGTCGTGGTTCGTCCCAGCGAGGAACCAAACAGTTTCTTCTCCGGTGGACTTTTATTCGAACCCAATCTCCTGGATTCAAGTCGTGAGCTGGTTTTCTTTCAAGAGTGGTCGCATCCGGTCCAACCTGATGAAACACAGAACGCACCACATCAGCCAATCCTTTGCAATAATCCAGCACTAGATCATCAGTTATAGTCAGTAGCTTGTTGACAGGTACTTGTGCTTGTCTCATTGCTCGTCCCATGATTATTTCATGTGGACTGAGTCCAGTTTTCCTTTCCGGAATACTTCTGATTGTCATCAGAACTAATGGCAAAGCATCTGGCCATTTGAGTCCTGTAGCTTGACACATTTTTCCTAACCTGTTCTTGATTGTTCCATTCACTTGCTCTACTATTCCAGAAGCCTCTGGTCTGTATGCACAATGCAGTTTCTGTTTAATACTAAGTGCTTCACAAATCAGTTTAACTAATTCATTTTGGAAATGTGTTCCTCTATCTGTTTCAATCGTGACTGGAAAACCATACCTCGGAATGAATTCTCGCAGCATAAGTTTTGCTACCGTAATACTATCATTCCTTCTTGTTGGGTATGCCTCCACCCAACGGGAAAACAAACAGACGACCACTAGGACATACCTCAATCTGTTGCAAGGTGGCATTTCAATAAAATCCATTTGCATTCTAGTGAAAGGACCCCCTTCTCGTCCTATTCTTCCTAGACTCACTACTGTTTTCCTTCCTGGATTTAACTGTTGACAAATAAGACATCTCTGACAAAGACTCTCAGCTATGGCTCTGAATTTTGGATTATACCATGTTTGTCTAAAAAGTCTGATCATTGAATCTCTCCCAATATGGGCTTGTCCATGGTACATCCGTGCCATGTCAGAAATCATGCTATCAGGCATAACTGGTCTCTCATCCCTGTAAACCCAAACATCAGTTTCTTCATGTTTTCTACATCCTGCTTTTATCCAGGTATCTTTTTCTTCATCCTCTGCAGCTTCTTGTAACTGTCTCACCTCATCCCATGTTTCAATAGAGTTAGTAAAAAGCAAAGGACAAGAAATATGCTCTCTTTCACGACATTTATTCAAAGAAACCACATTCTTTGCACAGTACTGTGCCATTTCGTCAGCATATTTATTACCAACAGTAATGTAGTCTTCCCCATTTTTATGTGCATTGCACTTCACTACAGCGATCTGTTTAGGCAGCTGTATCGCCTCAAGCAGCTTTTTCACAAAATCTCCATTTCTGATGGGCGTTCCTGCAGACGTCAAGAAACCCCTTTGTGACCAAATCTGACCAAAATCATGCACAACCCCAAAGCCGTACTGGCTATCTGTCACAATCGTAACCCGTACATTTCTTCCCAACTTACATGCTTGAATCAGAGCTACTAATTCTGCGACTTGGGCAGACCGTACACCTTTCAGACAAGATGCTTCCAATACAGTTGCTACTGTGCAAACTGCATATGCTGCACTTAGAACTCCATCACTCGTTCTCAAACATGAGCCATCCACAAACAAAATATAATCTGATTCTTTCAAAGGCTCATCTCGTATGTCAGACCTTGGTTTTGTACAGTATTCGAGCACATTCAGACAATCGTGATCTACTTCATCCATTTCAATCACACTCTCTTCATCTGGCAATGATGTTGAAGGATTCACATTCATACATCTGTCAATAGTCACATTATCTGCACTCAAAATTACCTTTTCATACCTAGTCAGCCGACTATGTGTCATGTATTGGGTTTTCGTTCTTGTCAAAAGAATTTCCACAGAATGGGGAACATACACTCTCAATGGATACCCCATCACTATGCCTTCACTCTGTTCCAGACTCACACAAGTAGCAGCAACTGCTTTCAAACATCCAGGCAACGCTTTCGCTACAGGGTCTAAAACAGCTGAAAAATATGCAATAGGTCTTTTCATAGTTCCATGTCTCTGTACCAAAACTGAAAATGCACATCCATCTCTTTCACTGCAATACAGCTCAAAATCTTTCTCATAGTCAGGCATTCCCAATGCTGGAGCCTCACACAATTTCTTTTTCAACTCTCTGAATGCTTTCATTTCTTCATCATTCATTTCAAAAGGATCTTTAACATCCTTCTTTGTCAGTTTCTGCAATGGTTTAGCAATCAGTGAAAAACCGCTTATCCATTGTCGACAATATCCAACCATTCCCAAAAACATTCTTACCTCTCTTTGTGTCATTGGAGCTCTCATTCCTTGAATCATTTTTATTCTTTCAGTCGTTACCTTTCGCACTCCTTTCTCGATTTTATGCCCTAAATACTGGACTTCTTGTTGACAAAACTGCAATTTTGAAGGGGACACTTTATGTCCTCTTTTTGCTAAATGATTCAGCAAAGCAATTGTATCATTGACACATGCTTCTTTTGTTTTTGATGCCACCAGTAGGTCATCAATATACTGAACCATTACTGACTTTTCTGGCATTCTTAGATCTTCCAATGATTTCTTTAGGATCTGATTAAAGATTGAGGGACTTTCTGTGTACCCTTGAGGAATTCGGCACCATGCCAAAATACGCTCTCCAAACCTAAACGCAAATAATGGCTGGCTATCTGGATGCAATGGAATAGAGAAAAATGCATGACATAAATCAATTACTGTGTACCATTCTGCTTCACGTGGAATCTGGTATAGAATCACAGCAGGGTTCGGTACTATTGGGCAACAAGGCACAACAATTTTGTTTACCTTCCTTAAATCCTGTACGATTCTATATGTTCCGTTTGGCTTTTTCAGTCCCATTATTGGCGAATTACATGGACTGCTCATGATTTCTTTTAGAATCCCTTGTTCAATCATTTTATTTATTACTGGCGTTATTCCTTCAATTATTTCTGGAGTCAATTTATACTGGGGCGTATTTGGGTAACTCGTTCCTTCTTTCACTGTTATTTTAACGGGATCTACTCCTTTCATTAATCCTACATCTTCTCCTGTAAAGTCCCACACTTCTTCTTTCACTGTCCTTTTCAATTCAATTGGGATTTTCTCTGCATCAAATACAGGAAACAAACCATTTACTTCTGGTTCTAAATTCACCATTGTCATTTTATACAGCACATCCTCATCTGGAGTCTGAAATGCAATTCCGTCTGGGGTACAATAAATTGTGCAGTTCATTTTGCACAATAAATCGCGTCCTAAAAGGTTCACGGGACTACAATCACATACCACAAATCGGTGCATTTCACTAAATGGACCAATTCTTACCTTTACTAATTTAGTAAGAGGCGTTTTAATTTGCTGATTGGAAACTCCAACCACTTGGATATGTTCACCTGAGAGAGGAAGGTTTGGAATTTCCACTGACCTAACAGTAGAACGGGTAGCTCCAGTGTCAACAAGGAATGTTACATTTGCACCATTCACTTCTCCATCCACAAATGGACCAGACTGATCTACCTCTAGAGTTGCGCCAAGCACGCACTCTTCCCTCTCTCTTAGGCACCGTCAGGAACTTTCATCCGTGTCATCCTCATCCTGTCGTAACAAATATTGAGAAATTGCAGCTGCACGCGGCAACTGTGTTACCTGTTCTCCTCCGTAGAATCCTGTTTCTGCACTGTATTTCTGTTGGTTAACACTCTTGGGAAGTGGTGGTTGTGGCACCTGACCTTGTTGAGTAACTACCTCACTCTGCACCTGTGAATTTAATGATTGATTTTCCACATTAGGTTTTGGAGGAAATTTACACTCGTTTCTCCAATGTCCTAGCTTTCCGCAGTTGTGGCATGGCCACTTTTTCTTTGCCTCATCTATGCTCATTTGTCCTTTTCCTTTACCTATATTAGGTCGGGATTTAAACTGTCCTGTTTCACTACTAGTATTACTCAATTGAGCTTCTTGCTTCTCTGCAACTTTCACCTGTGCCCACATGGCCTTTTCTTTCAATTTACGCTGTTTACTCTCAATTTCATCACTGCAATACTTAGCATATCTCAAAACTTCGTCCACTGTGCTATTCTGCCAACCAATCAAGTGCTGCTTAATCATTTCACTTATCTCTGGTTTTAATCCATACACAAACCTATATACAAAATGACTCATATCCTTCTCACTCAGTGTCTCATAACCACTATACTGTTTGAAAACCAACAACAATCTCTCATAGTAGGCGTGCACTGACTCTTTGCTTTCCTGCGTTGTTCTGTCTATTTTTACCCAATCTGTTTCTTTTGGTGGAATTTTATTCTTCAAAAAGGTAACTACTTGGTCGTACTTCCTCATCACTTCTGGACCTGGCGCTCCTGTTTTAGCATCCCTTGGATATTCTACAGTTGGCCAATCAATGGTAATCTTACATTCTGTCCACAAATCAGCTGGCACTACTATATCAAACAATCCATCTAGATCTATCCACAGCACTTTTGACACCTTAACAAATCTTTCCACTTGTCTGTACCATTCTACTGGTTTCTCTCTCAATTTGGGAAAGTCATTTGTAAATGACAGTATATCCTGTCTGGTCCACGGAACATGCACATAACTACCACCTGGTGTTTCTCTCATCGGGTATTCCCTAGCAACTGGTTCCCTATCTGTCACTGCAAAAGCCAAAGATGCTTTATCTGTTGTTTTCTCATTCCTCTTTGACCATCTATTTCTCCATCTATCCACATCACCCCATTTTCTCAATAAAACAATCAGCTCTTTTATTTGGGTCAGTCTTCCTGATGTGTTCAAATTCTCTATGTCTTTCTCACAAAAGTCTACTCTGTACGGTTTCTGCAACGTCCTCACTTTCACAAATTCTACTCCTAGTTCACTTGCGATCTCTTCCAATTTGTCATGTAAATTTCTAGCTCTCCAAGTAAGACTCTTGCACAAAAACATAATCTCATCATCCTGATAATTTTTTAGTTTTTCTGTTCCAATTGTTCCCAAAATCAACTCTTCCATGTCTATTTTCAACCTAATTACATCTAATGGTTTTTCTTCTGGTTCTTTTGCTTTTAGCGCTTTCATCCATTCGTTTAACTCTTCTGGAGTCGGACCTACAGGCGTACTATTTAATTCTATCCAATCACTGCTTCTTTCTGGTGTTCCTGATGCGGACTCTGTCACCATAGGCATTCTCCTAATCTCATTCTCATTTATCGTCAAATTTGTTGGTGGACTTGGTCTACACGTACTAGCCAAATTGTGTGCCCCTTCATTATTCAGTTCCATCCCTTCTCTTTTTCTTTGCAAATGTGAATTCATGGGAATCACTAAGGAATGTTCATTAATTTTCTGATTCTCAAAAATTGGCATTACTGGACCTATTGTTACTGGTACAGTTACAGCTTCCATATTCTTTGTCAATTCTCTTATTTTCTCAGTCAATTCTTTTGTCGTTTTTGCTAATTCAGTTGCATTGTCACTTTCTATCTCTTCATTTTGTGAAGTTTTAAATGTTTCTTGTGACCTATTTATTTCATTTCTTCGTTCGGGTTTTTTATTCCTCCCAGTTTCCATTGGCGGTGCATTAGGTGTCACCACCGCAGAAGTCTGTTGGTATGGAGGTGGGTTTCTGTTTAAAATATCTTCCAGCAATTCGTCATCTGTTTCACTACCACCATACACATACTTTTCTACCACTACATGTTTCTTTTTCTCAGTACACTTTCTCTTTGCTTCTTCCTCAACTGCAAAAGCTGGAAACAAACCTCCTGTCATGTTAGCATATCTCCAACGCTTTACTCTGTCCTCATGATTTATTCCCCACAACCTTCCAGGCAAAAACTCATGATTCTTTAATCCTCTGGATCTCTCTCGCTCATACATCTCATCTTCCCATTCCGTTAAAGCTTCAAACTGTGTCGGTCTAGGTCTAGGTTCTAACATTACCATCTTTTCTCTCAAGTTCCGTAGTACAGCTACATTAAATGAACCATTCTCAGGGAAAGCCAATGCTCCATCATTCTTGGTATATTTTGTCCAATTTTCTAACCATATGCATGTATGATATCCATATTTCAGCATCATATGTGAAGCTGGTGATTTCGGCGGAGGAATTATTTGTCCCTCTCTAGTCACTACCTTTTTGTCCTTCTTAAAGAAGTTCTTAACTTTCGACATCCAAGACGTTTTCTCTTTTCCATACTCATAGTACGACATGATTCACAACCTTTTTCTCCTTAAACAATCCGCAATTCAACACTGTTCCCTATGCGTTATTTCAACCAATACTAGCGCGACTCACACCAACACTCCAATCACAGCGATTTCTGTCTACGGCGCACTGTCCAATCCCAGCGCGGCTTTTGTCTACGTCAGTCCTGCTCCTGTTCTCATGTGACTATCGCACTGTCCAATCCCAGCGCGACTTTTGTCTACGTCACTTTTGCTCTTGACCCCTCCTTTACAAAATTTATCGGCAATTTCTTTTTCAACAATTTTTGTTAGTTACAACATTTTAACCACATTTCCATTGTCTGATTCGCTAAACCGAAAAGATAGCTTTGACCATTTACACAAGAATTCTGTATTTTCCAGTAGGCAGCGCTTACCTCTACCCTACCACAGAATTTTCAGTTTCGCCGATAAAGTAGCACTTCCCTCTACCTTACCCTTCTTTCAAGCAATCAGTAAACCCGTTTCTCTGGGGATAAAACACATGTGGAGACTATACTGCTCCTGAGAATTAAGGCCAGAGTTTCACAAGAAAACCGATCACTATTTCACTTACACACCTTTTATACGCAAAATGTCCCTATCATAACACAACCTGTGTTATTACCAAAAATGAACTCAGACAGTGTAAAATTCCATGTGACTTCTCTTGCCACACGTGTTCCACTTCCTACTTCCCGGAAGCGTGAAAACTTACATATAACATAACGCGACTCAACAAAAAGTGTTAGACATGAACTTATCAATAATCTATAATCAATAATCACCAAACTAATCTATAGTAACCATAACTCTGCTACCAAGAAATCTGATCCAGCGCTAACAATAAAAATAATTCTCCTATTATGCTTTGGTCATCCAGATGCAATTATTTCTCTAACACACACACTATATCCATATGACGGTGGGGCCCATAACACCGCATATACATTCACTTACTCATTTGTTCCCTGGATTTCCTCCGTCATGAACCTAGGAGAAAAATGATTCGCTGGAAGGAGACGGGATACCTCTTTTATAATGACATAATATTTCTCATTTGCTTTTAAGGTATTCCGCTCATTGGTCGATGGACCAACTAGTAGGAATCAGTTGATGGTGATTAAGACCAGCTCAATCACAATAAACTCCTTTATCATTTCATTATTAATCATTGAGCTAAAGAAATCACTGAGTCATTTGTTTAAAGAAATAATAAAGTTTATATAAAGTTTTGAATGCAGGAAAATGAGGTTAAGCTTATTATTCAGATCATTGCATTTATCATCAATATAAGAATAGTTTGAAATTGCAAGGCACTTTTATTAGACGGAAAAATGAGGTTATCATAATAAGAACTCTATAGATCAATCTATCTATCTATCTGGGGAAAGCCTAATAATTCTAATAAAAATCTATCAATTAAAAGTTCTCCTAAAGCAGCATCTTTATACTCAACTGGAAAAGGAAAATAACAGCAGCAGCAGCAGCATCAGCTCGTCAGCATCAGCAACCACAACTTCTCCCATCTACAGCATCTAACTCACGCAGCATCTAACTTCTGCAGCATCTCCCGCAGCATTCGAACAGCTTTCTACTCTCCAGCATTCTTCGCAGCATTCTAACCCCTCCCACCAAGAGTAGGTCTTCTTATACCCTAATTCTAGCTTACAGCATAAAATGTTTCTTCTTACATGGCGCGATTCATTCTCATTGGTCAAAAACTTCAGGTCCATATACATTTTAATCAAACTTCCTGGTCTTAACCAGTTCCGTGTGGAATGTCCATGCAAGCATCGTTTCCCACAGTTCATGCACTTGCTCATCCGTTTCGATCAGTCCAAATTGTATCTTTTTCTGTTACATTTTGTGTAATACAGTTCCGTCTATTGATTCAGTCAGGCTTCTCACGCTTCTTGCTGATCATCTTGGCACACATCTGCTCAGAAGGGTCACAACAGCCTTGACCATACTTTCATCTTAGCCTCTCGGCATCAGCACGTGATCATCCCTTTTCCACAGCCTCTCTCCTCTATCACATGGTCTCCCGCTCATGCGTACTCTAGCAACTCGCGGCCATTTTATATTGCTGCTCGGCAGGCCTAAGCGCACTATTTTCAAAGATAAACAAAATGTTATTAAAACAAAGAAATATAAACCCTTTCGTTTCCCTCCCGTCTTTCTACGTACCCCAATTAGGTATTACCTAGCAGAAGCAACATATAAAGCTGTCCCTTACTTACCATCGCTTTATTTTGCAACCACACGTTTTATTTAAAAGCACAAATCATGCATTTATTATTTAATTAGTACGCAAATATTATGTTATATTAGACACGTAAACAATTATAAGTCAATTAATTTGCACACAGAATTGCGTGTTACCTTTAACCCTTAACATACATTGTTGGTTATTTACTTAAACAAACATGTTTATTAATATTGTACGAAAATATTAGGAGGTTAAAATTTTTACATTTACCCTGCTCCATCACTATCCTGACCAAGGGGAGGGTGTCATATGTCCTGTGAAGGCCCATTGTCGTTATCTCTATGTTAGCATGAGCACATTGCAGACTGCCCTCTGCTTTGCGCACATTACTCTACAGACATATTTTACTTTGTACTACTCTTAACTTTCTCACAGAACACGCTGTTGTTTTCGCGTTCTGTTCTGTCCTGGGATTTAGTCTGAACATGTAGACAAGGTCGAACAATGCCCCTTGTTATTCTGTTCTGGTCAGCCCCTAGCACCTAGACAAAACACACAAATGCAGCTGTTGTTTGGGAACACATACTTTTGTCATATAGGTATGCACGGATCGGTAAAACACACTTGAAGAGGGACCTTTCCAGGGAAAGGTTTGTGACAGACCCTGAGATGTAGAACCTTCATCTGTGTATACTAAGGTACGGGGTCTGCTGCTAACACCTAGAGATCTTCTGATAATCATTTTGCTTCTGTAGAAAGGGAGGGAGGTTAGGCTACACTGTTGTATATAATGACAGCTCCATTTATGATTTACGGACTACTTGCTATGCTAACCGTATTTGTGTTAGGCATTTTCCTATTTGTTGTGGCATGTATACTGCATACTTAAGCACGATAGTTAAAATAAACATTTTAAACTTTCCTTGTGTCTGTCGGTACTTATTGTGGACTAGTTCGAGTGTGAGAGCGAAAGGGTATGTCCTGTAACGCGATTCCTGAGAGGGTCGGGAGTGTTGTGTTCTGGGGTGTCTAATCGCTTGCTCCTCTGTGAGTGAGTAGGAGGGCAAGTGAGACACTATAGCTAGTTGGTCCCGGGCTCACGGCTACTCGGGTGGTAGGATGACTCGGTCCCTGACTACTAAAGTTGCATGATCCCAAGCATAGTTCTGTGACTCCGCAGAATCCCTTCAACAGTGTCATTGCATGGTATGGTATGTTATGGTATTGTATGGCCTATTGTATAGTTTAGAATGGTGTTTTATGGTATGGCTTGTCATTGTATAGTATGGTATGGTATACCCTGCATTAGTATGGGATGGTAAAAAATGTCATTGTATGGTATGGCATGACATTGTATGGTATGATATGTTATGGTAGGACCTGTCATGGTATGGGATGGTATAATGTAGGATGGTATGGCCTGTGATTAAATAGTATTGTATGCTATGGCCTGTCATTGTTTGGTGTGGTATGCTTTGATATGGCCTGTCATTGTACGTTATCATCATCATCATAATAACTTAATTTCGATCTCCAGGATCATAAAAGTACACGTATAATTCAATAAAGAATATTAATTTTAAAAAGTACACATATAAACATACACCATCACATCAATATACAAAAAAGATTTTAAAACATAAAAAAAAACATCATATGTTTGAAATAAAAATACTCGCATAAAACCCATAATAGTTCATCTATAGGGCTACTCAAAAGATCTAAATCCGCAGAGCAAATATTCATATACCTCAAGTTCCCCTCTCTCAAAATACTTCTTCAAACCATTTGGTATTAGGAGCTGTGTAATAAAACATCAAGTTAAAAAATGAATCAATACCCTCCCCATCAGAGTACACAGCTTCCATTTTTTAACTATACAAGTTAACGTGCAAATCAGCAATAAAATACATAAAACAATATATAGCTAGTAAGGCAACACTCCTCAATTTAATTAATATAAAATATTAAGAAATGTATACAAAGAGGTGTATGAAAACTTACTTAACTACTACTACCACTTTTGAAATCCGACTTGACTTAGTACAAATTAGCAATACAGTAAATTAATGCATTATCTGTTCAACATAACAGTACTAATTAATTTAAATCTAAAAACAGATTTAAAAAATGAACAGAGGACTACCTAGCTCAGTGAGAATATAATCAGAATTTCATAAAAAATGATTGCGATATACTTTTACAGACCCAGTCCTTTAATCCCCAGGAACAAGTACATAACTTTCAAGGCGTATTATCTCAGATCTCTTCTATAGCTTGCATTTGCTTACTGCACCAGATCCAGACCGACAAAGGAAATTTTGCAAGACAATGTACCACAAGCCTCTTAGTGTCTGTACTAAGGATACTAAAAGTCTCCATGTACCGGCTAGTGCACAATTTTCTAAAGAGGGGAACTATCCACTTTGCCCTTTCGGAGCCATAGGCCGGGCAGAAAAACGTTATATGGGTTATAGACCCGGGAGCACCTTCACAGGCAGGGCAAAACTTTCCTCCAGGGACAGCTTCTGCCCACTTGCTATAGAACAATTTTGTAAGGAGGGATTTATATCTGAATTGAATGTACAATTTGTGTGTAAGAGGGAGCGTTATTTTGTCTATAGTTTGCTCATACTGAGGAAATGGTTTTAAGTCAATAAACTCTATGGTCAGTGTTTCCTCTCATTTAATAACAGTTTGAACAAGCACAAATTCCCATAAAAATTCTTTTAAACATGTCTTGGAGACTGCCCCTAAATCCTCTGGGGATAACCAAAATCTCTCTAATTTCATTTTCCCCAGCAATACCTAACATGGATCAACCAAGGAATTTCCCACACAGAGGCAGGAGACATAAGGTCTTTTAGGCATCACAGTAGGTTTCCAATTCTTTCACAGTCCATAATCGATACCAGTAAGTCAGCACTCTAAACTCTACTTTCTGGGTTGCTTGTCTTAATGCCAAATCCAAAAACACAGGAGTCATTGGCGTACTTGATGGCAGACGCAAAAGTGATCTTACAAACGTATTTTCAGCCTCTGATAAAATATTAACATTCGGACACCCCCAGAATTCTGAGCCATAAAGGACTGCCCCCAGAGCCTTAAAATTGTATAACAACTCTAGGGCTGGAACAACCTTCTTGGATGAGGTCCTTTTGTGTACCTTAGAGATGTTAGCTATATGTTGGATTAATAATACGAGTGAATTCTGCAGCCGCAGAGCCCAATTTAGATTTGATGTTGATCTAACACCCAGATAGTCAAAGCTTGAAACCTGGTCAGTTGGATCCATGCCCACATACATTTTATGTTATAGTATTGTATGGTAAGGTATGGCAGGGTATTGCATAGCCTGTCTTTGTATAGGATGGTAGGGTAGAGCCTGTCATTGTGTAGTATGGTATGGTATGGTGTGGTATGATATGGTAGGTATGGTATGCTATGGTACAGAACGGCCTGTCACTGTATGATATTGTCTGTCATTGTATAGTATGGTATGCTAAGATATGGCCTGTCCTTGTATGGTGTGGTATGATATGACCTGTCGTTGTATAATATGGTATGGTATGCATGGCATGGCATGGCATGGGAGGGCATGGGATGAGATGGGATAGGATTGCATGTCAGAGTAAGGTATGCTATGGTACGGAACAGGATGCAATGGAATGGGATGGTATGGTATGGTGCAGCCTTTGATTGAATAGTATCTTAAATTATATCCTGTTATGGTATGGTATAGTAGGGTATGGTATGGCATGGTACTGTATGGCATTGTATGGTATGGTGTGGCACAGTATGGTGTGGTATGGTGTGGTATGGCATAGCCTGTGATTGTATAGTATGGTATGGTATGGTATGTTATGGTATGTTATGGACTGTGACTAAATAGTATGGCATGATATGGAATGCCATTGTATAGAATGGTATGGTATTGTATTGTATAGAATGATATGGTATGGTATGGCCTAAAATTGTATAGTATGGTATAGTATGGTCTGCCATGGGATAGTAAGGTATGATACGACCATTAACTGTATAATATGGCATGGAGTTTTATGATATTACATGATATGGTACGGAATGGGATGGGATGGCCTGTCATTGTATAGTATGGTGTGGTGTGGTTTAGTTTGGAGTGACATGGTGTGGTACAGTAATATAAGTGGTGGTTCATGCACACCAAGATATGGAAACGAAGGTCAAATATTCTTTCGAAAGCTCAATAGTGTGATGCGTGCAGATCGGGTATCGCTCTCTGATCCGCAAGCGTATGTGAGCGTATCAGGAGAATGTTAAATTCTTCCAATTTCTCAAACACCGGCGTTTAACATTCCCCGGATGAAGGGCCCTTTTCAGCCCGAAATGCATTGGGATGACCAATAATTTTGAAGCAACCATTTGCTTCACCCAAGGATTTCCCTTCTTTGTTGACAACATGTAAACAAAATATTTGCCATACAGAATTTATGACGATTGAATAAATTCTATTTTTGAGAAAGGACCAACCTGTCTTTTATCTTTGATCAAATAATGATTACTCCATTCACTGTATATCACGCTGTGCTTTTGGGGGACGCCAGCCCTGGGGTGGTGCTTATCCAGTACAGTAATATAAGGCATGGTACGGTCTTTCATTGTATAGCATGGTATGGTGTGGTATGGTATGGCCTGTAATTGTATAGTTAGTTATGATACAGCCTGTAATTATACAGTATGGTATGATCTGTGATGGTGTAGTATGGTACAGTATGGCGTGTCATTGTATGGTGTGGTATCGTATGGCATGGTATGGTATAGTATGGCCTATAATTGTATAGCATGGTATGGTATAGTCTGTCATTTTATAGTATGGTGTTATATTGCCTGTCACTGCATAGTATTGCATATTATGGTATGTCTTGTCATTGTTTGTTGTGCTACGGTATGGTAAGGTATGGTATGGCATGATATGGAAAGGTTATAGCCTGTCATTGTATACTATAGTACGGTATAGTATGGTACTGTCATTGTATAGTATGGGTATAGTATGTTATCGCATGGCATGGTATGGTATGGTAAGGTAAGGTATGGCCTTTCAATTTATAGTATGATATGCTATGGTGTGTTATGGTATGGCCTGTCATTGTAACATATGGTATGATATGGTATAACCTGTCATCGGATAGTATGCTATGGTATAGTTCGATATGGAATGGAGTGAGTTAGGAGATGGGATGGGAAGGGATGAGATTAGGAGAGATGAAATGAGATGAGGAGAGATGGGAGATGGGAAATTGGAGATATGGGATGGCCTGTAATTGTATAGTATGGTACGATATGGCCTGTCTTTGTATTGCCTAGTATTGTATTATTTCATCTGTCATTGTATGGTATGGTATGGTATGGTATGATATGGCATGGTATGGGATGTGCTGGGATGGTATGTTATGTTATGGTACGGTACAGTATGCTATAGCCTGTCATTGTAACATATGGTATGATATGGTTCTGTGTTCAAGATGGCCGCAGGGAAGGAGCTGCAGGACTGAGCTCCAGGCTCCGGGATCACTAGTAGTGTAAATCCCGACCGGCTCAGGCTCCTCCAGCCCCCCCTGAAGAGATGTTCGACTGACCTGCTCACCGGGCCAACTTCGGACGAGGAAGCTCGGGTCCACGACGCAGCTCCAGGGGCGAGAGGGATCCACGCTTCAAACGAGAGGGACCCACGCTTCAGGTCTCCAAATCTCCAACATCGGAACTCCTGCGCCAGCGAGGCGACCCTCGGCGACATCCGTTCCTAACCCGCTGAGTCCTGGGGGCCAGACGGAGAGGTATGCCAGAGCCGGAACGACAAGACATTCTTCGACCCAGAGTCGAAGCTCTGACGCACAGCCACCGCAGGCAACTACGCCTGACTGTGTAATGGCCGCCAGGTGCGGAGACACCAGTGGAATCGCTCAGCAGTAGGGCCATACGAGGACCCCTTGAAGCTTGGATCCTCCTGACCACAGTGAGGCGGGTCAGTTTCGACCCTCGACGGTGGCTAGGCTGTCCCGAGGCGGGAGCGGAGCCCCGGGCCTCAACACTTTATGAGCTCACGCTGCCTGACCCCGTAATGGCCGCCATGAACTTAGATTACTAAGGCCGCACGAAGACCCCACGAGGCCCTGATTCACCCTACCACAGTAAGGCTGGACATGCTCGACCCCTGACAGTAAATAGGCGGTCCCGAAGCGGGAGCTGAGCCCCGAGTCTCAACACAGCATGATCTCACTGTGCCTGACCCCGTAATGGCCGCCACTCTCAAGACCATTTGGAAAAAAAAAATATATATATATATATATAATTCTTCCACCAGCAAGGACAGAATTACTCCACAGACCGTACTCAGTCTCCGCAAGTTGATTGCTCCCGCTCCCCAGGGCACACGAGCACAGGACTGAAGCAACCCTGCGAGGGCTACCCTGAGTGCACTAAAGTGCCTGACACTAAGATGGCCGCCCCAGGTTGAATTCACCGATCTTTCCTGATTACTTCTGGGGAGCCAGGAGATCTCGCCAAATCTAAACTAAACAAAGACCGGCCGCAAGAGGGTCTCGATCCAATGCCCCTCCAACGCTCCGGACATCGCAACAAGGACTCTCAGGTCAGTGCAGGCAGCCTCCAGGTGCCTGTCCCCAAAATGGCCACCAGGGACTAAACAAGGGCCGGCCACAAGAGGGTCTCGATCCAACGCCCCTCCAACGCTCCCAAGGACTCACAGGTTAGTGTAGGCAGCCTCTAGATGCCCATCCCCTAAAAGCCCACCCGGGACCCAATCTCTGAACCACCGTCGCATCTCTGCAGAGGTGTCCCTGCCACCTATAGAGAGTACCCTTAACGATACAGGCCCCCTTCCCAAGATACCAGTCCAGCACAGACTCTCAAACCTGGTCCTAGAGAAGCCCTAAGCCGCACGAGCCCTCACCACTGGACCCTCCCTCCCGGGAAGTCAATTCCTCGAGCTCCCCAACCCCCCCCACCCGACCAGAAAGCACTCTCTGACAACACTGCTATTACACCCCTGAGGGATCCCGCCTCCCTACGAACCCATTCACAATGCCCCCGGCCACGCTAATGGTTGCCACCCCACGAACACCGAAGTACCTGAAACCCCACGGGCCGAACTCCTTCGCGATTACTTTCCCCTCCAACCTCACAAGTAAAGCGAAGAGACACTTCAAACATAGACTGATCAAACAGCAGCCCGAAACACTAATCGTGGACACCTTCCACTGCTCCTCCAAAGGGCAGATAAAAATGGATCTCATCTTCCACACTGAAAGACCCGACAATTGGATCACTATCCTCAACACACATCTCCACATCTCCAAAACTACCATCACATCCCATAGCCGCAAACTGACGACCTCTCTCCCGAACCACCAGACGCTGAGCGGCAACATCTCCATAACCATCTACTCGAACGGCACAGTCCTGATACAGGCTAATAACGATAACCTCGAGGTTTTTGACTCCCTCTTCCCCTCGCTAAAAAAGGCACTCTTGCACACTACCCGACCCAGCCTGACCCCTCTCTTCCCCCCAGTAAGCCCTCCACGTCAGGTAAGGTGCCAGACCCCTCTCGCGTCCTCTTCGAAAACCTCCTCCCCACCCCCTCGAGTCACCTCCCGCAACTATGCTCCTCCTAATAACGATCCCATCCCCCCTGGCGGATGACCCTCCCACCCCTGCCTCCTCTCTCATCCCAACCAGCCAACCAGGAACGAGCATTACTCCCAAGCTCAGTCTCCCTACAGCTCCACCACGCCCTCAGGCCACACGAGGCCTAATCCTCGTTATGAGCCAACACTCCTCCTGCCCATGATCCCTCCCAGAGACAAACCAGGCAGCTCCTCCCCCAACAGCCACTATGACTGGGACCCACCCCCTCCCCCTCGGGCAAAGCTGCCCCAGGCACCCCCCCTCCAACCTTGGATAACATGACGCATCGCCTCAACCTCCTAGAAACCCAGCTTGAAATCCTGATCCGAGGCCTGAACGAAACTTTATCCAACCTGGTCACGATCCGAAAGCCCACTCAGCCCCCCACCTCACCGCCAAATCTCACCCAACCCGGGTGTGCCACGGTACCGCCCCCCAGCGGGCCCCCTGTCCCCCCCAGGTCCTGGCCATCGAACAACAGAATGGGTACTGAGAATCGCTCTGAGAGACCCAGAAGAGCAAAAGCCGCACTTTCCTCCCGGGAAGCGGCATACCTAGCCTCAACCTATGACTCTCCCTCTAATCCCTCCCCTAAATCCATGATCCAAGTAATTACGGGAGTCGGAAGAGAACACCTTCCACCGAGAGACCCTAGACCCCCAGCTCACCTAACTTCTCTACCTAGGGCCCCATCTACTAAGAATCCGAGCAACGAAGGGTCCCCCATTAACTGCATGCTCCTAAACTGCAGATCGGCCTCTAAACATGCAACCGAACTAGCAGAAGCCATCCTCTCCCATGATATAGACATAGCATTCATCACGGAGACCTGGCTCAACAATCTCTCCTACCCCAGCATGGACATGCTGGTGCCTCCTGTGCCTCCTGGATTCACAATGATCAACAAAGACAGGAAAGTGCAAAGAGGAGGGGGCATAGCATTCATTCACAAGAATAGCATTTCCATCACGGAAACTGCCTCCTGCCTGTATAGCTCCTTTGAATGTCTCTCAGTCAACATCAAGACAAGCGATAACAGGCCATCTCTCTGCCACCTCCTGTATCACCCCCAGGCAACTCCTCCGAATTCGGGGAACACCTCTCTGACTTGATTGCCCATTGCTCACTCGGAAACTCAAATAACATAATTCTTGGCGACCTTAATCTAAGATGGAATGAAACAAAAAACCCGCTTATTCAAACCCTAAACAACCTCCTACTAGAAAACAACCTGACCCAACACTGCTCAGAAGAAACACACCACAGAGGAGCAACCCTCGACGCAATTATTGCCGAAAGCAATGCAATCACCATCGACCACATCCTTCCCGTAGACTGGTCCGACCATCACATCATCCTTTTTCACATCAACCAAGCGGTCCTAACTCAACACCCCATGCAGGAACCCCCCAAATGGATTAAGAACACAGCTCAGATCCCTCGAGCGGATCTAGAAGAAGGAATAAGCGTGCTCCTCCCCAACATCACTGATCACCTCCCAACTATCGAACTCACCTCTCTCTACAACTCGAACATGACGCTCACCCTGGACCAACTTGCCCCTCTGAAACTAAAAAAACGCAGGAGCATTCCATCCAGATCATGGTTCACCACTGACACCAACGAAGAAAGAAGACATTTAAGAGCCTCAGAAAGAATCTGGAGGAACAATCCCACCGCCCTCCATCGTGATCAACTCCAAGCAGCCCGCAGGAACTACAAAAAGCACATTAAGAACAAAAAGACTTCTTTCTTCTGCTCTGCGCTAGACAACGCAAAAAACAGACCCAAAGAGCTCTTCAATATCATCAGGAAACAAACCTCTAAGCCAGTGACCTCCTCAACTCAGGCATCTAAAGAACGATGCGACAACTTCGCCATCTTTTTCAATGACAAAATCGCCAAGATCGATCTCTCACTTGGCTCCAATCTCATCCCCTCCACCGAGATCCAGGCGTCTGAAACCAACGATAGCGATTCCTTGAACCCCCCAAATCACTGGTCCTCCTTCATTCCCATTCAGGAAGCAGAAATAGTCAAACTAATCTCCAACGCTAAACCCTCATCCCACGCCCTTGATCAGCTACCCCTCAACTGACCAAGGACTTGAAGCTCGCCCTAGCCCCGCTATGGTGCAAGATCATTAACAGCTCACTGAGATCAGGAGTCGTACCAGACTGCCTCAAAGTTGGTCAAGTCACACCACTGCTGAAAAAGCCAGGACTAGACACTGAGGATCTGAACAACTTTAGACCTGTCTCGAACTTACCGCTTCTGTCCAAAATCCTGGAAAGATGTGTACTTCCTCAACTGACCCAACACTTGGACAACATCAACTTTCCAGATCCCCATCAATCGGGCTTCAGAAAAGGCTGCAGCACTGAAACCGCAATCCTCAATGTCATAGACGACCTACACAAGTCACTTGACTCGGACCAATGCTGCCTTCTCATCCTCCTGTAACTATCGGCTGCATTCGATACAGTCGATCACAAGCTTCTCATCAAGGTTCTACAAGAAACGGCTGGTCTTGAAGAGACGGTCCTCCAATGGTTCTCTTCCTTTCTCCACAACCGCTCACAAAGAATAAAAATTAAACATTTCGAGTCCGACATCCACCCCGTTAACAGGGGTGTTCCACAAGGGTCAGTGCTCTCCCCTCAGCTTTTCAACATTTACATAGAACCCCTTACCACTCTACTCAGGAAATCCAACATCCCTTTCCACTTACATGCTGATGACACGCAGCTATATCTGGAAACCTCCTCCATTGACGACATCCAGAGACTCAACGCCACGCTTAGAGAGGTTCAACATTGGCTCTCAAGTAACCACCTGAGACTCAATCAAGAGAAAACGGAAATACTCCTCATTTCCAACAAAGACGAAAACCCCCAAATTGCAGAATGGCTCAAAGCTATTGACGCCTCAAGGGTAACCTCATCCTGGCGGATTCGGTAAAATCTCTAGGCATCACCCTAGACCCGAAACTGGACATGAAAAAACACATTACAAGATCCGCTAGAAGTTCCTTTCTCAACTTGAAATTACTGTACAAAATAAAACCCTTCCTCCCGCCCAAGGACCTGCAACAAGCCACCCAAGCACTGGTGCTCTCCAGAATCGATTATGGGATTGCAGCCCTGACCGGTACAGCAAAATCCCACCTCGCCCCCCTGAAAACAACCTTTAATGCAGCAGCCAGAATGGTCACCGGTACTAAGAAATTCGAACACATCTCCCCTGCACTCAGAGAACTTAAATGGCTCCCAATTGAGCTGCGAGCCAGCTTCAGAACAGCCTGCCTCACGCACAAAGCCCTGCACACAGGCAAAACGGAATACCTAGCCGCCAAACTCAAAAGGGCCGGCCAGTCCAGGAACCTCAGGAGCTCCAACACTCTGCTACTCATCCCGCTGAAAACTCGCAAACAAAAAACTGCGGCCAAATCGTTTGCTGGAAACGCATTTTTACTGATATATCTATTGTATTTGTTGCTTATATGTTCATGTAACATTTGTGGTTTATATGTGCATGCAATGCTAGTTTGACCTGCACCCTCCATGCTCCTTCTGCTCGATCACTCCTTTGTTTGATCCTTATCCGGCACGAACCCCTATGTTCTTCTATATTCTCTGTATTGCCTATTTGCACATAAGCTACTTGCTGTGAAGCGCTCTGATACCCTCGGGTCCAGCTAGCGCTATATAAAACTCTTTAAATAAATAAATAAATATGGTAGAAACTGTCATTGGATTGTATGCTATTGTATGGGGTGTCATAATAGTATGGTGTGGTATGGTACAGTACGGTATGGCATGGTACGGTATGGCCTGTCGACGTGTGGTATGGTATGGAAAAGTAGGTATGGCCTGTCATTGTATAGTATGATATGGGATGGTATGGTATGGATATGTATGATATGGCATGTTAGGACCTGTCATAGTGTGGTATTCTATGGTATGGTATGGTACGGTACAGGACGGTATGACCTGTTATTGTATTGTATGATATCGGATGGGATGGTAATGCCTGTGATTGAATAGTATGGTATGGTATGGCCTGACTTTGTATGGAATGGTATGATGTGATCTGGTATAGTATGATATATTTTATGGTATGGTACGGTGCGTTACGGTATGGAAAGGTATGTGATGGAGCGAGGTAAATAAAAAAATTTGGAACCCCCTAATATTCATGCTAATAAATTAATGTTATTAATTGTTTGACCGACTAATCAACATTTTACATAAATGGTAACTGCAATTTATGTGCAAAGTTAAACTATTTACAATTGTAAAAGTGAAATAATATTAATATAATGGTTTGCATACTAATTAGAGTGATATTGCATGATTTGTGCTATGTAGTAAAATTGTAGTGTGGCAAAAGAATGCGGATGGTAAGTAAACATGGCTTTAAATGTCGCCTTTGCTAGGTAACACCTAATGGGGTACTTAGAATGACGGGTGGGAAACAGAAAGGCTTATTTTCTTTATTTTTAATTATGATTGTGTTTGTTTTTATGATAGTTCGTTCGGGCCTATTGGGCCGTGCTGTAAAAATGGCTGCCGAGGCAGATGGGCTTAATGCGCAGACGCAAAGATGGCTTCCAAGCGAAAGAAAGCCGCAGAAGCATATCACGTGGGTACGAGTCGAGCCCAGAGTGAGAAGTGTCAAGGTCGGGCTGACCTGACACGAGGTGAATGCCAAGAAAGACTCAGCGTGAATCCGTGAGAACAGGGGACGAGCAACAGTGAATTAACAATGGACTGTTTAAAATAAGTTGCGAGAAAGAAGAAACATTAAATGAACTGTCAATCGGATTGCTATTACCCAAAGGTCGCGTGAAAGGATAAAAATCATAAACAATTTCAGAACCGGTTTGAACAAGGAGGGCAATGAGGTGATGCTTGCCACCCCTCCAATGGACCAATTAGCGTGATTCTCGCCCCAAAGATTGCAACTTTATGTTTAGTAAGCTAGTAGTAGGGTATAAGAGGACCTACTCTTAAGTAGGAGGAGCGCTATTCATGCATAATTTTTGAGCACTGAACGTTGATGCTACAGAGACTGCTGCTATTTTCTGTAGGCCATTTTTCTTAATAGAATTATTCTTTTTATAAACTTAAAACTTGACTGGGAAAGGAACGAGATCGATGCGGGAAACCTGTATAGGAGGTCCGTCGAGGAGGCCTGTTTAGCGGGACAGACAGTCAGTTTTGGGAATTCCATGCTGTGATCTACAATTTATCTGCTTTGGTGAACTTTTATTCTTCATCTAAAAGGGGTATGCATAAAATTCTTTCTAAAGCTTATTTCTTATAATGAAATTGAAATGTATTAAAACAATTAATAAAATTGAATCTTATTCATGCATTTAAAGAAAGTAGATAAACTTTATTATAATTAAAACTACGAGTCTGTGGTTCTTTAGTTCAATAATAAGTGTAATGTTTTAATAGGTTTGAATGTGATTGAGCTGGTCTTAATCACCATCAACTTATTCTACTAGTTGGTCCATCGACCAAAGAGCGGAATACCTTGATGTTTTAGAACCGACAGGATTAAAACTGATTATGTATGATGTTTAAGAAAATATCTTGTCAATTTTAATAAGGTATCCCGTTCCTCCAGCAAAACATATTCTTCTCTTTGGTAGTAGTGGATGTGACCCAGGGAAACAATTGAGAGAGTGTATGGTTATGCGGTGTTATGGGCCCCACCGTCATAAGGTATAGTTGTTGTGTGTGATCTTTTACCTGGAGGTTATGTCCAAAAGAGAAGAATTTATATTAGTCGCGCTGGATCAGATTTCTTGGTAGCAGAGTTATGGTTACTATAGATTAGTTTGGTGATTATTGATTATTTCATGTTTAACACTTCATGTCGAATTGTGTTATGTTATATGTAAGTCGGAAATTTTGAAGCTTCCGGGAAGTAGGAAGTGGACACGTGTGGCAAGAGAAGTCACATGGAATAGTGCATTGTCTGATTTTTCAAATTGGTGATAACACAGGTTGTGTTATGATAGGGACATTTTCTGTATAAAACGTGTATGAGTGAAATAGCAACCGGTTTTCTTGTGAAACTCTGGCCTTAATTCTCAGGAGCAGTATAGTCTCCACATGTGTTTTATCCCCAGCGAAACGGGTTTACCCCTTGCTTGAAAGAAGGGTAAGGTAGAGGGAAGTGCTACACTTATCGAACAAAACTGTATTCTTGTAAGATAGAGTAAACTATCTCTTTTGTTTAGCGAAAACAGACAATGGAAATGTGTTTTATATCGTAAATAATAAAATATAGTCAAGAACAAACTGCCGATAAATTTTGTAAAGGAGGGGTCAGGAGTAGAACTGACATTGACAAAAGACCGCGCTGGGATTGGCCAGTGCGTTGGAAACACGGAAAACGCCCTGATTGGTGCGTTAGTGTGAGACGCGCTGGGATAGGTCTAAAGAGCAGTGACGTAGAGGCTTCGGATTGGTGCGTTAGTGTGAGACGCGCTGGGATAGGTCCGAATAGCACATAGAGAACAGAGCAGAGTTGTGAGTTTGCCGAAGGGAAAGAATCGTGAAATATGGCTTATTAGGAGTATTGTAAAGAGAAACCGTCATGGATGGCGAAAATTAAGAACTTCTTTAAGAAAGACAAAAAGGTAGTTACTAGAGAGGGACAGGTAATTCCTCCGCCGAAAACGCCAGCTTCTCATATGATGCTGAAATATGGTTATCATACTTGCATTTGGTTAGAAAATTGGACAAAATATACTCAGAATGATGGAATATTGGCTTTTCCGGAGAATGGTTCATTTAGCATAGCTGTACTTCGAAATTTGAGAGAGAAAATTATGAAACTTGAGCCAAGACCTAGACCAACTCAGTTTGAAGCGTTAGGTGAATGGGAAGACGAGATGTATGAACGAGAAAGATACAGAGGTGCAAAGAATCATAGTTTAGTTCCTGGAAGATTATGGGGAGTGAATCATGAGGACAGGATGAAGCGTTGGAGATATGCTAACATGACAGAGGGTTTGTTTCCAGCCCTAACAGTTGAAGAGGGTACAGGAAGGAAGTGTACAGAGAAAAAGAAACATACAGCTACAGAGAGGTACGGGTATGGAGGTAGCGAGACAGAGGATGAATTGCTGGAAGATATTTTAAACAGAAAACCACCTCCATATCAACAGAATTCTGCGGTGGTGACACCCAATGCACCGCCAATGGAAACTGGGAGGAATAAAAGTCCAGAACGAAGATATGATATAAATAGGTCAATTGAACGGCTAGAAACTCCACAAAGTGAAAAGTCTGACAGTGGCAATGCAGCTGAATTAGCAAAAACCACAAGAGAATTGACTGAGAAAATAAGAGAGTTAAAAATGAACATGGAAGCTGTGACTGTGCCAGTGACAATAGGTAAGAAAAAGAGAGGGACCCCTTAAAACCAGGGGAATAGGGTACTACTAAGCAGTAGAAAAGATAATCCCTTGGCCAAGGAATAAATTGAAGTTACTGAGTCCAAGACTATCTTGTACAGATAAAATTTAATCTGTACCCTTGTGAAATGTATGGGGTTGTTTTATGAGATTGTGATTCAAGAGATGTTTTAATGTAAATAAATATGATTTTATTTTTGAATATATTCATGTTGTTCATGTAATTACTTGGATCTACCATATGGGTTGTACTAGTTGTGGATTTTTGGTACAACGTGTGGGTGGCCTGAAAAAAACATTCTCTGTGTACAAGATAGTCTTGGACTCAGTAACTTCAATTTATTCCTTGGCCAAGGGATTATCTTTTCTACTGTCCAGTGACAATAGGACCAGTAATACCAGTTTTTGAGAACCAGAGAATAGATGAGCATTCCTTAACCATCCCAATGAACTCAAATATGCAGAGAATGAGAGAAGGGATAAATACAGAAACTGGAGTGGCAAGAGATTTTGTCAGCTCGTATAGACCGAGTCCGCCTACTAACCCGACAGTAAATGAGAGTGAGATAAAAAGGATTCCTATGGGAACTGAGTCTGCATCTGAAACGCCAGAGAGGAATAAAAACTGGATAGAAATAAACAGTACACCTGTAGGTCCAACTCCAGAAGAATTAAATGAATGGATGAGAAATTTGCAGAAGAAGGAGACAGAACCGCAACCATTAGATGTAATCAGGCTAAAGATAGATATGGAAGAGTTGATTTTAGGGGCTATTGGTACAGATAAATTGAAAACATATCAGGACGATGAGATAATGTTCCTGTGTAAGAGCATTACTTGGAGAGCTAGAAATTTACATGAGAAATTGGAAGAGACAGTGAATGAACTAGGAGAAGAATTTGTAAAAGTCAGGAGTTTGCAGAAACCGTATAGGGTAGATTTTTGTGAGAAAGATATAGAAAATCTGAACACATCAGGACGATTAACCCAGAGAAAAGAGCTGATCGTTTTGTTGAGAAAATGGGGTGATGTAGACAGATGGAGGAGCAAGTGGAGCAAAAGAAATGAGAGAACAACCGACAAAGCGTCTTTGGCTTTTGCGGTAACAGACAAGGAATCAGTCGTACGGGAGTATCCAATGAGAGAAACTCCAGGAGGTAGTTATGTGCATGTCCCATGGTCCAGACAAGATATACTGTCATTTACGAATGACTTTCCAAAATTGAGGGAAAAACCTGTAGAATGGTACAGACAAGTGGAAAGGTTTGTCAAAGTTTCAAAGGTGTTGTGGGTAGATTTGGATGGATTGTTTGACATTGTGGTACCAGCCGATTTATGGACAGAATGTAAGATTACCATTGATTGGCCGACAGTAGAATACCCTAGAGACGCAAAAACAGGAGCGCCAGGACCAGAAGTAATGAGGAAGTATGAGCAGGTTATTACATTTTTGAAAAACAAAATTCCACCCAAAGAAACTGATTGGGTAAAGATTGACAGAACTACGCAAGAGAGTAAGGAGTCTGTACATGCCTATTATGAGAGGCTACTTTTGGTCTTCAAACAGTATAGTGGTTATGAAACTTTGAGTGAGAAGGACATGAGTCATTTTGTATGTAGATTTGTTTATAGATTGAAACCAGAAATAAGCGAAATGATTAAGCAGCACATGTTATGTTGGCAAAACAGCACAGTGGACGAAGTGTTGAGGTATGCTAAATATTGTAGCGATGACATTGAGTGTAGACAGCGGAAATTAAAAGAAAAGGCGATGTGGGCACAAGTAAAGGTTGCAGAAAAACAAGAAGCTAAGTTGAATAATCAAATCAATGAAACAGGACAGACTAAATCCAAACCGAATATAGGTAAAGGCAAAGGTCAGATGAGTATAGAAGAGGCAAAGAAGAAGTGGCCATGCCACAATTGCGGAAAATTAGGGCATTGGAGAAACGAGTGTAAATTTCCTCCAAAAGCTAATACGGAAAATCAATTATTAAATCCACAGGTGCAGAGTGAGGTGAGTTACCAACAGCTGCAGCAACCGCAGGTAGTTACTCAACAGAGTCAGGTGCCACAACCACCTCTTCCCAAGAGTGTAAACCCTCAGAGATACAGTGCAGAGACAGGATTCTACGGAGGAGAGCAGGTAACACAATTGCCGCGCGCAGCTGCGATATCGCAGTATTGGTTACGACAGGATGGGAATGAATCGGATGAAAGTTTATGACGGTGCCTAGGAGAGGAGGAAGAGTGCGTACTTGGCGCAACTCTAGAGGTAGATCAGACAGGTCCATTTGTGGATGGAGAAGTGAATGGTGCAAATGTTACATTCCTTGTGGACACTGGAGCTACCCGTTCTACTGTTAGATCAGTGGAAATAACAAACCTTCCTCTCTCAGGTGAACATATCCAAGTTGTAGGTGTTTCAAACCAGCAGATTAAGGCGCCACTTACCAAATTAGTAGAGGTGAAAGTTGGACCATTCAGAGAAATGCACCGATTTGTGGTGTGCGATTGCAGTCCTGTAAACTTACTAGGACGCGATCTACTTTGTAAAATGAATTGTACCATTTATTGTACCCTGGATGGGATTGCATTCCAGACACCAGATGAAGATGTACTGTATAAAATGACAATGGCAGAACTAGAACCAGGAGTGAATGACATGTTTCCTGTGTTTGATGTAGAGAAAATACCCAATGAGTTAAAAGAGACAGTCAGACCTGAGGTATGGGATTTTACAGGCGAAGACATTGGGTTAATGAGAGGAGTAGACCCTGTAAAAATAACTGTAAGAGAAGGAACAAATTACCCAAATACTCCGCAATATAAATTGACACCAGAAATTATCGAAGAAATAACACCTGTAATCAATAAAATGATTGAACAGGGAATCTTGAAAGAAATAATGAGCAGTCCATGTAATTCACCTATAATGGGACTGAAAAAGCCAAATGGGACATATAGGATAGTGCAAGATTTACGAAAGGTCAATAAAATTGTTATTCCTTGTTGTCCAATTGTACCAAACCCTGCTGTAATACTATATCAGATTCCACGTGTTGCAGAATGGTACACAGTCATTGATTTGTGCCATGCATTTTTCTCTATTCCGTTACACACAGATAGCCAGCCATTATTTGCGTTCCGGTTCGGAGAGCGTATTTTGGCATGGTGCCGAATTCCTCAAGGGTATACAGAAAGCCCCTCAATCTTTAATCAGATCTTAAAGAAATCGTTGCAAGATTTAAAAATGCCTGAAAAATCTGTGATGGTTCAGTACATTGATGACCTATTAGTGGCATCAAAGACTAAAGAAGCATGTGTTACCGACACAATCGCTTTACTGAACCATTTAGCTGAAGGTGGACATAAAGTGTCCCCGTCTAACTTACAGTTTTGTCAACAAGAGGTTCAATACCTAGGTCACAAGATTGAAAAGGGAGTGTGAAAGGTAACGACAGAGAGAATAAAGATCATCCGAGGAATGAGAGCTCCAATGACACAAAGAGAGGTGAGAATGTTCCTTGGAATGGTTGGGTATTGTCGACAGTGGATAAGTGGATTTTCATTAATTGCAAAACCTTTACAGCGATTGACGAAAAAGGACGTTAAAGATCCGTTTGAATTGAATGACGAAGAAATGAAAGCTTTCAAAGAACTAAAAACCAAACTGTGTGAAGCACCGGCACTGGGAATGCCTGACTATGAAAAAGAATTTGAACTGTATTGTAGTGAGAGAGATGGGTGTGCACTTTCAGTTTTGGTGCAAAGACATGGAAAAATGAAAAGACCTATTGCATATTTTTCAGCTGTTTTAGACCCAGTGGCAAAGGCGTTGCCTGGATGTTTGAAAGCAGTAGCTGCTACTTGTGTGAGTCTGGAACAAAGTGAAGGCATAGTGATGGGATATCCATTGAGAGTATATGTTCCACATTCTGTTGAAATTCTCTTTACAAGAACCAAAACTCAATACATGACACATAGTCGGCTGACTAGGTATGAAAAAGTGATCTTGAGTGCAGACAATGTAACCATTGACAGATGCACAAGTGTGAATCCTTCGACATCATTGCCGGATGAAGGGAGTGCAGAAGACAAAGAGGACGTTGATCATAATTGCTTGGATGTACTTGAATTTTGTACGAAACCAAGGCCAGATATTAAGGACGAGCCCTTAAAAGAATCAGATTATGTGATGTTTGTGGATGGTTCATGCCTGAGGACAAGTGAAGGAGTTTTGAGTGCGGCGTATGCTGTGTGTACAGTAGCTGCAATAATGGAAGCATCTTGTTTGAGAGGGATACGTTCCGCCCAAGTGGCTGAGCTGATTGCTCTGATTCAAGCGTGCAAATTGGGAAAGAATGTCCGAATTACAGTGATCACAGATAGCCAGTATGGCTTCGGAGTGGTCCATGATTTTGGGCAGATCTGGTCCCAGAGAGGTTACTTGACGTCCGCTGGAACTCCAATTAGAAATGGTGAGTTTGTGAAGAAATTGCTCGAGGCGATACAGCTGCCTAAACAGATTGCAGTGGTGAAGTGTGCTGCGCACAAAAATGAGGCGGAATACATAACCGTGGGCAATAGATATGCCGACGAGATAGCTCAATATTGTGCTAAAAATGTGGTCTCGTTGAATAGAAGAAGAGAAAGAGAGCATGTTCCATGTCCCTTGCTATTTACTAACATTGTTGAAACATGGGATGAGGTAAGACAATTACAGGAAGCAGCAAATGATGAGGAAAAAGATAGTTGGATAAAAGCAGGATGCAGAAAAGGGGAGGAAGATGACGTTTGGGTTTATAGAGATGAAAGACCAGTTATGCCTGATAGCATGATTTCTAACATGGCACGGATGTACCATGGACAAGCTCATATTGGAAGGGATGCCATGATCCGACTTTTCAGACAAACTTGGTATAACCCAAAATTTAGAGCCATAGCTGAAAGTCTTTGTCAAAGATGTCTTACTTGCCAACAAATAAATCCAGGAAGGAAAACTGTAGTGAGTCTAGGAACAATAGGGCGAGAGGGAGGTCTTTTTACCAGAATGCAGCTTGATTTTATCGAAATGCCCCCAAGCAATAGACTGAGGTACGTTCTTGTGGTCGTTTGTTTGTTTTCTCGTTGGGTGGAAGCCTATCCGACAAGAAGGAATGATGGAGTTACTGTAGCCAAACTTCTGCTGAGAGAATTCATTCCAAGGTATGGTTTTCCAGTAACGATTGAAACAGATAGAGGAACACATTTCCAAAATGAGTTAATTCAATTGATATGTGAAGCTCTTGACATTCAACAGAAATTGCACTGTGCATACAGACCAGAGGCTTCTGGAGTAGGAGAACAAGCGAATGGAACAATAAAGAGTAGGTTAGGGAAAATGTGTCAAGCCACAGGACTCAAATGGCCCGATGCCCTACCATTGGTGCTAATGACTATCAGAAGCATACCTGACAGAAAAACAGGTCTGAGTCCCCACGAAATAATCATGGGACGAGCAATGAGAGAAGCACATGTACCTGTCAACAAACTGCTGACTATAACTGATGATCTCGTGTTGGATTATTGCAAAGGATTGGCTGATGTGGTACATTCTGTGTTTCATCAGGTTGGACCGGATGCGACCACTCTTGAAAGAAAACCAGCTCATGATTTGAGTCCAGGAGACTGGGTCCGCATAAAAGTCCACAGAAGAAGAAACTGTTTGGTTCCTCGCTGGGATAAACCACGACAAGTGATCCTGGTGACAACAACTGCTGTCAAATGTGCTGGAGTGAAAAACTGGGTGCATGCCAGTCATACTATCAGAGTTCCAGATCCTGAAGATCGACCTGTAAGTCGACATCTGGAGATATCTGATACCAGTTCAGCATCCGATGCAGAAGTCGAAACAAACAGGGTTCCAGATCTTGAAGCTCGACCTGAAAGTCGACATCTGGAAGACCCAGGTACAGATTTGGCAACAGAAGAAGAACTTGAAATAACGAAGGTTCCAGAACTTGAAGATCGACCTGTAAGTCGACATCTGGAAATATCAGATACTAGTTCAGCATCTGAAACAGACCAATAAGATTGTGGTGAAAAGCTAAAGAATAAATGGAAAACTGACACCATAAACGAAGAAACTGAATCAAGAGACAGTGATAATGATCAGCCAAGCACAAGCTATGGTAGATTTCCTTCAAAGATTGTCGAATTAGACGAGGGAGGGATAGATTCGGATAGAGAGATAGAAGAAGAATCGGAAGAAACCCGAGGAGCAATAGGGACAGATCAACAAATAAAAAGACAGGGAAATTTAGAAACAGACAGAGAGATCAACGAGAATCCGGAAGAAACTCGAGGAGGGATAGAAACAAGTGTCCAAACAGAAAAGATACAGGAAGGTTCAGATTTTGATAAAGAAGGTGAAATCATAAAGTTCAAAATCAGAGGAAGTGAAATAAGGTCTGAAACGGAATCAGAAGAAAGTGAAGAAGAGAGAAAACAGAGACTAGGACCAAGAAAGAGGACTTGGAGAGCTGAACGAGAGGAAAAGGAAAGTGAACCAAAAAGGCCGAGAAAAGGAGATAATTGGCCCCACGAAGTCAAAAGATTGAGATACAAAATTATAAACTTAAATAGAGATAATGCAGAACAGGTAAATGAAATAACAAGTCAAAAGGAACAAGGAAAACAAGGTGGAAAACAATTGCAGAAAACGAAGAGAGCGAAGAAACCTAATTTGAAATATAAGTCACCTGAGTGGCTATACATCGCATTGACTGACATCAAAGAAGAAGATAACACTCACGAAAACCCAGAAGAAAGCTGAAAACCAATGGGTGAAAGTGAAGTGCAACAAGTCTGAAGAGATTAAAGAGAAAAACCGGACTGGACAACCCAAAACCTGAACAAGACAAGGAAGAGTTCTGAGAAGAACTAAAGAAAGTACCAAACAAGACAAAGTGAGAGGGTAGAGTGGCTGAAACGTCATTCTGAGGTGCGGTGACACATTTTCTGTATATATATATATAAATAGTTAAGTAATAGAACAAAAATGGTAGACACAGAGAATAGAAAATCTAGATGTGAGTTTTTACGTAGATGGTGTAGAATGTGTTGCTTTTGTACAGGTTTATTAATGTTTGTTTGGCTTATCTTAGCAATCACCATCCCAATTAGACTAGCTGTAGAAGAAACGTCCACATTAGGGAACAACACGAAAAAGGATAAAGAAGCTAACATACAGAACACAGCAACATTAATAGATAGTGCCGAGTTACATAAGGATAGATCTATAACTGATTTTTCAAAGAACGTTTTCACAAAATTGTTATATGAATATGTAGAAACAATGGATGTGAGGGATTGTTATGTTTGTATGCAATTACCTGCATCTGTAACAGAAGGTGTGACCTATCATCACCTTCCTTTGACGTATGGGATAACATGTAGTGTTTTAGCTAGTTTGTTTTATAAAACAGGTAGATTAGAAGATTATTATACTGACAGAGATAAGATTTTTGCAAAAGTTCCTATAATACCTGAATTGAACAAAGTGAAAGAAGCAAGGATGTTTGGTGAGTTTTTCCTAGAAAATAAAGACTTAACATTAGAGTATATAGTTAAACACAATCTTACCTGTGAGTTAAAGAAAGAAGAAAAAGTATTTTTAGAGATGGTAGAAAACAGAAGAGTTAAGTTTCAAAGAAAAGTAATAGAAGAGGAGACAAAAACACCCCTTTGGGCGTTTGAAGGAGAAAGTAAGGATAAAAGAAAGACAAATGCAGCTATGACTTTAGATTGGCCCCAACAGGGAAAATTGTGCATTAGTAGAAATAGAACTAGGTATGATAACTATTTCGTGGGTTCCAGTGACTGCCGAGACAATTACAAAATTTTAGGAGGATGGGGATTCAAAGGAGGAAAAGATCCAATATTTCCAGGGATCTATTATATTTGTGGAAACAGAGCTTATTACAGGTTGCCAGACCATTGGTATGGGTCGTGCTATTTAGGCATGGTCTTTCCAAAGATTTTTCATGTGGAAAGAGGAGAGAAAGGAACACACGAAATGGGGGAAACATTCACACGTAGAAAGAGGGAAAGTTTTTCAGAAATAGTTGGTGACATTTTTGGAGCAATGATACCAGCAGTGGGTATATCTTTGAATGCATTTAAAATTCGGAAATTGTCCACAGTAGTAGATCGTTTATCAACGAATACTGCTGGAGGGTTCTTGATGGTAAATACCGAGATGGTTGCCATGAGAGCTATGGTGATGCAAAATCGACTTGCCCTTGACATTCTTTTGGCAAAAGAGGGTGGAGTCTGTGGAATGCTGAAAGTCCAACATTGTTGCACTTACATTCCAGATAAAAGTGAAAATATACAGAAGTATATAAAGAATATTACTGATTTGCACAAAGAACTTGCTCCACTGGAGGTTGAAAATGCCTGGGAGAAACTTGGTAAGAGTTTTTCCTCAATACCAAAATGGTTCACTGAAATAGGTAGTTCTATTGTAGGGAAAGTTTTGATATCAGCAACAGTAGTAATATTAGTGGTGTTATTAGTGAAATTTGTTATAATATGTATTAAAAGGAGAAAAAGACAAAACAAAATAAAAAGAGAAAATAAGATAAATAAAGAAAGAGAACGAGAAATGGGTGAAATAGAACTTGAAGAACTAAAAGAAAACATGTATGAAAGAACAAAATGACAAGATGAAAGGGACACTGATGTGTGAACTAACAAAAGCAAGTGGACAAGAAACATTCTATCTGAAAAATTGTGTAACATTGGTTTTTGTGGTGATATTAAAAATCACCAAAGGGGGGAGTTGATGGAGCGAGGTAAATAAAAAAATTTGGAACCCCCTAATATTCATGCTAATAAATTAATGTTATGAATTGTTTGACCGACTAATCAACATTTTACATAAGTGGTATCTGCAATTTATGTGCAAAGTTAACCTATTTACAATTGTAAAAGTGAAATAATATTAATATAATGGTTTGCGTACTAATTAGAGTGATATTGCATGATTTGTGCTATGTAGTAAAATTGTAGTGTGGCAAAAGAATGCGGATGGTAAGTAAACATGGCTTTAAATGTCGCTTTTGCTAGGTAACACCTAATGGGGTACTTAGAATGACGGGTGGGAAACAGAAAGGCTTATTTTCTTTATTTTTAATTATGATTGTGTTTGTTTTCATGATAGTTCGTTCGGGCCTACTGGGCCGTGCTGTAAAAATGGCTGCCGAGGCAGATGGGCTTAATGCGCAGACGCAAAGATGGCTTCCAAGCGAAAGAAAGCCGCAGAAGCATATCACGTGGGTACGAGTCGAGCCCAGAGTGAGAAGTGTCAAGGTCGGGCTGACCTGACACGAGGTGAATGCCAAGAAAGACTCAGCGTGAATCCGTGAGAACAGGGGACGAGCAACAGTGAATTAACAATGGACTGTTTAAAATAAGTTGCGAGAAAGAAGAAACATTAAATGAACTGTCAATCGGATTGCTATTACCCAAAGGTCGCGTGAAAGGATAAAAATCATAAACAATTTCAGAACCGGTTTGAACAAGGAGGGCAATGAGGTGATGCTTGCCACCCCTCCAATGGACCAATTAGCGTGATTCTCGCCCCCAAAGATTGCAACTTTATGTTTAGTAAGCTAGTAGTAGGGTATAAGAGGACCTACTCTTAAGTAGGAGGAGCGCTATTCATGCATAATTTTTGAGCACTGAACGTTGATGCTACAGAGACTGCTGCTATTTTCTGTAGGCCATTTTTCTTAATAGAATTATTCTTTTTATAAACTTAAAACTTGACTGGGAAAGGAACGAGATCGATGCGGGAAACCTGTATAGGAGGTCCGTCGAGGAGGCCTGTTTAGAAGGGACAGACAGTCAGTTTTGGGAATTCCATGCTGTGATCTACAATTTATCTGCTTTGGTGAACTTTTATTCTTCATCTAAAAGGGGTATGCATAAAATTCTTTCTAAAGCTTATTTCTTATAATGATATTGAAATGTATTAAAACAATTAATAAAATTGAATCTTATTCATGCATTTAAAGAAAGTAGATAAACTTTATTATAATTAAAACTACGAGTCTGTGGTTCTTTATTTCAATAATAAGTGTAATGTTTTAATAGGTTTGAATGTGATTGAGCTGGTCTTAATCACCATCAACTTATTCTACTAGTTGGTCCATCGACCAAAGAGCGGAATACCTTGATGTTTTAGAACCGACAGGATTAAAACTGATTATGTCTGATGTTTAAGAAAATATCTTGTCAATTTTAATAAGGTATCCCGTTCCTCCAGCAAAACATATTCTTCTCTTTGGTAGTAGTGGATGTGACCCAGGGAAACAATTGAGAGAGTGTATGGTTATGCGGTGTTATGGGCCCCACCGTCATAAGGTATAGTTGTTGTGTGTGATCTTTTACCTGGAGGTTATGTCCAAGAGAGAAGAATTTATATTAGTCGCGCTGGATCATATGCTATGACCTGTTACTGTATTGTATGATATTGGATGGGATGGGGTGGGGTGGGGTGGGATGGTAATGCCTGTGATTGTATAGTATGGTATGGCCTGTCTTTGTACGACATGGTATGGTATGATGTGATCTGGTATGGTATGGTATAGCATGCACAGGTATGGTATGACCTGTCTCTGTATAGAATGATATGGGATGGGATGGTAACGCCTGTGATTCTATATTAAGGCATGGTATGTTATGGCCTGTCTTTGTATGGTATGGTATGGTATGATATGACCTGTCATTGTATGGTATGGCATGGAAAGGTTTGGTATGACCTGTCTATGTATAGTATGATATGGGATAGTATAGTCTGGTATGGTATCGTATAGCATGAAAAGGTATGGTATGACCTATCTTTGTATAGAATGATATAGGATGGGATGGTAACGCCTGTGATTCTATATTCAGGCATGGTATGTTATGGCCTGTCTTTCTTTGTATTGTATGTATGATATATGACATGACCTGTCATTGTATGGCATGGTATGTTATGGCCTGTCTTTGTATGGTATGGTATGATATGACCTGTTATTGTATGGTATGGCATAGAAAGGTATGGTATGACCTGTCTTTGTATAGTATGATATGGGATAGTATGGTCTAGTATGGCATGGTACTGTATGGTATCGTATGGTTTAGTATAGCATGAAAAGGTATGGTAGGACCTGCCTTTGTATAGAATGATATGGGAAGGGATGGTAATGCCTGTAATTCTATAGTATGGTATGGCCTGTCTTTGTATTGTATGGTATGGTATATTATGACCTGTCATTGTATTGTATGGTATGGTATGGCATGGTATGACCTGTCATTGTATAGTATGATATGGGATGGGATGGGAAGAGAAGGGAAGGGAAGAGAAGGGAAAGGATGGGATGGTGTGGCATGATATGGTCTGTTATAAATAGTATGGTATGGTATGGCATTTCATTGCATGGTGTAGTTTTGTTTGGTACAGTACAGTATGGCATGGTATGGTATTGCATGGCCTGTCATTGTATAGGGTGGTATGGTATAGCCGGCCACTATCTAGTATGGTATGGAATGGTACGGTACGGTGGTATGGTGTGATGTGGTACGGTTCTGTACATTATAGTACGGTACAGCCTATCACTGTATGGCATGGTCTGTCATTGTGTATGGTATGCTATTGTATGTCCTGTTATATTATTGTGTGGTGTGGTATGGTATGGCCTGTCATTATATAGTATAGTATGACGTTTGAGGGTATGGCCTGTCGTTGTATAGTATTGTATGGTATGATATGGTATGTTATGGGATGGGATGAGATGATATGTTGTGGCATTGTATGGCCTGCGATTGAAGAATATGTCATGGTATGGTATGGTTTGATATGGCCTGTCATTTTATGGTATAGTATTGTATTGTATGGTATGGTATGGTATGGTATTGTATAGGATGGTCTGGTATAGACTGTTATTGTGTGGTATGGTATGGCCTGTCATTGTATCACATGCTATGTTATGCTATGGTATGGTATGCTATGGTGTGGCATTCTATGATATGGTACAGTATGGTATGGAATGGGAATGGTGTGGTCTGGTATGTTATGGTATGGTACTGAACGGTATGGTGTGGTGTGGTGTAATGAAGTGTGGTGTGGTGCAGTACAGTAAGGAACGGCCTGTCTTGGTATGGTATGACCTGTCATTATATAGTATGGTATGGGCTGTCACTGTATAGTATGGCAGGGTATGGAATAGTTTTGTATGCTATCTTATGATATAGTATGTTATGGTATGCTGTGGTATGTAATTGTATAGTTTGGTTTTGTACGGTCTGTCGTCGTATTGTGTGTTTGGTATGGCCTGTCATTGTATAGTACAGCATGGTATGGTATGGCCTGTATTTTATGCCATCTCCTTTTGATGCCGGGAACTCTTGCGGTCAGACACCACATAAAATAATGGAGGCTACCTCATGAACAATGTGATCTTAATGAATTTGATATGAGACATTGTGAGAAGTTGGCCTGGTATATGCTGTCCACTAGTTAAAGTGGGCACCTTGTACCAGTCCAAACAACCCTTATGGTGATTTAAGAGGTCAAAGATAACTGTAGAAAGCTATCCAAGTGGTAGCTGTGGAGAGCAGCCTTCAGGCTTAGTCTTGAAGGAATGTTAAGCAGCTTGTTTTACCAGAATGCAAATTTATTGTATTGGTTAAATGAAAGGAGAACCACACAGTAGTTATAAAAATATTTATTTATTATTATAACACACTCTAAGTACGTGACAGTATCTGCTACACACAGATAAACACAAAGCACACAATACTATAGCACAGAATCAATCGTAAGTAGCACTAATACACAGTGGGCTCCAGGGGGAGACCAAACCTTATACTAAAATAGTGGTATAAGAACCACGACTCAGTCAAGACAGTGTCTAGAGGATGTAGAATCGCTGGGACCCCAAGGAACCACCCATGGTGAGTAAGTAGGGATCCCACGGAGGACAGGTGCAGTGTGGGAACACGAGCGCGTGCGCCGTACAATTCATTGGGAGAGTCGCGTTTGCAGTTTTAAAGTTTAAGGACCCTTCTAAGTGAACTTCAAAGAAACCCCGTGGAAGTTAGGAGGTTGGAGAGCCACCCCACTCGTGGATACCATAGTACCAGATTTACCTATCCCAGGGAAGCCGGGTGCATAGGTCTGAAGTGGCGTTGGAAACCGCTGTCGATCTCCATGAAGGACTTCGAAGAAGAGCCACTGCTGGGAAGAAGAAAAGTGTCCTTTGCAATCCAAAGGTGGATTCTGGATGAAGAGTACCTAAAAGCAGAGGGGACAGAGTCTGGGTCACTCAGGAGTGACCAGGGGCTCGGTAGACAAATGCCCACCGATGTCGGGTGCTTCAGGTGCGGTGAGGGGGTTCTTGACTCTGCAGCCACAGGGACCAGGAGAAGTCGAGGACGACCAGGAGCCGGATGCGTGCTGTCCCACGAAGGATGTCGAGTGCTGAGGGGTCGGTGCCCGACTAGAGCACCAACAAGCCTTGGCAGCGGCAACCCACGAGGAAGGTCAAGAAAGGTTACGGTTCAGACCAGCAAGGTCCAGGAGACTCACCAAACACAGGGGAGTCAGGGCAGGCCTGGAGCAACCAGGGGAGCCCAAGAAAAGCAATGTTGACCCTCAAGAGGACCCACAGGACGGAGGCGCAGGAGTCGCGAGGGGACCTCGAGCAGTTTCACAAAGCAGCAGCCCACGGAGCACTCGGTGCGAGGAGGCCGGAGTTCTTTGTAGGAAAGGGTGCCAGAGATTGGGGCTACTCGGAGCCCAGTGCACTTGTTTTGGGAACGCCAACAAGCATATGCGCTTGCAAAAGTACGCGGCGCACAGGGGTACGGGTATTGCTGCCCCCACGAGGGATTCTGACCTCAAACTTGATGAGAGGGCAGCTCGGACCTCGAGGGACTTGGAAACCCACCTCCTGTATTGCTGGAGCCTTTGGAGTCCGTAGGAGCTCAGGAGCAGCAGACCGGTCAATCGTGATGTGGTGCCTGCGGTTGCAGAGGAGTGACTCATTTACTCCAAGGGAGATGTCTTCAGTTGTCCTTGATGCTCCACAGGTCCTGCACGGAGCCTGTATGGTGCACGGGCACAGACAATGCTTCAGACTGAGAGGGAGACGGAGTCGGGCCAAAACAAAGTCCAGCGAAGTCCAGAGTGTCCAGACGGTCGAAGTTCAGTGGTTTCTTGATCAGAATCTTGTCCACGTCGAATCTAGGGTCCTACAGCCAGGTAAGTCCTTTTGTACCCACAGGAGAGGGTTGGACAGATTCAGGGGACCCTCCCAGGGGAGGGTCAGGACAGTGAGGAGGTTACTCCCATGTCCTTTGTCCAGTTTCGCGCCAGAGCAGGAGCCAACGGCTCCCAGGACTAGTTTGAACTGGACTATGCACAGCGACACCAAATGTGCCCCTCATGCAGACTTTCGGTCGCTGGCAAGCGCACCCATCCAGGCCTAATACACTAAATCCTGTCTGGGAGGTGGTCACACCTCCCTGTGACAGGATGCCTATTGTTCTGCCTTCCCTTGCTCGAGCTTGGCTCAGCAGCAGGAGGGCAGAAATGTGTCTCTGGTCGGCAGCAACCATTTTGGGCTGCCCGAGACTAGAAGGCTGGTACCGGGAACACCAGGGACCTCACAAAGCTGTTTGATACCAAACACAATAGGGTTACTTTCAGCCATTTTAGAGTTGGTCATTACGCTGTCACATAATGCCACTCTATATGTTGTAAATGGCTGATACACTGACAACCCGGGAGAATGGACTCCGTAGGCTGCAGGAGTGTCCTGCTCATGCGGGGGCACCCTCTCACTTAGAACCAAGCACCCTGCCTTCAGGATTGTTAAGGCCTGCTATAGGGGTGACTTATAGGTTTTAAGTGCAGTGACCCTTACATATAGGAAACCTATATCTAAAGTAAGAGGTGCATGCACCATCTTACACAGGCTGCAATGGTAGGCCTGTAGTTCCATTTTGCATGGCCTCTTATGGGTGGCATAATACGTGCTTCAGCCCAAGGGAGACCTTTGGGGTACCTATGCCCTGGGTACATGGGTACCATATAGTAGGGACTTGCAAGGGTACCCCAGTATCCAATCTGGAGTGTACCTAAGTACATGGCATAACAGTTTAGGGAGAAAGCAGATAGACTGGGATCCTGATTAGCACGTCCCAGTCAGACTAGTCAAAAACAGTATCACATGAAGCAAAAAGTGGGGGTAACCATAAGAAGCAGATCCTACTTTCCTACAGACATTGTGACAAACCTTTGTGAAATATTGAGCTTGAAAACATATATGGTGTCTCTAGTCTTGACAGCAGATAAATATAACTCTGAAAGGACTTGAACAATGAAATACTGAAGATTCTTTGCATGTTACTACTTAGGGTTGTGTGATGGAACAACGCATGCCTCAGCAACGCATGCCTGAACCATGCGGTCTTAACCACGACCGCGTCTTGACATGATTGGCAAAGAGATATGTGTGATAAAGATCACACTCCTGCCCCTCTGCCTTGAGCCCTAAAATTCGGCCCTCCTGCGGTCTATTCTACCCGCCCAGCCCTATAAACTTCCCCGACCCACTATCCTGAACCTTAATACTCGACCCCCAGCCCCTAAAAACTACTCCACACCACAGCCCCCTCCTTGAACACTAAATCCAGGCCCCACACCCTAAAACCTACCCCCACTTCACCCCTGCCCCAGCCCAACTGCCCCCTCGACCTGAAAACTGCCCCTTTCCTGTCCCCTGCCCTGAGCCCTAAAACTCAGCACCCTAAAAACTACTCCAACCCCAGCCCCCCTCCCTAAGCCCTAAAACCAGCCCCCACCCCTAAAATCTACCCACCTACCCCTGAGCCAGCCCAACTGCCCCCTTAGTCTGTAAACTGCCCCTTTCCTGTCCCCTGCCCTGAGCCCTAAAACTCCAGACCCCCAACCCTGAAAACTACCCCACACTCCCCAACCCACAAAACTACCCTCAACCGAAACAAACTATCCCCCACCCCCGTCCCCTGCCTTGAGTCCTAAAACTCCTGACCCCCAGCCCTGAAAACTACCCAGCCCCCAAAACTACCCCAACCCAAACAAACTACCCCGACCCCCATTCCCTGCCTGAACCCTAAAACACCTGACCCCCTCCAAGCCCTGGAAACTACCCCCAACCCATACAAACTACCCCACACCCCCCAAAACCCCACTTACCTCACCACCGTGTCCCTATCTTTCCTGTTCCTGCTTCCTGCTCTTCCGCCAACTTGCAGCCAGCAACTAGACCGTGCATATGCCTTAACCACGCATATGGGTGGTTAAGGCAAGCATGGTTACACTTGCGATGTCAGGACACGCATGGCTGAGGCCGCAGTGTTCCAACTGTTTCCCACTACTTACTAATTAATGCTCTGGTAAGAAACTAATTCTTATTTTTCTTTTGCCCCGAAGAAGTCCCTATGTTGTGGGCTGAAACGCGTTGGCTGTGTCTTCATGTGTTGTATATACGAAAAGAAGCAATAAAATAAAGAATATAAAGAACATATATGACAATCTGATGCTCTTCTTTGTGATATTTTTCTACTTTGAATTTTTAGCTATTTATAGGCATTAATTAAAAGATTTCTCTATGACATGCTAGCTTATCATTTGGTGCTCCTTCTTCTATAATTTTTAAGGCTAAATGAGCAATCTCTGAGCAGCAAAAGGGGGCTAATCTGAGGCACATGAAAATGTTGCAGGAGACTATCAGAAGTGAACAAGTCACAAAGTTGTGGAAGTGAGGAGGAAAGCGGCAACAAGAGAGCACGCAAGATAACCTCGCGAGATAAGTGGGCAACAGAGAACAGAAACAGAGCACAACACATTGGTCACGAGGCAACAATCAGCAAAATGAAAGGCGGCGATGCCTACTGGCCTCCAGGGCACGAACCCATTCAGATTCATATTTCACGTCATGCTACAAAAATAAAAATGGGAGATATTGATCGATGTCTCCAACTGCGGCTTCAAATAACCACACAAAACGAAATGGCCACAAAACCGAATCAACTCTAACTAACAAAGGATAATCTGAAGGAATGCTTGGCGGAACTAAAGCAGGACTTGGAGAAATCTTTTGTGGAAAGCCTGGACACCCTATGAAGGGACATCAGCAAGGAAATCAGTGAGGTGAAAGCACACCGGCAGACTAAAAACCAGTGTTTGGACACTGAGAACCAGCGGCATAATGAAACCCCAGGGGGGGCCCCTGCAAGGTACACCGAGGGGGCCACCGTACATCACACTTCTGTTCTGAATTTCGGCTATTGTAAGCAGGTATATATAAGGATTCAGGCATCATATATCAGATTACATCCAAAATATTGTCACTTTGCTTGAATAGCACGGGGTGCTGCGCAAACATCCCGAGGTGCTGCAAATAAATAATGCTCAATCCACACTTCCTGTTAACGGGTGGCTTATTTAAATAAAGAAGACTCAATGAGACAGCAGCGCCAGGGGCGTAGCTTGGTCAGTAGGATTCGTGGGTGGGAAAAACCCCCTCCAGGCGGCAAGTCGTCCCGCCCCGCTCCCCTCACTGTTACCACCAACTGCGCGCTTTTACCTTAAAATCACCACTGACAACTTTCTTTGGTGCCTGAAAAGGTCGCAGTTTATTCATCAACATAACATTTTTTACATAAGATTTTTTCCATGTCAACCGTTTATGGTCATCGCCTCGTTTGATGTCCATGTTCTCTCTTTTCATCTATTGCTCTTTGCAATTCGTCCTCTTGGGTTATGGACCCAGCCTCCTCAATTTTCCGGGAGGGGAGGGGCCCCTTTTCTGGGCTTCCGATTCACGGGTCTAGGCTTCAGCTTGCTACCGATTTGGAGGGTGTCCGTCTGGACCTGCCCGGGCTGCAAGTGCCGTTCCGCTCGCCCTGTAACCCTTTTGTGGGCACTCCCTTCTCCCGGGGGTCCCTGCCGTCCAAGGCATCTCAAGGACCTTACTTGAGCATCTGCTCTACCTTTCCTGAGGCTGAGTCCTTGCCATCTTCTCCCTCGGTACCCCTGCCGTGAGGCATCCCAAGGGTCCTGCGGGAGCATCACGTCTACCTTTCTATGGCGGCACGCCGCCCCTTGGCTCCCTCAGTGCCCCTGCCGTGAGGCATCCCAAGGACACTGTGAGAGCCTTCCATCTACCTTCTAGTAATTTTTCTCTTTTACTAGCTTCCTTGTGTTTGTTCCGCTACCCTTCTTCCCCCTACGGCTGCGACGCCCGTGTGTTAGGTGTGGGTGGGTGGGATTCCTTTCTGTCTTCCTGCGAGGGGGAAATGTGTTTCCTTCGGGCCGTTGACCCCTTCTTATCCTCCCCCTCGCTCCTCCTCCCTCACCCCCTGACTGGGGGTGGGGGGGCTTGCTTTGTTTAAGGGGGCCAATCCAATCCTGGCCCCCACCGTCCAAGGCCGGCATGCTAATGGGAGGGGGCGGGGAGGCTCCCGCCTCCGGATGGCGTTCTACCCGGGCCCCCATTGGTCCGGCTTCGCCTTCCCGGCCCGGGTCCAAACCCCCTCCAGGCGGCAAGTCGTCCCGCCCCGCTCCCCTCACTGTTACCACCAACTGCGCGCTTTTACCTTAAAATCACCACTGACAACTTTCTTTGGTGCCTGAAAAGGTCGCAGTTTATTCATCAACATAACATTTTTTACATAAGATTTTTTCCATGTCAACCGTTCATGGTCATCGCCTCGTTTGATGTCCATGTTCTCTCTTTTCATCTATTGCTCTTTGCAATTCGTCCTCTTGGGTTATGGACCCAGCCTCCTCAATTTTCCGGGAGGGAGGGGCCCCTTTTCTGGGCTTCCGATTCACGGGTCTAGGCTTCAGCTTGCTACCGATTTGGAGGGTGTCCGTCTGGACCTGCCCGGGCTGCAAGTGCCGTTCCGCTCGCCCTGTAACCCTTTTGTGGGCACTCCCTTCTCCCGGGGTCCCTGCCGTCCAAGGCATCTCAAGGACCTTACTTGAGCATCTGCTCTACCTTTCCTGAGGCTGAGTCCTTGCCATCTTCTCCTCGGTACCCCTGCCGTGAGGCATCCCAAGGAGTCCTGCGGGAGCATCACGTCTACCTTTCTATGGCGGCACGCCGCCCCTTGGCTCCCTCAGTGCCCCTGCCGTGAGGCATCCCAAGGACACTGTGAGAGCCTTCCATCTACCTTCTAGTAATTTTTCTCTTTTACTAGCTTCCTTGTGTTTGTTCCGCCACGCTACCTACGGTTTCTCGATCGGAGGGAGCTCCCCCTACCCCGGCCTCTCCTTTTGTTCCTAATTGTTACTCCCGCTCCCGATTGGCTCCTAACATCTTCTTTCGCGGTCGGCAGCCGGATGTGTTCTCTGCGGCCACTATGCCAGCATATATTTCCCCCAGCCATACTACTATTCTGTAATTTAATTTGGCCTTCCAAATGCCATGGTTGTTATGCTTCGCCCTTTCCACAGCTATTTTATCTTTCCTTCATCCACACAGCAGTTCAATGCCTGCAAGCGCGTGTAGCAGTCTACCGGCGCCTCGTGTATGTACTGGCGTACTTTAGTACGAATCTCCAAGCTAACCACCTCCGCGGAGGAATTTGCAAGCTGCCACAACTTCCCCACAAATAATACACAGGACGATTAACAGGCAGGTAATGAAATCTATTTTCCACTGCTGGCCCGGGCTCGCTCTGGGGCTTGGGAACCCTGGTCAGTCTAGTTGGAACCGTTAGACTTATTCTTTAAGGCAATGCCTTATGCCAGAAACAACCGCCCGGGACTGGAGCACTCCCGTGGTGGTTATGACGTGGCAGCGTTCCGTTCCGGAAGATATAGAATTATTTTGGTTTAGAGGTTTTACTTTCTGCATGAACCCGCCGCCTGGGATCTTTTTCGTGCCGGAATGTAGTCGATTTCCGGCACGATGCTCAATGTGTATCAATAAACATTGCTAGAAATACCCCTCATTACCCCCTCAGTCTCAAAGATATTTTGAGAAAGCTGGCGGAGAGAGCTTGTCAAGCTTCTTTCAAGAAATTGCGTTCCATCATCTGGTGAATTCCAGCACTAAGCCGACAGTAATCAAACTGAATCTATTCAACCCCATGGTGTGATTAAAGCCAGTATGGAATGAGCGAATATGACCGTGCTGCAATTACTGGTGTGTCTGAAGCACAGCAGCGGCAATGAATATTCATTCCAATTTTTCTGAAAGCCAAATGGGATACAATGTTTGGCATACCGCAAGTGACAATAACTCTGCTGTGCTGTTTACCAGGCCTCACTTGCCCGGAGTTAGAGGATGGAGATGAGTTCCTTGTTTCCTTCGGACGACCAATTGCAGTCTTTACTCCACTCAAGGTGCTATCTCATTCAAGGGCCTGGTAGCATGGGGTTTGTATTAAGCGCAGCTATACTGCTTTAGTGAATCTCCTGGAAGAATGTTTACGTATGCCATTGTCGGGAGTAATTTCAAAACATTTCTCCGTATGGGAAAAGATTAGAGAAGAGTTGTTGTAGGCCCTTACGGCCTGCAAGATAGTGGGTTTGCACGGACTCAAACAGGGGCATTCTAACCCTGGAACTATTGCTTCCCACTTCTTTTGGCCCCAGTATGTAGATCTGCGGAAACGCAGCCACGGAAGGGGATCGCACGTTTTGAAATCTACTAAAGTATGAGCCCTAGCCTAATCAGAAAGGCTCTAACGGGGCCCTTGTGTACTGAGGTTGCTGCCCTAATCTGTCGCCGCCCTGCACGGCCCCAGCGGGACAAGTGGGTTTTGCTATAGGAACCTGCCTGGGCTAGATTTGCCTTTCCTCTTTACGTCATTAGGCTAAGCATTCCTCGGTTTGTTAGCCAGCTTCACCGGTGGGAGCCTGGTACCCGAGCCCCAGAGTCTATCCCTCGGGTTATTACGTTACCCACTCCCTACCTATAGTCCCTGGGGGTATTGTTACCCTAGAATGTCACCTTGTAGTGGTGTGATGTTGGTAGCAATGTGGTGCTGTATTTGACCGTGCTGGCACTGTCCATTGGTGGTGCCAGGTGCACTGTTACTGTGTGTAACCTAACCTTTTTAATGATGCCGCTCCGGGACAGTTAGGGATGGGTTCTTTCTGAAACAGCTGCCTATTTAATGAGCTGTGATTCTATCACTGGCAATTTCCATTTGTTGCTTAGCATTTCACATCGCCAGTGGCAACTTAAGGGGCGGTTATCATCGGTCCCGCTAGCTACGGGAACATGACCTTTGAACAGCTAATGGACATATCTGTAATACCTCATGTCTGGCAGCTGGAGCAGCCTTTTTCCCACTGCTTCTGCGTCCCTTGCTGTACAAGCACTTTGGACAATAATGCATGTCAGACTAGTTCACCCCAGAAATGCCTTTTTCACTGGTATTCCTTTACTGAGATGGAACATTCTACTCCAGAGATCTCTGTTGGTAGTGGGCAAAAGTGAAGTCATTCACATGCTTCTGTCAATTGAAAGTACCCAACCAGGTTCATCGTCCCTGGCCGACATGTGGAGCCATCATACGTCAGACTCTCCCCTTCGCACGACTATAGGGTGCCCATGCACCTTACACCATATTACACAGAAAAACCATCGCTCGTCCGTGTTTAACTCGGATATAGGTAATGTTAGATGCGAAAGGAGACTCCAAGGTGTTATAGTCGCCAGCCATCCATGCTGCTTGCCAGTATAGTTACCGGGTGCTCGGTCTACCTAAGCCATATCTCAGAATTAAATTGTATCCCCGTGGTTGGGGTGTCTTATCAGTGGAGTGAAACCTTTTTGCTACCCCCCGCTCGCTGGCTGGGTAGTAAAACGCTCCACCAAATACTTTGCGGTTGCCTGTAGGAGTAGTAGGCAATTAGAGAACCTTTTCCTTAACCAAACCCTCTGAACAGAGACTTGACCCCTGGGCCCTCAGATCAGGAGTCAGAGGCTCTAACTTTTGCGCTATCCGGCTCTCTGACAAGAAAGCCCACTGCCTTTTTACTCTTGCAAACTGCTTGTTACACGCCCTGAAACCGTTAGTGCTACTTGCGATGAGCTAGGATAACTAGCAAAGAAAAAACCGCAGAAGTAGACTCCCCTTATTGCTTTACGGTAGTACAAAAGGAACAACACAGTGTTGCTAAGGCAGAGCAGGTTCTGCACACCTGGAATGACGGCACCCCAACAGCTTACAATCTTTTATCTGCTAAGAGACCGGTCTTCGGGAAAAGAGTTTAGGATGCTTGATTTACTGCATACAGATCCCACTAGCAGAAGGATTCTCTTGATCACTAGCTTACTCAGCGTGTGCTTCCGGTTTAAAGAGAAAAGGCATCCTGTCTTCCTAGGACAGTCTCACATAGGCAGCCTTGAGATTCATGAGGTCAGGGTTCGAAGAGGCGCACTCCTAATGGCCGGGAGGTCATAGTGGGTGTTATCACTGATAATCCTATGTGTCACCCTTGTATTACTGCTGTATTTTGTTGCCAAGCAGGTGTCACTCATAGTGGTTGAACGTCGTTCCTCCTTACACTGATTTTATGGACAATGCCCCACATAGCCTTCTGCAACCTTGGCAGCTATGACTGGCAGGCTACGACCCGAAAGTGATCCCTTCAGTCGGGAGGTGAATCATTAGCCTCCTTGATCCTATATCCTACGTGCCTTTGCCAATCTCCAGCTGTGTCTGATTGGTAGTGCCTGTCCCAATCCGATCTGTTTCATAGACCGTATGGTCGAAAGTGCTAGCCATCCAATGTGTGCTTCCATTCTTATAACCAAACAATCTGTGTTCACCGAGGGATCTCTGTGTTTTTTCTGCCCGTGTGTGTCTATTTGGAAACCAACTCCACTCATCTATCAAATGTACAACCATTTACATTTGTCGTGCCTATAAGATATTCGATAACAACAGGACCTCGCGTACAATAACTGGGAGGAAGTCACAGAGGTTATTGGCAGAACTATTAGTGAGCTGCTGCTGTGTGACAAATATTGCCAACACACTGTCACTATCCTTGCACATTAGCTATAAACACGTTTAGAGTTTGGACGAGTGTCCTGTGCACTGTCAGTGACCTGGCCAAACAGAGCACGAAAGGCCTGAAATTGGATCATAAATTCCAAACTGTTCTGGTCAGGGGCCCCAAAATACATTTGGCCCAGGGCCCCAAAAATCCTTACGCTGTTCCTGCCCCGAGGCTCATGAACCTGATTTACGATGACCTCCCCCTACAAGGCTAATAAATTACTGGATCAGACCACTGTGGTCACATTTCTCTAAGCTTCTAGTGCTATTTCTGAATGTTCCATTTCCGAACGGTGCGGAAAACCGGATTGTATGTGAACTGGTGGCACCTAGCTCCATCACCTTGTAATTGCGTTTAAATAGCGCTTCCTACCCTTAGCAAGGTGTTGAACCGCTTTACGCACGGCATCCCGTTGCTCCGGCATCAGCGGGGGGGGGGGCTGCGTCATTTTTAAAATTTTGTTGGCATAGCGCCGCCCAACCCATGCGTGAAAAGCGCGCACTTTCTTCCCCTGGCAGCCAGCCGGCAAGATCTGCTCTCAGCAGCATCTGATTCCTATCCTACTCCGGCGTGAACATTAAGGTTGTTTCATGAAGAGTTGTGGGCATCCATTTGACCTAACAGTTAGTGGCGTGCACACTATTTCTAGAAAGACGAGCAGTTACAGATGACCATGTGCACTGACTCCATCTTTAGGCTGTGCAGCTGCAACCACGCCTGCCCTGAAGGGCGAGTCCGCGCTGTGCCTGTGCCCACTATTTAAAGGGGGTGATTAGGCTCCGGGGTGCAGGCGGCATTTTTAGCGCGTACGGAAGATCAATCAGTGATGCGCACATTGATAAATCTTTAAGTGTGATCCTGAAACGAGCACCCGCTGATCAAGGGACAGACCAGGCCAGAGTTTCGTGAGGTGCGCCATATCCCCGCGATGTACGCACTAAATACCGGTGCATAGCGCGACTTTTATTTATCACATTCCGGCATGATTTGCCCAGAAACACGGTGTTATCCTCAAACTACGCGGATGCGATGTGCTCTATTTGTGCTTCGTTTAGCTAGCTTAGGATGCGATCTGCCCAGCCTCCTAGTTTGTTGCGCGCCGACGAGACTCAAACCTGCTTCTCCCGCATTACTGTTGGGAGTCTCTGGCACCTCCTCCCCCCTTGTTGTGCTACCTGCCCATTCTTGCTACCGGAGGTCCCGGTTTCTCGCCATTGCTCACCTCGCTCTATGCTGCCCAACGAGGCTTCGGGGGGATCAACGCCCGCTCCGACCCGTCCGTGGTGCGAGACCTGCCCGGTCACATTTGTCCTGCGTGATGGCTGGGCTGCTTCCTCTACTCCTTCGTCCAAGGCACCGCCGTTCAGGCTGCAGGTGCGTGTACTCTTTTGGGGGCGAACGGCCCTTCCACTCCGCCGCTAGTTCCTCCGCCCATGGCTGGTCAATGGTCCTCGGCTTCAAATTCCTTTCTGTCTTCCTGCGAGGGGGGAAATGTGTTTCCTTCGGGCCGTTGACCCCTTCTTATCCTCCCCCTCGCTCCTCCTCCCTCACCCCCTGACTGGGGGTGGGGGGGGCTTGCTTTGTTTAAGGGGGCCAATCCAATCCTGGCCCCCCACCGTCCAAGGCCGGCATGCTAATGGGAGGGGGGGCGGGGGAGGCTCCCGCCTCTGGATGGCGTTCTACCCGGGCCCCCATTGGTCCGGCTTCGCCTCCCGGCCCGGGTCCAGAAGGGGTGGGGGGGAGGTTTTGTCAGCTTCCGATTTTCCAACAATCATGTTGGCATATAATGTTAAAACACATTATACGACAAGCAGGGTGCATGAGAGGGGCTTAAGAGGCAATGGAAAGAGAGGAATGCAGATTGGCGGGAGTATTCAGAGAAAAAACACAATGGGAGATATTCTCAAGAACGTGTGATAACCAGTGCTTTAAATGGGAAAAAATAAGTGCAGGTACTCATTAAAATGAGCTAGAGGTGTAGTGAGTGGGCGGGGCTAGGGGCGGGGCTAAGGGCAAGATATGATGATACTTAACGACTTCTATATTAGTTGCAGCACACACCAATGCACATGATAAATGTGTTTATATAAACAAAGCAGGTTAACTCATTACACAAAATGAAAGAGAAATGCGATAATATGTTAACATTTCCTTTTTTTGCAATAGTTGCACCTTCTTAATGCCATACTGTTAATTGCTGTTGTTTGGCACAATACTATATATTTTTGAGCACGTCAGTAGGAAGAAACTGAAAATACCCCCACATCGCACCAAAGCTCTTATGGCACCAAGCAAATGATGCAAATCATCATGACCCTCCCCAGAAGATATCTCTTGTCTCTTCCATCGATCTATCCATTCATTCCAACCTACCATTTACCTGCTGATGTCCACCATTTACCCTTTACATTCTGATGTCTATTCAGTTTTTCATCCATCATTCAGTTTTTCACCATTCCGTCTGTCCACCCTTCATATCCAAACCTATCCATCCATCCATCTTTAAACCTATCCATTCATCCTTTCACTCATCCATCTTTTTATCCACCCTTTCACTCATCCATCAATCCTTTCGCTCATCTATCCATCAACCATTTCACTCCTTTATACCATCCACCCTTTCATTCCATCCACCCTTTCACTCAATCCCTCCTTTCACTCATCCATCATCCATCCTTTCATCCATCCTCCCTCCCTTTCATTCATCCATCCAATCTTTCACTTATCCACCCATCATCCGCTCTGTTATCCAATCATCCACCCTCTTTCACCCATCCATCCATTCACTCATCCATCCACTCATCCATCCATCTATACATCCACCCTTGCTCACTCATCCATCCACTCCCTCACTCACTCACCCACCCACCAACACACCCTTTTACGTTATTTATGAATCTTTGTCGCCAAGCAGACATGTACACACAAAGTGCCACCCATTTTCTTTAAAATACCTCCTGAGAGGGTCTTGATTCTCTCTATCGCTTTTTTCTTACAAAAACAGGCATACAAATGCAGGCAAACACACAAACATAAGCAGACACACAAAAGACTCGGGTATGTTAAAAGCCATGTTATACTCTTCACCTTCATGGCTTTTTTAATTGCCACTGCCGGGGGACTGCCATGATTCCTGTGTTTGCACAAATGCAGAGGATAGTGTGAATGTGGGTGACAGCACAGGGCCTGAATGGACCCCATAGCTGCCAAGGTTTCCGATTGCTATGTGTGACATTTTCATATTTTCATTGTAATTATGAGTGACATTTCAACGACTATGAGTGACACTTTCTCGCTAGCAAAATTAAGCAATGAATACGAGGGAATCATATAAATATCAGAAACGACACCCATTTGAGTATAGCTGCTAATGTTTCAGATTGCTTATGTGTGACATTTTCATAGATTCAGTGGATTTACGAGAGTCAGGCAACAACTAGATGTGTAACACTTAGAGTGGCACTTTCTTTCGACCAAAATCATGGTATGAAGTCAATGGAAATAGACAAAGATCAGAAATCACACTCATTTGAGCAACAAGGAAGTCAAACTCTGCAGCAGGTGCTTTTGAAGCTATTATTTAATTTCTGAAAAAATCAGCACCCTCCACCCCAACCTCAGCTTCAGGTGCGGCTGAACCACATGTAACAAAGGGATCTCTGTGACAAAAACAGCAACTCACTGAGCTATCCACATACACTACAGTACATACAATATGCTTTTTTGAAGGAGGCGTATTAACTCTCTACGCTACTTAATGGAGAGAGTGAAAACTGCCAGTAGAGAAAACTCTGACCTCTCTCCAGCGGGAACAATAATCACATGACTTATCTCTGACTTAGAAAGTCTAACTGTGCTGAGAAAATAAAGGGTGCTGCTTCGTAGTGTCACATGTCAAGCAAGGACGAAACACTTTGCACTACTAATAAATCAGCCAAACTGCTAGTTGAGACAAAACGTAGCGCATTTTCAGCTCAGACAGACAACTCTAGTGTGCGCATTTGCAAGGCCCTATGCCGTGCTGGAGCCCCCTAATCCTTTTCGTAACAAACATTTTAAATGTCAGCAGCAGGAGATTATTAAATGAATATCTGATTTACCTGAATCTCTCTACAGCTGTCAGAACGATCCACAGAGGAGCTGCTGGCCTGGCACCGAGGGGATCTCGAACCTGTCTCTTCTTCAGAGAGTCAGACAGCGGCCCTGCTGCAGTGTCTCAGCCTGTGCCATCTGCTCCCACTATGAGACTCACGCTGGCCACGCTGGCGTGGTGCGTCTGGGGCAGAAGTTGGGCTCTGCTGGGCTGGGCACAGCAATAGCACATCATGTCGAGGTCAGGAGGAGGTGAGCAGGTGATCGATTCTCGAACACTGGCTTCCTCCTTTAACTCCGTGCAGCGGGGGAATTCCTGGGTGCCCTGGGGCCCGGCTGGCAGGCAGGAAATGCAACATCCTGCCACAGCCTGGGCGCCGACCGGACATGGCTACTCCAACAGTGTGCCCATGGGGGACCTGACGTGACCCGGGGAACAGCAACAGCAAGCAGGGTTGGCGGCGCTAGTTTTGAGCTTCTTTGGCTTATAAGAAAGCATTCTATGCACAGACCGGGTAATTGAGGCATTTGGCGTTAGGAAGGTAGGTGCCTCAGTGCAGAAAGCAGTTAGATTGGCGCTCCAGGGCCTCTTCGATCGCATTGTCTGGGCATTAACCCTCCGATTGAGAGAAAGTACGGGAAGTGAGAGAATCCGCCGCCCTTGCCCCTGATAAAATGTCTATGTTTAAAGAATTACCCTGCACTGACTTTTCACTACCTGAAGTGCTGCGCTTTGAAAATCACACGCGCACACTAGCAGGTAAAATGAATCTCGACCCTGCTCTGTCAAGCACAGCGTGATGGTGAGCACCGGACATTATTCACATGAGCCCTGCTGAATAGCTCAGCTGGGGCTCAGGTCGGGCTGCAGAAACGGCGCCTTGGCTGCCAGAGACAGTTCCACTCCTGCTCATTAGCACTCTCAGCCAATGAGCCTACCTTTTCATGAGTACCGCTACTCTCCTCGGCAGTAGAGAAGTGCCGGTACTCAGAGTGATAAATTTAAGAAGTGCCGGTACTCAGAACCGGTGAGTACCGGCCCATTTAAAGCACTGGTGATAACCATCGCAAATTTAGCTTAACGCAACTCTGCATATCGCAGTCCATCGCGAGAAAATAACACCGTCTTAACGTCCAATTCCCAACCCGGCGGCACCATGCGATAGCAGCATGATAACGCGCCAAATGACCGCGTAAAAACCAACGCGACAAACAAAAAATGCGAAACACGAACGCCCAAAAAGTTGCGATGCCACAAAGCGCGATAACAAAATCAGCGAAAACCAGCGACAGGCCTGCAATCCCCACGCGTCTTGCGGGAAAATGCACCATAAAAGCAAGAAAAAAAAACCACCAAAAACAATTCAAACTGCGTAGCACCATGGATGCACCCGGACCGAGTGCAGAGGACAAGCCGAACTCCACAAGCCCCATGGAGGACCAGCATGGAACCCCGTGTTCGGGGAAGGGCAAGGAGAAGAGGAAGAGGAAGACGGGGTTCAGTCCGCAGGAAGACCGGATCATCGTCACGGAGGTGATAGAACACCATCAACAACTGTTCGTCACTTCCACTGCGGCACTGGCAACCCAAACGGAAATTTGGCAGTCCATCGTCACCAACGTCAATGCAGTCGGAGTGTTGAGGAGGTCAATGGAGGAGGTCAAGAGGCGCTGGCATGAAGTGCACAGCCAAACCAAGGAGAAACTCGCCGCCAACAGGAAGGCAGCAACGGCGACTGGAGGTGGGAGTCCTGCGCCACAGGAGGAGCTGGATGAGCTGGAGGAAATGGTGGCCACAGTCATCAGTGTGGAGACAGAGGCAGGAGTTGGGGGCCTGGACACAGCTCGAAATTACCTGACCCAACAGCAACAGGGTGAGTAACCACCAGGGACTGGGGGACGGGGGGAGATGGGCACAATGGCACACATGCACAATCATGTGTAGCACACTGCACACGCACAATTACTGTGGAACATGTCCCTGATACACTTGCAACACTGCAGCACACATACAAACACCAAGTACGCCCCCGTCCACCATGTGCACACATGGGCCCCCTCCAAATCACCAACGACACAACCGAGCCATGCACATGTGATGAATCCAGAAAAAGCAGCGGCGGTGTGAGCCACACCGACTATGAAAGTGACACTGCATACCCGATAGCATGGCAGAAGCCAAAAAACATGACATGGTGCACGAATCGACATGGAGGTGGCCCAGTGCGGATCACATCCGTAAAGGAGCAGGTCACACTCTGACATATCCACGTGCAACCACAACCCATGCCGTCCAATACATGTAGCAGACGTACAATGCACAAGGCCACAAAATCTGTCCAAGAGCACATATGACCCAAGTCGCAAACATTTTAGCCCCCGAAAAGCACACAATTCAAAGGCACACCGTCTCAAAGGGATAAGGGTACACGAAACAGAGCTGCAGGGGCAACTCCCCCACAATGCAGCGCACACACATAGCAATCACAGAACATCAGCAATGACGGCAATGTGGTACAAAGTGCAACACCTACACCACAGGGCAGAGGACACAACAGGTTCCGGTTGTGCGTAGTAACTGTCCACTCACATCTGGCATTGCCTGACACTGTGTGATGATAATGTACGGGTACTACCACACATCCGTCATGTACTCGAAAATCCCACTGTCTGCCATCAAATAGCCAGCTCCACCAAAACAGTCACAATGAACATTGGCATGCAGTCTGAATGTAAACATCTGCAAAGCGTCAACATACATGGGAAACTCTGTTAACCTGCATCTCCCCTTCACATTGCAGAGGGACAATCAACACCTCCTGCAGAGCAGACCACACATCTCATTAGTGATGATGAAGAGGACAACCTGCACATATGTCAAGACACCCTCCAATGGCTAATGGACAGCATCCGCACCCCACCCCCAGGAGCAGGGCAGGCCAGCTGCCTCGAGGTGACCCCACCACCTGCACAGACCACACAGCAGGAAACACACACCACCACGCCTGTCTCCCAGGACCCCCACGAACAATACATGGAATTTCAACGCCGTGTGTTGGGTTGCCAGGTGGACTTGGCTGATCAGCTGCGGGTGGGTTTCGAGCTCGTGGCAGCCAAACTCGATGCCATACGTGGGTGTCTGAGTCCCATCAGGGACCACGTACAGTCCCTAACGGACACCCCCTGTCCGCACCATGCTCCACGACAATCCTTGGCTGACCTCGCTGGGGCCATTGCTCGGATACAAGAACTGTCTAGTCAGACAGGCACCAGCGATGACAGCACAGAGTTGGCACAGATGCGGAGGACAATGGAGACCATGGAGCAGATGCAGGCTGGAAGTATGGCTGTCACGGCTGAACACCAGCGAGATGTAGCTGGGATCTTCCATGCCCTGCAGTTCATCATCTTGCCTTTGCTGCCACTGAGCCAGTCCCAGATAACTGCAGCGGGAACTTCGACACACACATCTCCGACCCCTGATGTGTCAGTGGCACACAGTGATGCAGCCCCATCACCTTCGCACCCTGATGTGTCAGTGGCACACAGTGATGCTGCCATTACACCCCCCACACACACCGGACACAGAAGAAGTATCAGAGGAGTAAGATGTGGATGGTAATTACTGTGCGAGGAAGGAGGCAGTAGCATCCATCACCGCCATATGGCCTGTCCCTGCCTGGTTCTGCCCTATGCATCATGCCCTGGGACGACACCTTCCACTGACCCCCGGAACACTCTGCGACATTCACTCGGACCCCGACACGGACTGCCATATCTTCACTGCTTGACAATTACACAGCAATCCTGCTGCGGACTGCACTCTCCCTCTTCCAAATCACTATTCAATCCCCAAAGGACTCTGGTTGGCCCACCACTGGGCTTCCATGTAATGTGGGCTTGGATGGCCATGTACAGCTCCAGCTCCGTCATTCACCAGAATGTGAATAAAACATTCGAAATCACACAGATGTGTCATGACTATGTTCACTCACGTATGAATGTATGGCTGGATGTAGGGTCAATGATTGCACAAGAAGGTACACCCTGGTAAATGACATCAATGCGCATGTTTATCCCTGAGGCACATGGCCAATTGGATGACTGTGAAGGTGAGTACTAGCTGTGTCCCCATTGCACATTAACAACAATCTCACAAACCCCCAACGTAGGCACACGTCCATGTATTGAATAGGGATGTGTGTAGGAATGACCAAATCGGTAGCAGGCCAGAAGTGGTGTCCTACGTCACATGTGACAACAGAACTTCACGTCGCATACCTACTCACACACAGCTGTGTGGACACATTCTGTAATGATGTATGACATTGCTCCACATGGTCAGAGGTTGGATACCATACTCACATTGCTGAAGACACGTAAGTGCATAGGTCGGCCAGCAACTATCCCAAAACAATGTTTGGCTCACAGAGGTGGAGCTGTCAAAAGGGACCCACCCCCATTGTACATGCGTCAGTCAGTCCCTCCCTGTGTAGGGACGATGCTCATTGTGGCACACGAGTGGTCAATCTAATCAACACTCATCACAGTTAGACACCAGTGAAGTTGCGTAGACTTTATTGGCATGTGCGTGTCAGTACGGACAAGGCAACGGCCACAACATGCAGGGACATGCTTAAGACACTTACACGCAGCATGGGAACATGTCGAGGTGCAGGAAATGGGGAGGCAAAAATGAACACCAATCATCACGGATGGCAACGGTCTCAGCCCACCTTGCCTTGCTGGACGAGTCATGTGTTGTTTGGCGTCTGCCCATTGCCCCGTGTGAGGGGACACGACTCACAGCCCATGGGGTCTGCATAGTGCTCTGCCACCCGACTGCGCCGACTGTCTGCTCTGCTGACAGTGATCAGGTGAAAGGGTCCGACAAGTTCACATGTCGTGCTACATTGCCATGTGTGTACTCTCCCGTCAGCAGTGCGTCCGAATTGGTGACGTTGCCAAACGACGCTGTGCTGCTCCGACCATGGAACTGCATCACCTTGCACAGGTGTGTGTGTGTACACGCGTAGTTCCACGCACATGCATTCAGAGTCCAGACGAAGGCAGACATGTCCTCTGTTGTGGTGGGATATGTGAGCATTCCCCACGATGCAACAAGGTGTTGGGACCTGTGCTGTGGGTGACAATCCGATGTGGCTGCAGGAACGTAGTTACTCGTCCATGAATGCCAGCGCAGCTTCATGTGCAATGTGTTCCAATAGTACGTCGTTGTCGGGTTCAAGGAACACCAGGGTGAGCCAATCCATTAACTGGTCCGGGCAGATGTGCTCAGTCCACGCCGTTTCCCCAATCCGCAACACAGCCCAATAGGGGAGCGCCTCAATGTGGTCACTGCACACGAGGAGTTGTGCAATCTCCCATGCGCAACTGCCAGCACATACGCCAAAGATCAGTGCATCCCATGCACGGCTATCCCGGTGACACTCCTGTTCGTGGGCCAACAGGGGGCGCACTGTCAGGTCATAATCCAATTCAGTTACCGTTGCGTTGGATAGGCAGACCTCCATGGGCCACTCAAATGTGCATGATCGACAGTGGAACCAGGGCTGGACGCAGGTGACGTAGGCAAGACGGAAGCTCAGACGGAAACTGATTCGCAACACTGCCATTGGCAGGGATCCCAACAGATGCAGCATTCGTGCACGGTATAGTTCCACGTGACAGGAGTTGTGCATGTGCCCGGGAATGCCTGCCATTGCGTTTGTTGGTCTCGTGGCACCGGCACTCCTCAGACCGGCGGAAGTTCGGTGGACGAAATGCCACAGCTCTGGGCAATGAGTTGTATGTGTGTACAACGTTTGGACATATGGGTAGTTTTTAGGTCTCGCCTGAGCCAGCGCATGCGCTGCCCTGGCGAGACTTTTAGTAAGTGGGCTTCAAAAATCCGACCACACGCTTTTTGTGTGGCCTAGAGCGTGCGGTTACGCGCACAGGCGCCATCTGGCTTTCCTCTCTAGTCATGCGCATCGCTCGCGGGAGCGCGCGCACATCGCACACCACTCGCCAGAATTTCATTGATGTCCTTATCGCTTCCCACACCCCTCCCCTTTCAGCGATGGCCGCCCGATATGACATGCAGTGACTGGAAGGTATTGGAGCGCTTTACATGACCCCCTCTGTGTTCGCGCTATGACCTGCATCCCCTGTAGTCTCTGTCCAGGATTCTAGGGTTATGCCTCTCCAGCGCACGCCCATCAGAAGAGAGGCTAATTTGCTAAGCCCCGCTGTTCATGCTGCAACATTTATTTAGGTATTTTAAAGCCATCACACTGTATATAATAATGACGAAGCAGCTAACATGATTAATACCACTAGATAGCGCCAGAAGGTAGATCTGCTCAGTTCCCGTTCCTTGAAGGACTTTTTTTTAAACAAAGAAAAACAAACCTTTTCTGGGGTCCGCAAAGTGTTCCGACATGCCCTACTGTGCTCAGGTCTGGTGCTCAGTATGGGGGACTCAATGTCCCTGGTGGTCTCTAATCCTACCCACTCTGTGTTCACTGCTCAGCTCAGCCCCCGGCTCCCTGCCACGGCTGCTACTTGTTTTCTTCTCTCCGTTTTGCAAAGCGGCAGAAGTTTTATTGCCCTCCGAGGTGGGCGCGTGCTAGATGGATACCATTAACAGCTGACCTGGGGGGCGGGGCCTTTGAGAAGTCCTCGAGCACTTAGACTCTACTTACGTCCACGGGGAACAGTTGTTTGATAAAAGCACCGACAAGGTAACGTTTTATTCTTTCTGTGTGCCAAACGAGGGCAGACGCAGAGAAACATTTCCCTACATCAACACACGTATTTTCCAAGGAGAGCGGACGTCACTTTTGAAAAACTGATGCCGTCTGTTGTGATCTGCTCAGGTAGTGAGAAGCCCCTTGCAGTAAATACAATGTGCCAGCGCACGGGTGAGATCGGTGCTGTTCACGCCACGCCGTTCTGCGCTACGAAACCCTCTTGGGTGGAGCTCGCGTACAAGGGAGAACAAACAAATAACGGACGCACTTATCCCCTGTCCCGCTCTCGGAAGCCTACACCTGTTGAATGGGCAGGAGGCCTCTCAGGGGACGGGAGTGCTGGACGGACGAGTGAAGAGGCTCGTCACACCGCGGAGAACGGGGCACTGCAGACAGCGTCGCATTCCTGCCACAGAAGGATAGAACGTTTCGGTTAGATCAATATTAATGTTCTTTAGACCAATGACCAAATAAAGTTAATGAAACTTCCCTGTCTGTATTTTCAGTATTCCTGCCTGTTAAAAAATACCTGTTTCTACAGCGGGCGCAGTTGTAAGCGGTGCAATGTCCAGTTAGCGCCAGCATCTGCCTGTTGTTCCACATAATCTAGAAAGAACCTCTGGATAAGTGTTATTAATCGCACCTGATAAATCCCACGTCCCACCGTATTAGATTTCACCAGGTGAAATGAATGCTGACTACCCCTCGGGGGCTGTCTCATTGGCCCTTGCTGCTCTGGTGCCCCCTGTTCACCCCCCACCTCCATCTGACATTTCTAACAGCTTTTCACGGTCTGGATTAGGTCTCCAACCTTTTTTGTACTGGAGTTACTTATGCTCAAAGAAGCGCATTGACAGCTACTAATATTCCTAGTGTTGTATAATTTCAATTTTTTATATAGCGCCACTTTACAAAGATTGCCAGTGAAGCGCTCCTTCCTTTTTCTCTAATTCCGCACAACAGTGTTCACTTCTGCTGCTCTGCCGCTGGGCCTCTTCCCCCTCTCTTTCCTCCTCTTCCTCTTATTCCGTCTGTCTGTCTCTGTCTCGCTCGTCCTCACTTACTGAAAACCATAACTTCCACAAATGGCTCTCTTGCCTACATTCCACATGCTTTACTTAATCTTGCATTCCCTATAACTGTTTGCTATTTCCAGGATGTTGTTACTTTTTTTTTCTCCAGGTAGCATATTACTCTGGACTCCCCTCCCTCATAACCTATTTCCCATTTCTAGTTGTCTAGCGCCTCAAGTCATACCAATGGAAATAGCGCTATGCAAATATCTTCACTTCACGGCATACAAAACAAGCATTGGCATAGCCAATAGGTCTCGCCTTTGGGACCTTATAAGTATTTAGTTATGCAGCACAATATCCTTACTGCAACAACATTGACTGTTGCATGGCTAAACACTTATAAGGTCCCAAAGGCGAGACCTATTGGCTATGCCAATGCTTGTTAACCAATGTGTCCAGGGCATCCCTTGCAGGTGTAGGTCGTGCAGGGACAAGTGTGTGTGGGGTGTGGGCACTTTGGTGTTTCATTAGCGCAGTTCGTGGTGTGGGAGTCGACGGAGGCTGGTATGGTATCTCACGCAGGGTGTGCCAACCGCATTCAGGACCAAGGTCGGGGGTTCGGTTGGCATTCAGCCCTGTGTGTTGAGACAAAGGAGCTTTCATTCCTGATTTTAGTCTGACTACTGCTTGCATTTCTTAAATGTGATGTGGACTTCGCGCTGACTTTGATGCCAGGCCTGTGATTTGGGGTGCACAGATTTCGAGACACACGCAGCTGTTGGCATGTTTGCATGAGCCAAGGGCCCGATTGGCCTTGCGCTCCTTGTTCAGTCTCTCTCTTTCTCTCTCTCTCTGTCCTTTGATGAGTGCCTGACACACCTTCTTATCTTGGATATTGTCTTGCAGGCTGTGAGTCACAGATTGTCCAGGGATGCCCCACCATGACTCTTCAAAATAGTTGTTTGGTGACTAATTAGTATGTGACATCTTGTTTGGTCTTTCAATGGTGAATGTGTGAATCAGGATTTCAGTGCTCACATGTATATTGATTGTTGCAATTGTGCGACATCAGGCGGGTGCTTTTGTTCATGTTTTCGTGCCGTTGATGTGCAGTGTCTTGGTCCGGGGGAGGTGGGGGGTGCCCGGGGTGGGGCCCTGGGGGGGGGGGGGGGGTGGTCCTGGTGGCGGTGGGTGTTGTGGCCCTCTTGGGTGTCCGGCACGCATGTTCAGTGGCTCCATGGCATCTGTTGTTCTTCAGGTGTGGCTCTGGGCTGGGCTCTCTTTTGTGGTGCAGGCTGTCGTCCGACTTTACACCAGGTCAGAGCAGGTGTTAATTTCCTGCTGCTAACGCGCATTATCGCATGTTTCGTGGTCTTTTCGCCGATGTGGCTGATCGTTGAGAATGTTGCGGAGTGGTGTTTTCACGGCTTTTTGCACGGGAACGCCTACTCTGCATCTCATTAGCGATAGTTGCCGGGGTCATCTGTGGCGATGTTTTTTGCGGTTGCTATCGCGGGTAAACTGGTGTTATGGGCTGTTAGCACCAGCTTGGGAATGGGGCGATAGATTTATCGCGGATTTGGCTGAGGTAAAGTGCCGATAACTTGGCGATGTGTCCTTGAGAATATGCCCCAATATTTTGTAAAATGACAAACATTTTTGAGTACTTTCAAAACAGAGAGGGAGTGTGTGTGTGTGCGTTTTTGGCTCTATGTATGTAAAAAATCCTGGTGAAATCCGACAGACTTTTATAAATTTAGATCTGGGAAGGTAATTCCTCTCAGATCTGGAGGGTAGAGTGACCCTTTCACAATTGGGAGGGACTTGGGGGGAATATGTTCTCCCTATTTAATTAAAAGTACAATCTATAGGTATCCCACCTTAAATGTAGGGTGTGATCTGATTACGGGGGGGAAAGCCAGTCTTCACAATGACACCGCACTTTTAAATGCGGGGAAGGAAAGACTTCCTTTTCTTTAAATAACCCTCACACACTCTAGTAGTGTCATACTTCATCATCGGGTTCACCCTGACTCCTACAGGTCAGGGTGGGCACAACTGTCTTTCACAGAGCTCTTACAAGAAAAAGACCAGGGGGCTTAGCTAGAGATTAAAATTCCCTCAATTGCTCCAAGTTATCCCTTTATTAGTGGAGTAGTCAGGGATGTTAAAATTACAATATATGTGGGTGTTTAGGACTTGATGGTCCTATGACCCTATGTCAAACCAACATGTTTCAGCCCTACTCTAAGGCCTAGATAGGTCCGGGGCTTTCATCAGGGTGATACGGTATACCTCTCCGGTTCGTTCAGCTTATTATGCTATGTTTTCTATGTACACATCATGCATGCAGCCTTGTGTATGCTAGGGCAGTGAGTATACTTGCCCTTTTATTCCGTTGGGGTCCAACCTGTAATAAAAATGCTTTGTACAGTTGTAATACTGGTTCCTTTATGACAGCCTGCGAGATATTATAATCATATTGTGAAGGTTCTCACCCCTTCCATGCATCACCCAGTGAATGCCATTATTGTTGGGATCGTGAAACTCTTATCTTCATCACCATTCCAGCACTCAAGGAGTATTAATGTGTCAGGCTTTCTTTTCAAAACTCCTTAAGTGTCATACACTTAAGACTTCTCCTTTTTTATAGGAAGAGAAAGACGTGTTCTACGCATACTCTGCGTCATATTATTCACCTTAGTGATCGCAATCGTATCATATCGGGAGAGAGTGTGTGTGGGTTTTTGTTTGTGCATATAAAAATTCCTGGTGAAATCCGACAGACATCACACCATACCCGACGGAATGCCCCAGTACCCAACTATTTATCAGCAAATACATTAGGGGGGTGTAACACCCCAAACATCCCCCCCCCCGAAGATACGCCCCTGAGTAGCGCTCCTCAAACCTGAGTAGCTTATGGTACACTGGGCAGCTCAAGATGCACTGGTAGTGACGTAACCTCCCTCTCCTTCACAGATCATGCTGGTCAGTCAGCTGTTCTATCCTTTATGGTTATAGATAATGCTATGATGCACATTTTCACAGCACCCGATACATAGTGCACAGGGTACCAACATCCACTTAGAAAAGCTTGACCAAAGACAGGCAAACATAGCTACAGCGTGTTCCAAACGACTGGTATCTATATACACACCCTGCCATCTAATGTTATACTTTAAAAGCACATAACATAATCCTCTGGAGAGGTTGGTAGACTACCATTTCTTCATACAGCGTTTCATTTCTCCAATTCTTACAAGAACTTTCAAGCTAAGGTTTATCCAAGCTTATTGTTTCTAATTGACACAGGTGGATTTAGCCTTGAAATTCTGAGGGCTTAAAGCAAATACAAGTGCCTAAGAACAATAATCCCTGGGAAAATGGGGTGTACCATGCGGCAGACTTGGGGCTCTACATACATCGAACATAACAATGAGCAACAAAACGGGCTTTATGCCATTGCACAGTGAACTTTCAATAGACTGGTACACCTGGTGACTGATGTCTCTATCCTCCTCATTTCTCGTTTCCGATTCTCCCAGTCTCCCTCTTAACTCTATCTCTGTCTCTCATTCTTTCATAACTCTTCTTCCTCCATCATATGACCGGTTTCACATTGCCATGTGCCTTCTTGCTTCTCATTTCAACATTCTGACCTGGCATAGTCATCTGCTCTGGTGACCTTTGTCAAAAGCTTTATGTCCGGTGTGCAACATGATATTTCTGTGCTCCCCAGCAGGCCCAAACAGGCACGTTAAAAGCCTTTGTGGGGCCAGAGGACACAAATTCAGCGAGGCCGCTCTTTGCTTTTCAATCCAAGGAGCAACTCATAATCTGAGATAACATACACGGTGAACAGCGTTTATTTTGCATGCGGAACAACGCATGCCATAACAACGCGGTCGTTACAACGACCGCGTTGTTATTTTGCATACCGTTACAACGCAAGTCGGAAAAACGACTTGCGTTAGGGGCAGAAGGTGTTGGATTTAAAATCCAACACCTTCCCTAGTGTCCGCACAGACTGGAGTTGGAATAGTAAATTATACTATTCCAACATCCAGCGCCCCCTACAGCAAGTCGTTGTTCCGACTTGCGTTGTAACGTGTATGCGAAATAACAACGCGGACGTTGTAACGACCGCAGTAGTTATGGCATGCGTTGTAAACGCATGCTAAAAAAAGGTACATATTCAACATACACGCTTGAAAAAGGCAAAATACAGCTTCTGGCGCAGCCAACTGTAGGAGCTGCGTTAGCTGCCTCACAAAAGAACAGGTTAGTCCTGCTTCTTCTCACATAAACTCACATTGTATCAGGAGAGAGAGCTCCTAAAAGAGCTGGGCCAGAGAAAAAGTGCCCCTGCCGCCCTCCCCTTGTGAAAACCCTGCGCCCAAAGTGGTTCTGCTGTTAGCATGAGTGGAGAGCTTCTCCATGCCAAGGCCAGGACATGACTAACGGTTGGTGGCCGCGTGTAGTCATTGGGACCTGGCCTCCTTATCTGCACCCCAGTGCTGGAGATTGCTGGCTGTCAGCCATTTGAAATGTGTGTAATGTGTCATGGTTGAGGCCCTCGTTCATAAATATGTCAATATTGTATATCGCAAATGCTTGGACACATGCAGGGTGGAGTACTCTCCAGCATGGCAATTCCTCAGTATGTAGACTCAGGACTGCAGGCTACTACATGGGGTAGCGATAGAACAGCCCAAAGCACCAAGATGTTTCCCCTTTCCACTGCACTGCTCCCTCTCCTCTTCTGCTCCTTACATGAGGCATGGCAAGTCAGGTGTGTATCTGGCTGCGGATTCACTTTCATCTCATTTGAGAAGAAAGATTTCTTTGTACGGACTTTCCTTCGTTCAAGTCAGATTCAGCAGGTCTACGGGAAGGCAAACCTGAACAACAAACTGGCCAAGGGCATGGCCGCTTCTAAACTGTTCAATAAAGAAAATGGAATGTCTCCCCCGGTCATGTGTCCAGCTATGGCAACAACAGTATGCCAAGCAAACGTTGCTGGTTGCCTGCAAGAGTGTCTCAATATGATGTACAAACCCTATGGATGCTGTGGAATGACTACCATTATTGAGGCGGTGCCTATTGTGTGACACTGGTTGTTATGGGACTCAGCTATAGCCACAGGAAGTTGTACTTGGAATTGATTGTCTCACTTTAAAATGTCAAGTTTGCTTTTTTAATCTGAATGGTTGGTTGACCTGACACCAACTACCACTGTTTTTAGATATTAGTTGGCATTATGAGGCAGATATCAAGGTCAGCTTTTGATGTCAAGGATCCCTATACAGAGGATAGACAACAGACCTGAATCAGAAGTTCTGGTTGTTCCACATGAAGGAGTGGGTGACCTACTAGGACTGAAGTCCTCTTGTACATGCATCTGAAGAGAAGGAAGTAGGCTGCCTTGTGAGCTGTGGATCGGATTGACTCACGTAAAGAACCCAGGTGATGGAAGCTGGACTACTTCCTAAAGAGATAGGAGCCTGCCCAAGGGAGATACATTGCTACTACTGCCCGGTGGACTGCAACATTTAGCACAACATGACCGCTGGAACCTCTTTCCATTCCTACAAAGAGAGAGAGAGCGAGAAAGAGAGAGATGTTTCGCATGTGGAGCCCTGCCTGCTTGAAGCAAAGGAAGATTTCAATAACCCGAGGGGTAAACTGTTCTTTTTGCATATTTCCAGAAGAGCTCTTCCTCTCATGACTGAAGCTAGCTGCCTTGGGCATCTTGTTGACCTGGACTTTTCTGTATTGATCAACCACCACAGCCAACACAATAAACAAAAATCACGACATTGTCCCCACTACTATTTTGCATGAAGGCTATGTCCCAGTGCATGTATACTGATGACCTAACTTATACTGAACTTAGCTGCAAGGCCCATCGCTGGAAACTCCCCAGCAGCCTTTGGCACCGACCATCTCTTTCATTTAACTCTCCAACCCCACAGCATGCCGACCGTAATTGACTTGCACTCTGAGCTTAAGGACATGCCAGTGATAGTTGTGACTCCGCCAAAGGACATGTACGGCACAAACTGTGTGAGTGCAAGCAGAGAACTTTCCAACAGGCCTGACACAGAATGCGCTGGCCATAAAAAAAAACCTGAACCTATACATGTTCCTCACTCGTGACTTGCTAATGGGCATCGACTCTGTATGTCTTCTACACAGAAAAGCCAGAGAACCCCAAATATTGGGTGGTGGTGTTTAATTGTAGCACTATGTATTTTTTCTCTGAACTAGATTTCTGAAAGAGAATAAAGGCCCTACCATTTTATAATAAAACTGACTGGCTGGATGTGAGAAGCTGGCCTGGTATATGATGTCCACTTATGTAAGTGGGCACCTTGCACCAGTCCAGACAACCCTTATGGTGATTTAAGAGGTCTTAGACAACCTTAGAAAGCTCTCTAAGTGGTAGCTGTGGACAGCAGCCTTCAGGCTTAGTCCAGAAGGAGTGTAAAGCAGCTTGTTTTACCAGAATGCAATCTTATAGTATAGATTAAGTGAAAAGAACCACACCAAGTATTTCTAAAAATATGTATTTTTATATAATACTCTCTAGTACGTTCAAATATCTCCTACACGGAGATAAACACAATGCACACAATACTTTAGCAAAGAAACAAACACAACTCAGGTCAAGACGATGTCGAGAGGAAGTAGAAGTGCTGGGGACCCAAGGAACCACCCAAGGTAAGTAGATAGGGACCCAACTGAGAGCGTGTGCAGTGTGGGAAAACGACTGCATGCTCCGTACAACTCTACGTGTAAGTCGTGGTTGGATTTTTAAAGATTAAGGACCCTTCCCACTGGACCCTGAAGAAACCCCGTGGAAGACAGAAGGTTGGAGAGCCACCCCACCCGTGGATACCCTAGTACCCACGTTACCTACACCAGGGAAGTCGAGTGCATACGTGTGAAGTGGTGTCGGAAACCGCAGTCGAACCCAATGGAGGACTTCAGGAAAGTGCCGCTGCTGAAGAAGGAGAAAGTGTCCGGTGGAATCCGAAGGTGGATTCTAGATGAGAGGTACCTGCAAGCAGAGGGGACAGAGTCTATGTCACTCATGAGTGACCAGGAGACTTGGAAAATGAATGCCCTCCAATGTCGGGTGTTGCAGGATGGATGACAATGACCTTGACTCTGCAGCTGTGAGGACCAGGCGACGCTGAGGAGGACCAGGAGCCGTGCACGAGCTGCCCCACGATGAATGTCGAGTGCTGAGGGGTCGGTGTCCGGCAGGAGCACCAACAAGCCTTGGCAAATGCAACCAATGCAGGAATTGAAGAAGGATCAACGTCGGGACCAGCAAGGTCCAGGGGACTCACCAAAAGCAGGGGAGTCAGGGCAGGCCCCGAGCAATCGGGGGAGCCCAAAAGAAACAAGTGTGACCCTCAAATGGACCCACAGGCCGGAGGCACTGGAGTCGCGAGAGGACCTCCAGCTGCTCACCAAAAGATGTAGGCCACGATGCACACAATGCGGTGAGGCTGAAGATTCTGGTCACTGGAGGTGCTCAAGGTTCGGGCTACTTGGAGCCCGAAGAGCTTCTTGGAAAGAGGTCAACAAGCCTTTGCAACTGCAAGTTGACGCGGTGCACAGGGGTTTCGGTTATTGCAACCCCCACGAGGGATACTGGCCTCAAACTTGGTGAGAGGGCAGGCCTCGGGAGCTGTGGAAAACCACCACCTTTGCTGCAGAGCCTTTGGAGTCCGGAGGAGCTCAGGATCAGCAGACCGGTCGACTTAGTTGTGGTGCCTCCTTCACTGCAAGGAAGATTCCTTCAAGTGTCTTTGATGCTTCACAGGCCTTGGAAGGTTCCTGTATGATGCACAGACGATGCAAGGGAGAAGAAGTCAGGCCCAAACGAAGTCCAGAATGCCCAGAACGGTAGAAGAAGTGGTGTCTGATCTGAATCTTATCCCACGACGAATCTAGGGACCTACACCCAGGTAAGCCCTTATGTACCCTAGGGAAAGGGTTGGGAAGATTCAGGGGACCCTCCCAGGGGAGGATCTTAACAGGGGGGAGGTTACTCCCATGTCCTTTGTCCAGTTTTGCGCCAGAGCGGGAGCCAACGGCTCCCAGGACTGGTTTGGACTGGACTATGCACAGGGACACCAAGTGTGCCCCTCATGCAGACTGAGTGGCGCTGGCAAGGGCACCCACCGCACCCCAATACACTAAATCATGTCTGGGAGGTGGTCACACCTCCCTGTGACAGGATGCCTAATGTTCTGCCTTCCCCTGCTCGAGCTTGGCTCAGCAGCAGGAGGGCAGATTCGCGTCTCTGGTCGGCAGCAACCATTTTGTGCTGTCTGGGTCAAGAAGGCTGGTACCGGGAACACTGACAGCCTAACGGAGGGCTCTTCCAGTGCTTGGAATCATGCCTCTGATTTCTACATGTTTGATACAAAACATGATAGGGTTCGTTGCAGCCAGTTTCGAGATGGTCATCGTGTAATTACGCGGTGCCCCTCTATATAGTATATGGCTGCTTCACTGACAGCCAGGGAGAATGGACTCCGTAGGCTGCAGTGGTGTCCTGCTCATGCAGGGGCACCCTCCCACTTAGAACCAAGCACCCTGCCTTCAGGATTGTAAAGGCCTGCTAGCGGGGTGACTTATTGGTTTTAAGTGCAGTGACCCTAGCTATAGGAAACCTATATCTTTAGTTGGTGGTGCAAGCACCAACTTGCACAGGCTGCAATGGCAGGCCTGTAGTTCCATTTTGAATGGTCTCTCATGGGTGGCATAATACATGCTTCAGCCCATGGGAGACCTCTGGGGTACCTATGCCCTGGGTACATAGGTACCATATACTAGGGACTTATAAGGGTACCCCAGTATCCAATCTGGGGGGTACCTATGTACTGAATATAACCATTTAGGGAGAAAGCAGATAGACTAGGGTCCTGATTAGCAGGATCCCAGTCAGACTACTCAAATACAGCTTAGCACCAGGCAAAAAGTGGGGGTAACCATAGAAGCAGATCCTACTTTCCTACACTGGATAAAGCATTATTGTGTGCTATTTCCAAGTGTTCTGTATCTGAGTTTATGTCTGCACACCACACTCCAGAGTAAGTCTTGACAGGTGGTCCAACTAGCCCCACAAAATCAAAGCTTAAATGTGAAATATGCGTCAATTCAGTAAGCCTGCACTAGTATCTTGCCCCAGGGCTTCCATGGACACTGTCAAGACTTCTCACAAGGATTATACAGTTGCCCATGAGTCACATCGTCGGGCCTGGATCCATCTCAAATTGTTTCATCTTCTCCATCTTTCACATTCTTTCCTGGAGAAGCATCAAGCCACCTTCTCCGCCAGTGCTGTACTACTATATCATCCCTTCTGAGACTTCCTTTCAACTCAACCCTTTATTTTGTCATTGTTTTCTATTAATCCCAGCTTCCATTCTATTACACCTCTGTCCTCCTATCACATCAATCTTTACCCATCGCCCATTCATCTTCAGCTCAATCTCTCATTCTCACACCTCTACTACATGTTACATCAAACCTCCACTTCCTATTTTTACACCTCTGTTTACCCTGGAATTCATTGAACCTTCAACTCAGTGATTCTTTCAGTATGCCTCTCCACTTTGTCTCTCACCTCAAAGTATATGGCTTTCTTTCAGTCACCTCAGTCTCTACTTGTCCTAGGTTCATTTCTATCTTCCCAGTTTCCCTCCCACCTACACCTCTTATCTTTGATTCTCAGTCTCTCACCTGCATCTTCTAACTTTCTCTATGAAGTTTTTTTTATTTTTTAGTTCCCTGTTCTTCTCACGTCTGTATCTATCCTAGTGTTCCTTTCAGTTTACTCATGCACCTGTTTCTTCCCTCACTCCTTTCTATTTCCATGTTTTAGACCTATCATGCGCACTCTGTCATCTCGTTCCCATCACACCTCACCAGTCACCACGTTTTAAGCCCATCCAACAAGCATTGGACAGACAGCTCCATCCCTTTACCTCTTTCTCTATTTGCCTCCTGGGATTGGGATAGCAGTCATGGTCTACCCTTCCTGTAAGTTTGTCCGAATCATTAATATTTCTCATACTTACTGTCTCTATCCTTGCCGATCAGTCCTATTTCCAGTTGTTTTTACTGTAACATCGTTTCTATCTACCGATTTCCACGTTCCTGTCTTTTTTCTTTGCTTTTGTTTCTTCCCATTTTCTGCTTCTTTGTTACGTTTTGCCATCTCCTATTTTTCTCTTTTCTTTCACTCTGGCTGTTACATCTTTTTTCATGCAGTTTACCACTTTCTTTCTGCTTCTTTCTTTTGCTGATTCTTGCCATCCATATTATTTCTCCCTCAAGGTTTTTTTCTTGCCCTCCTCCATACTATTTTCTCTCGCATGTTCTTCAGCTTTCTTTTTCTCACCTTTTCATCACTACTTCTTACCTTTCCATCACTTTCCACAACTCTATTGTTCTTCCTTAGTCTCTACTTTTGCATCACTCACACCTCTTTTTGACTCTCCTATACCTTTCTATTCCCAGTGACCATGTCCATTAATTTGCTCCTATTCACTCACCGGCAGTTCTGATGTCTCTTATTCACGTATATTCAAAGACGCTCTGCTTGAGTACTGAAATTAAAGTTGAGGGGGGCATGGAGATCTCTTCAACTGAAGGCAACTGCAAAGCCAGCAATAGGCGATATTTCTCCGGGAACAGACACAGCACACAGAGTGGTGCAAACTTCACTGAACCACACAAAAGGTGCTGCATCAATAACACCACTGCTTGCAAGCTTCACACTTACACAACACACAGACAGCAAACGGAGGAGTGCATGATTTTCAGAATTTAAGAGCAGGTAAACCGAACAGCGAGCAGCAGTGCAAACATTTCACACAATGAACAAGTTCAGCATGAATGAAGGAATAAATGAATGAATTAGGGGAATTTTTTTATAGCACTCAGCTACTGCAAGAGTGTCCCAGTGCTGAGGTAAACAGCCCTTAGGAGGATCATAACCACCTTATCCTTTAAACAGATGGGTTTTCAATTGCTTTTGGGAACGACTTTTTAATCCAGTATACATCTGAGGGGGAGGGGGAGTTTGTTCCGGTATTTAGCTGCACTGAACAGGCTTGTCATGCCCTTTAGAATAGTCCCATCATGTACATACCGATTACATACATTCTGTCCCATCCACACGACATAACGGTCCTACACAGGTGACCTTTTACCTAGTAGCTTACTTCTGTCTCTTCGACACCAGGCTCTCAGTACCCTATCTTAATCCCTGTACCTGACGTACATAAACATGTCCCCAGGCACGGCAGATTTATTCTGTATAAGGGTCACCACTTTTTTCATCCATAGCCAACAGCCAGCTGTGCATGGTCATGTTTGTTTAGAAAAGGATTAGCAGAGGATTAGCGAACGTTTTCAAAACATATCGATTCTAGAAGAAACCCTGAATTGACCACTTTAGTATAAAAGACCCTCACTGCCCCTTACAAAACAGAGGAGAATTCCTTCCAGGCTGGACCGAGACTCTGCAGGCTGATCCTTCGACAGGCAGAGACCTGACATCCCTTGCGGGGTGCCATCCTCGACGCAGAGGTTTGTCCTTCATTCTAAACCATCAGGTGAGGGGTTAGCACTTCCCTGGGGGATTCTTGGCTCCATTAGGATATATCCTAGCACTTACATACACATGCTTCACCTACATATCTAGGCTAGGGACATTTAGGTAGGCTACGCATCGTAGGAGTACGCTAATGCTATTGTTTTATATAATCTGCTTATATTCATCTTATTAGCACTATGGTAGAAATGTATCTACTATTTACGATATTGGTGCTAGCGATCACATTTGTCTGCTCCTGTCTTTTGATTGTCGCAGCGAATATGTTTCATACTAGACTGACGCTTAACCGATAAATAACTATTGAAACCGTTCCAATCATCATTCTATGTGTGTTCTGAGAAAAGTAAGCACGAGTGACTGAGCGAAAGATACCGTATTGTTTTCCGCGATACCCGAGGAATCAGGGTTTGTCATGTTCAGTGGTTGCCAGAACCTACCTACACCACTGTAGAATACAGGGGGTGGTAGTGGCACTGTAGAGCTAGCTAGTCTAACGGTTGACTCATCCTGTGGGGGTGTCCAGAGACTGTCTGCACAGCAAGCCCTCAGTTTAGGTCATCCAAAACAAGCAGGTCTTGGGGGGGTCCTAGGAACTACACGACATGGCGCTGCCAACGTTGGTTTGGTTCTTATATTAACAGTTAAATTAGAGTACTTCAGTCGTGCTTTCTCAGAAAGCCCTACTCACACTGTTCAGAGACGCCTGAAGTGGGAAGGATTATCCGCCTCAGCTGAGCAGATACATTCTGTGTATTGGCTGAAGGTTTAGACAAGCTTGTAAGGATTAAAAGTTCCCATATTGTGCTAAACCCTACCTCTTAAACCTATACTTTCTACTCCTTTCAAAATGACTGAATCTGCGAGTAGCAGTGAAAGCGCGGAAGGAGACGAATTAGCTAACGCTCTAAATATCACAGAGAACTGCAGACAGGCAGTAACTCTGAGATTGTTAGAACATGGCGTACCTGCAAGAGGTGGCCATGTTACTTTCGTGATTGAGGCACACGAGGTGTTTGGCTCAGAGGTATTCTATTCCTGGGTACAATTCCCACCTGCAGATCCACAGACACTATTGTTCCATGAATACATCGAAGTGGATCCACCGGAAGAATACATCTCATATGAGGACATTGAAGTCCCGTTAACTTACCAGCAACATAAAAGGAGCCCTCACACACACAACTTCAGTCGTAAGACTCGGTCCGCTCAGCATAGGAGGAGCGACATGGCCGGTCTTAGCGACTTACACTCCACATCCTGAGATAGACACACTCCCAGTAGGGCAAGTGCGTGCATTTTTCAAAGAAGTAGTTAGGCTATACAGACACATTGTCAAGTTCGTCATGCGAACACTCACCATACAACCTGCGAGAGCTGCTCCACCTGGTACAGTTCAGACTCAACACACACCAATAATTAGCCCACAGACACTAAAAGCAATAATGGGTGCATTCCCATCAAAGAGGGATCAAGTAACATTCTGGATTGCTAAAAAAATAGCACAGTTGGAAGCAGTATTTCTCCATACGAGTCCACAGGAAAAACAAAGAATGTTAACAATTTGCTTGCCAATGGGAATTGTTCCCTCACTTGAGGATTGTACCACATGGGGAACAATTTTCTCTGCAGTTTACATTAGAATACACAGTACCCCTTCTATAGCAGTTATTCCTGAAGTATTGAAACAGATACAAAATGAGTACGGGGGAGGACCTGCCCTGGACTTAGGGATGAAACTGATGGGTAATTTTGACCAAGTCTTAGCAATTATGCTGATCAACATCAAGGGGGAAGCAGCAGAGGTGGCTATACACCAACGCTTAAGGGAAACAGCTCCTACAAACCAGGAGCGTGCATTACCAAAAAGTATCGCTGAAACCTATGCTTCACTAGGTAGAGATAGTTTAGGAGCCAAACCAGGGAAATCACAAGTGGTGAGTAATTCTGACAAAGATAACTCAAAGCAAACACCCACTTCTTTTAAAAAGAAATGGGATAATAATCAATCCAAAAATAATAATAATAAAGGAAACATTTCACATCAAGGGGTGGGTCTCCCCAACAGGAGTCCTCTGAAAAGAGGTACATCCTTAGGAATCATGAAAACATTAGAAAACCTGCAGGTATCAGGATACTGATACACGTTCCTTTCGTTCCTTTCAGGGTTCATCAAAAAACTCGGAGAGGGAAGGACGGTCAGAACAAAAGACTGAAGATCAACCAAAGGGAAAAAGGGAAACACATCGCAATTCAGATTACATTATCAAACAGGAAGGGCAACCTAAAGCAAAACCTCAATTCAAAAAGAAGAAGGTAGCTGGATTAAAAATCAGACATGCCTTGCTATATGATAATGCCCGTATCCTGGTCTTTCCCGACTACACGAGGCTGGTCCAAACAATCATTTCTGGCAGCCAAGGCCTGTCTTCGGGATCTCAAGCTTCCGTATGCCTTGCTGTACCCGGCCAGACTGCGGGTGGTCTATCAGTCCCGCACCTACTTCTTTGACTCGCCGGAGGAGGTCTTTCGCTGGACAGACGAGACGGTGAAGGTCCGTCCCCACACGCCGCCCAGACGGGACTCGGACTCCTCGTCTAGTGAGGTGGCTAGGAAGCCGCCCAAGCCAAGGCTTAGGGGGAATAATCGCTCCAGGTCCAGACGTCGCTCTCAGTCGGCAAGTGATCCTTCCCAGGCCGAATCGGTCCCTCAGCAACATGCATCGGCCTCCTAGACACTGTGGGGACCATGGTCCCGAGAGACTCGGACACTACTGCGTTCGACCGGAGAAGCATGAATGAGGGCCAGTACCTCTGCCGGACGTTGTCTGACAGGGAGAGTGCCTGCTGATGATGGGTTGTAAGTTGGGGATCCATTGGCGAATGTGGGCCGGGACCTCCCGTTGGGGCCCGCTGGCCGCATCCGCCGTGACAGATACTTCAGTGGTTTTGAGGTATAGGGTGGGGGGCAGTTGCGTTGTTTTTGTTCTCTGATCGCACTATTCTATGCAAGTACAAAGTCACCACGTACACACCGGACACCTTTCTATGCACCTGTATTTGTCACTAGGGCCTATGGCAGCCCCATCAGGTAGACAACGGGTTCACCCAGGTACCCTTCGGATAGTCAGCTGGAACGTCAGGGGGGCGTTGGATAAAATCAAACGAGGAGCTATACTCCAGTAGGCTAAACGGGTTCAAGCTGACGTGCTCATGTTACAAGAGACGCACCTTATGGGGACGAAGGCGTTATGCCTACAACGCTATGGATATATACAGGTGTTCCACTCGGGGTTTATAAGGGGGTCCCAGGGGGTGGCAATTCTAATCCATCGCAGGGTTCCCTACAGGAATGTTAAAACGTGGGCTGATACCCAGGGGAGATATCTGTTTCTTCATGGCACTGTTGGTGAGGAGCGTGTGGTGCTGGGATGCGTCAATGCTCCCCCACCGCTCTCCTGGGGCTTAGTAGAGCGCCTTATGACTTTGTGGGCGGATATGCCGGATGGCTTGTCTGTGGTTGGGGGGTACTGGAATGACGTGTTGGAGGTGGCCAGAGATCGATGGAGGCCGGGGGGACGCCCGGATACTCACCAACCCACTAAACTACACTCCCTGGTGACGGGGCTTGATTGGGTAGACTCTTGGCGTCGGCTCCATGGGAATGAGCAGGGATACACATATCTTTCGGCGGTTTATGATTCCTATTCCCGGCTGGATTATTTATTTGTGTCCCGAGCGGCAGCCGACAGAGTGGCAGAGGCTGATATCCTCCCGCGGAGATTATCCGATCATTCGCCGGTGGCCCTCACTCTGCAAGTGGGCCCGGCGCGACAGCCTTTTAGATGGCGCATCTCGGTCTGGAATTTACAGAAGGAGGAATATAGGATACATATAGAGAGTGCTATTGACCGCTACTTGGAACTCAATGTGGGATCGGTTGAGGGAGCTGAACCCCTGTGGGAAGCTATGAAACCCACCATACGGGGTGTAGACATCTCCTTCTGCGCGGCCGCTCGCAGCGCGCGCAGGGAGTCCCTTCTAAAATCAGAGGCCAATATTATAGAATTGGAAGGTTGCAGTAGGAGAGACGGGGTGTTCAGGTCCGTCGTCAATTATTACTAGCACAGCAGACGCATGCAGACTTTTTGTTGGATGAGGCCCGCCTGGCCTGGCTGGCGACCCGTAGCAGGGTTTACCAGTGTGGGGATAAGTCCAGTAAGCTGCTCCACAGACTGTGTCAGCGTGCATTGTACCCCCAGGTTCTCCCTAGTATAACCGTTTCAGGTGGGGAGTCCCTCACGGATCCCTCTGAAATTGCTGAGAGCTTCGCCACATACTATGCAGAGTTATACGCCCCTAGAGAGTGTGTCCATGAGGATGTGATAGGCCGCTTTCTCGACGATCTTCCACCTAAGGCCTTAACCAGTGAGGCACGCGCGGAGCTTGATCTTCCACTCACGGAGGAGGAGCTGGGTGCCGCCCTGGGGGATCTGAACTCTGGGAAGGCCCTGGGTCCTAATGGTTTTCCATGTGAATATTTTAAGAAATATGTTTCGCAGCTGGGGTCCCATTTTCTTAGAGTGGTGGATGAGGCTAGGGAGCGGGGTTGTCCTCCCCTCGATTGGAGACACGCGGAGGTGGTGGTCTTTCACAAGCCTGGCCGACCCCCTGACCAACACGCCTCATATCGCCCTATCTCTCTGCTGAATGTGGAGGCCAAAATCTTGGCCAAGGCTTTGGCCAATCGCCTTCGGTCTCATATAACTACCCTAGTGCATCCCGATCAGGCCGGTTTTCAATCCAATCCAAAGAGCAACACGTCACAATATTCACAGTGCGCATGTTGCTATCGCGGCTATTCAGGGGTTGGGTGAACAAGCAGCGTTGCTATTGGCGGATATGGGTAGGGCATTCGATTCCCTTAGTTGGGTATATTTATTCGCGCTTCTACGCCGGCTGAATATTGGCCCACGATTCCTGTCCTACCTGACATTACTCTACACTGACCTCACTGCGTCAGTGCGCATTGCTGGCTCTATTTCTTCAATGTTTTCCATCGGGCGGGGCACCAGGCAAGGCTGCCCCCTGTCGCCATACTTATTTGCGTTGGCTATGGAACCCCTGGCTGCCTGGGTGCGCATGGATGCACATGTGACTGGCTTTAAATGGGCACATGGTCTGTCGGACCGTATTGCGCTGTACGCCGACGACGTGCTATTTTTCCTTACCAATGTGAATAGGACGGGGCCAGGCTGCTCCGCATCATGCATATCTTCGGGGAGTCATCGGGATTGTATATGAACCCCCGAAAGTCCACTCTATGGGTCCTTGGGGATGCTGTGGGCTTGGGATCCTGGGCCTCGACGGTTCAGGTGGCTACAGGGGGGGTGAAGTATCTAGGGGTATTCTTATTGGACTCGCCCGGCATGTCTTGGGACCGAAATCTAGCTCCAGTATGGGAACGCGTGTGGGAGGATCTTAAGACCTGGTCCCATATGCCCTTGTCTATTTATGGTAGATCAGCCATCTTTAAGATGGTCTCGCTCTCCCGTTTACTATATCACTTGCAAAATTACCCTGATCCGATCCCTCCCAGATGGTTTCCGCAGGTCAATGCGGCCCTGGGGCAATTTTTGTGGGCCGGTGGAGTGGCCAGAGTTGCGTTACGGACGTGTTTCCAGTCTACGTACTGCGGGGGCTGGCGACGTCCGACATTCTATCTTACTATATGGCCTCGCACCTGTTGGTATTAAATGACTGGTGGTACGGGGATAGGGCAGACCCTGCTTATGCAGAGGAGCGGCGGTGTATGGGGGATTTTACCTTGCATACTATATTATACTCCGCACCGCTGCGCAATTCCCTGCCGTCAGTTACGAGGGTCGTTTTTCAGATTTGGCGGCAGGCCCTTCGGAGGATGGGGTGGTGGAATAGGTTGACGAGGGAGACTCCCCTTTGGAACAATGGCCGATTGCCTCAGTTGGCTACTCTGTCTGGGTTTCGGGGCTGGGACAGTATTGGCATCTCTACCCTGGGGGATGTAATGCGGGGCCCAGTCCTGAAGTCTTTTCAGGATCTCCAGCGAGACTTTCAAATGCCGAAAACCCAATTTTATAGATATCTTCAGTTTCGGCATGCTATCTCCCCCAGCTTGGAGGGATTAGAGTCACTAGCTGAGTTTAGTCCGATTGAGGCGAAGGTATTTATGGGAGACCTCCAAGACCATAAGATTTCTAAAATCTACCAATCCCTAGTTACCCATAGCTCCTCTACATTACAGAAGCTCAGAGATGCCTGGGAGGGTGATGTGGGCCCACTGGAGGGGGAGGACTGGACGGAGGCACTGGCCTCCCCGCGGGGGGCTGCAATTGCGGTGCGCCTGCGCCTTATCCAGTTCAAGTACCTTTACCGGGTATATTTTATCGGAGTTCGATTGTGGAGGGCGGGGTTGGTGGCGTCCCTGAGTGTCTTAGGTGCGCGCGGGAAGAGGGATCTCTAATGCACACGGTTTGGCACTGTTCTGCCCTGGCACGATTTTGGAGGGGGGTTATGGCCTGCCTCTCGGAGGTATTGGGCTGGGACCTGCCCCGCTCGCCGAAGCTGGTACTCTTACACATTATGGAAGGGGTGGGGGGTAACATCTACAAACTTCATCTTATGTTACTGGGGTTTACTTTAGCCAAAAGAGACATTGCAAAGTCGTGGAAAGCACCGGCGGTGCCCTCTCTGACTGCATGGAAGAATGGCCTAGATTTTTGCATGGGTTTGGAGATCCCCATTTTCACAGCTAGGGGGTGCCCGCAAAAACATTTTAAAATGTGGAAGAGATCGGCAGACTATCGAGGTCTACAGTTGGAACCTGTCTCTGCTTGATTTCCCCTCTTTTTTTTTCTTCTCTTTTTTTTTCTTCTTGTGGGTGCGAGATACAGCTCTATGTATAATAATGTGCTGCATTTCTTGGTGTGGGTGCTTATTCTATAGATGTGCTGCTCTAGGGAAGATTTTAGTGCGACGGGGGGGTTGTTATGTTCTGGGTTTTTTTTGTTGCTTTTTTACATTTGCCATGCTTTGCATTTCTCCTTGATTATGTTTCTGTAAAAGTCAAAGTCATAATGATGTAAATATATTATGCAGAAGTGTCTCGGGTACAGAGCTCTGCCTTATATGTGTTATTTGACAAATAAAATTTGTTGTAAAAAAAAAAATCAGACATGCCCAGGTTACTGAGGACTTAGCTTCTAAACGGGGAATGGGCTCTGACGAGGCTAGACAGCGCAGCAGGAGTAACAATAGCTCGCCAGAACATGAAGGAATTTCTGGTGACAGCAGTGTTGAATTAATACATCACGGTGGAAACACCTGATACGAGAGTGAGTGTCCCACACCGTCTACACTAAATTAATCTCCAAATAGAGGGGGACATCTCAAGAAAAATTAAAGGTCTCTTTTGGGAAAATTTGACATTTGGATACGACATCCTGTTAGCAGAAAAAGATTGGCCGCCTGAATTTGTAATGGATTGCCCAAAAGATGAAAGCGTCATTTTGCCGGCCTTTTCCGACCTCGTTCCTGTTTCCTTAAAACACTCATACGTGCAGGAGTGGGCGCAAACGCTAGCTCCGGCATTTTACCGCAAACATGTAGGGTGGTACATGGAGTCCAAACACCAAGAAATCCCATTAAAAACTACTCCAACTCCACAGAGACAGTACCCTATTAAAAATGAGGCAAAAAAACAGGTCAAAGATATCCTAGACTAACTAGAATACCAAGGTGTGATTGAAACTTGCACCTCGCCAATGAACAACCCTTTGTTTGCCGTCATGAAACCTGACAACACATATCGTTTGGTTTTAGATTACAGACATTTGTACACATGCACAAAAACATTTGCAGTTCAGAACGCACATAGTGAAAGCATTAATGAATAATATTGTGCAGAAGAAATACAAAACAACACTAGATATCTCGAATGGATTCTTCTGCCAAAATATAGCTCCTGAAAGCAGAAATTTGACAGGATTTTCTGCCCTAGGCACTCAGCGTCAATTTTGTCGTCTGTCCCAAGGCTATAAGAACAGCCCCGGGCTGTTCTCGGCAAGAGTGTCAGAGCTATTACAAACTTGCGATGAGGAGGCAGTGTCCTACGTAGATGATATTTATCTGACGGAAGATGAATTACTTGAACACTTGTGCAGGGTGAACATAATTGTTGGTTTTGCCAATTTGGGTTACAAATTTAACCTAAAAAAATCAAAAATTGCCCATCTCAGCGTCCTATTTTTGGGATATGAGCTGTCAAGTGAAGGAAAAAGCCTGGCCGCAAATTTTTTAGAAAAATGCGCGCTAATCCAGCCTCCTAAGACTCTGAAGGGTTTACAATCCATTTTAGGATTTCTAAATTTCTGCACAACATACATTCAACACTACGCAGAAAGAGTCAAACCTTTCTACGACCTAATCAGACCAGATTTCACACCGAACAAGTGGACTCAAAAACATACAGACACTCCAAGTTCAGTTCAAGCTGACATGATAGCTTCAAAACATTTGCAGACACAGGTAAACGTCCGCAACCTGGTAATACGGGTCGTCCCCGGGTTATCAGGGTATACCTACATCACGTTCAATGAAGGTGAGACAGTTCTAATCGCATACAAACCTCATTTGTACACGAATGCTGAATATCGATTTGCAGCTACAGAAAAAATATTGATGGCAGTACAGACTGCTGTAGGGAGAGAGAGAACGCTAGCACAGAGGAAACGCATCATCGTTGTAACCCCGATTCCGACTTTAGAAGCGGTAACAAAAGCCAGCATTCCTAATGCAAAGGCATTGCATCCACGTTGGATACAATGGGCTAATTCTCTCACTACAACAGATGTAGAATATAGATATGATCCTACACTGAGAACACAAGCATTTTTGCAGTACGAACAAGAATACCCTCTCCCGAATGAAATCTTGCCTCTAGATCAGTATGAACACATCATTTACACTGTTGGTACTGCCCAACCTGCCATTGAAAGTAAACAGCAATATAGCGCTGCGTGTGCTATAGTGACAGGTCATATGCGGGATGGTAAGTTCCATCCCAGCAATACAACTACACAATCTCTAGGAGATTGTACAGCGCAGCTGGTAGAACTGAAGGCCCTGATACTAGGACTACAGTATACGGATCGAGAATTCCCCACACTGATTGTGTGCGATTCATTTTACTGTGTGCAATCTTACAATGAATATCTTCACTACTGGGGCCAGAATGGGTTTAGAGACGCCAAGGGATGCACGATAAAACATAGATTGTTATGGGAACAAGTGGCAAAGCTGAAAGCATGCCTGCCACGGGCTCAAGTTATTCACAGCTTGAGTCATCAGCGTGTTGGCATACACGTTGAAGGGAATTCACTGGCTGATGAAGCCGCCAAGGCGGAAGTGCGAACTGCTGCCGTTGCTGCAATCACTCGTTCACACACAAGAATAGACGGAGATATACTAGTAGCTATCAATGCCACAAAGAACAGCTCTGCCGTACTGCCAAAAGGCTTCCACTCAAGTACTCCTACAAGTTAGATGCGCAAAACAAACCATATGCTCAAATTCCAGGAGTGGGGTATAGAGTAATACCAAACAAAGATCGCAGATTAGGTTTAATACTAGCTGCACATGAGGGTCTGGGCTCAGCACACGCAGGAGTCACTGCAAAAATTTCATTATAGAAGCAGCGTTACTGGTGGTTGGGGTTAACAAAACAAACGAAGGACTATGTCCTGAAGTGTGACATTTGCCAGCAGATGAAGGGTTCCACCATTCAGAGGCCATCACAAACACCACTACTGATTTCAGACAGACCACTCGCATGTGTCTATTTGGACCACTGCGGCCCCTTAAATTCAGACAGGGTTTACAAGTACATCTTGGTGGCAGTGG